>JAFBJQ010001070.1:0-213671 GCA_016785345.1 Trinectes maculatus
TCACACTACCAGAAGCAACAGCTGAGATAAAACTTCCAAAGGCACCTGAGATTGATGCTAATCTTGGAAGCATAGATGTTTCTCTTCCAGACCAAAGGATAGAACTTGACAAACCTGAATTAGAAATCAAACCTCTGCAGACAGAAGTTGAACATGATGGACACGGAAGCAGATTCAAAATGCCAAAGTTTGGAATTAAAATGCCTAAATTAAAAGGACCCGAATTTGATCTCAGCTTGCCCAAGAAGGATGTGGATGTCACACTACCAGAAGCAACAGCTGAGATAAAACTTCCAAAAGCACCTGAGGCTGATGCCAAACTTGGAACCATAGATGTTTCTATTCCAGAACAAACGATAGAACTTGAAAAACCTGAATTAGAAATCAAACCTCTACAGACAGAAGTTGAACTTGATGGACATGGAAGCAGATTCAAGATGCCAAAGTTTGGATTTAAAATGCCTAAAATAAAAGGACCCGAATTCGATCTCAGCCTGCCCGAGAAGGATGTGGAGGTCACACTACCAGAAGCAACAGCTGAGATAAAACTTCCAAAAGCACCTGAGGTTGATGCTAATCTTAGAGGCATAGATGTTTCTATTCCAGAACAAACAATAGAAATTGAAAAACCTGAATTAGAAATCAAACCTCTGCAGACAGAAGTTGAACTTGATGGACATGGAAGCAGATTCAAGATGCCAAAGTTTGGAATTAAAATGCCTAAATTAAAAGGACCCGAAATTGATCTCAGTTTATCAAAGAAGGATGTGGATGTCACACTACCAGAAGCAACAGCTGAGATAAAATTTCCAAAAGCACCTGAGGTTGATGCTAATCTTGGAAGCATAGATGTTTCTATTCCTGAACAAACAATAGAACTTGAAAAACCTGAATTTGAAATCAAACCTCTGCAGACAGAAGTTGAACTTGAAGGACATGGAAGCAGATTCAAGATGCCAAAGTTTGGAATTAAAATGCCAAAAATAAAAGGCCCCGAATTTGATCTCAGCCTGCCCAAGAAGGATGTGGATGTCACACTACCAGAAGCAACAGCTGAGATAAAACTTCCAAAACCACCTGAGGTTGATGCTAATCTTGGAAGCATAAATGTTTCTATTCCAGAACAAAAGGTAGAACTTGAAAAACCTGAATTAGAAATCAAATCTCTGCAGACAGAAGTTGAACTTGATGGACATGGAAGCAGATTCAAGATGCCAAAGTTTGGAATTAAAGTGCCTAAAATAAAAGGACCTGAAATTGATCTCAGCTTGCCCAAGAAGGATGTGGATGTCACACTACCAGAAGCAACAGCTGAGATAAAACTTCCAAAAGCACCTGAGGTTGATGCTACAGTTGGAAACATAGATGTTGGTATTCCAGAGCATAAAGCTAAAGTGGATTTCAATGCTCCAGAGGCTGCAGTTCACCAAAAAGATGTTGAAGGATCACCATCAAAATTTAAGTTACCAACATTTAAACTACCAAAATTTGGAACTCCTCGAAATGTGGAGGAGCATAATAAGGACATAGAAATAAAAGTTGATGGCACTGAGTTAAAAATACAGAAAGACAAAACTACAGCTGACACTGCAGCAGAACATGTAGACACTGAGGATCCATTTCTTGTTGGGAAAATGACAAGTGAAGGTGAGGGAAAAGGAAGCAAGTTTAAATTGCCAAAGTTTGGTCTATCCTTGCCAAAATTGGAAGGTCCCAAAATTGACTTAAGTGTATCCACAAAAGATGTTAATGTCAAATTACCAGAAGCTAAGCTTGAAGTTCAGAACTCAGAAAAGTATGAAATTGATGTTAATGTTGGAAAAGCGGAAGTTACAATTCCAGACTCAAAGATAGAGGTTCCAAAAACTGCCCCAGAAATTAAACCTTTACAGTCTGAAGGGGAACTTGATGGACAAGGAAGTGATTTGAAAATGCCAAAGTTTGGAATGGCAGTGCCAAGAGTAAAAGAACGTGACATGGATTTCTCAAAGAAAGATGTAAATATCAAATTACCAGAGCCCAAAGCAGAAGTTAATCTGCCTGATGTTGAGTTAAAAGGACCTTATGCTAAAGTGGAAGTTAAAGCTCCTGAGACTGAGGCTCAGTCAGGCAGCATGAAAGGATCCCCATCAAAATATAAACTACCAACATTCAAATTCCCTAAATTTGGAGTTTCTACTCAAAATGTCGGTGCTGAAGGGCCTACAACTGACTTAAGTTTATCAAAGAATGATGTAGATATTAAGATACAGATACCCACAGCTGAAGTTGAACCCCCTGATATTGATTTGAAGAAACCATCTGCTGAAGTGGAAATAAAACCTCCTGAGATCAAAGTTGTGACAAAGGACAAGGAAGGCTCACCATCAAAATTTAAGATGCCAACATTCAAATTACCAAAGTTTGGAGTTGGTATTTCAAGCTCCATAACAGAAGTATCTAACAAGGACCAAGATATCCAAATCACTGGAACCGCCATAAAAATTCCTGAGGAGGTTCTTGCGGTTAACATTGAAGCACCCAGCACCGACACTGAAACCCCATCAATAGAATTGAAATCTACAGCAACTGAAGATGAAGGGAAGGGAAACAAGTTTAAACTGCCAATGATCAGTTTTTCTGTGCCTCAAGTCAAAGGCCCCAACGTTGATTCAAGTTTATCAAAACAAGATGTAGATGTGACAATACCAGAAGCCAAGGGTGAAATCCCTCACGCTGAACTAGAAAAATCAGCTGTCAATGTGGAAAATGATGCTCCTGGAGTTGAAATTCACAAAAGTAATGTGAAAGAATCTCCATCAAAGTTTAAAATGCCAGCATTCAAGTTACCCAAATTTGGAGCAGCTACTCCAAAGGTCAGCGTGCAAGTACCTGATGTGGAAAAAGACATTAAAATTGATGCTGCAAAGATAGAAGTACGTGAAGACACAGCAATAGTGAATGTAACAGCACCTAGTTTTGATGCTCAAGGCCTGTCTTTTGATGTGAATACTAAAGAAGGTGAACCTGAAGAATCAGAACCACAAGAACCACAAGGCACTATTATAGTGCCAGATACACCAACAGTTGAGATGGAAGCCAAGTTGAAACGACCAAACTGGACATTTCCAAAATTTTCATTTTCAAGAACAGGTGTTAAAGCTCCTGATGTTGATGTCAATCTTGAAACACCCAAAGATGATGTTACATTACCAGAGTCCACAGCAGAGGCATGTCTTCCCCAGGTTGAAGTCAAAGAACTCTCTGGGATTATTTCAGTGGAAGGATCACCTAATGCAGAACTGGATTCAAACTTAAAGAAATCAAAGTTTTCATTACCTAAATTTTCTTTTTCAAAGTCAAGTTCGGTACCCAAGGTTAGTGCAGAGCTTGCACATGTAGAAGTTTCTCTTCCAGAAGGAGAAGTAATCGTCAAACAACCTCAAATAAAAATTAAAGGACCCGAACTAGAAGTTGAACATTATGAATCGGGGAGCAAATTGAAATTACCAAAGCTTGGCATTGCACTGCCAAAAGCAGAAGGACCCCAAGTTGATTTAAATATATCACAAAAAGATGTAGACATCAAACTGCCAGATGTTAAAGCAGAGGTCATACTCTCTGATGCTGAAGTCAAGGAATCTTCAGCTGGTGGTGATAATGAAGCAAACTCAAAATACACTGGAGGATCACCACTGAAAGTTAAATTGACAACACTGAAAATGCCTAAATTCGGAGAGGCTACATATGATGTCAGTGTTGAAGCACCTGATGCAGAAACAGCTGAAATTGGTAAAGCTAAACTTGAGGACAATGTCAAAATCATGGATCCAAATGTTGATATTAAAACTGATATGCCCAAAGCAGTAATATCAGGTTCTGAAACACCAAAGACTGACAGTGGGAGTCATGGGTCTCCTAGTAGATTCAAACTGCCTTCATTTAAAATGCCAAAGCTAGGTTTTTCAAGATCTAAAGCTGAAGATGGACATGTCTCAAGTGAGAATGAAAAAAAAGAAGATCAGCTAAAAACAGAGGATGAGTCAACTTCACCAAAGGTGAGTTTGACATCATTTGGTGATATCCTCAAGAATATCGATGTTGAATTTGATGTTGAAATAACAGATAAACTGGGAGAAAATCAAGAATCTTTAAAAGACGTTAATGAAACAAGTGAACCTGGTGGACAGCAGTTAGCGGCAAATGAAAAGGGCACAAATGCAAAACAAGAAACTACCAAAAGTCCTGAGAAAACAGCATGGTTTAAATTCCCCAGGTTTGGACTGTCCTCTCCATCAGAACCTGTTAAGATTTCTGAAAACGTGGAGCACGGGGATGAAAAGACCCCCGCAGGTGAAACAGGGGATGAGGAAATAAGCCCCACCTGTTCATTCCAGTCATCAGATGCTTTTGCTGATGTTAGCTCGACAATGACAAGTGAGCATGTTGCCCTGTCCGTATCTTCTCCAACTAAGGTTACTGTCAAATACTCTGACCCTAATGGCGCAACGGGAGTGGAAGAGATACAAACTAACACAATTTCTTCCACCACAAGAACTCAACTGATCTCAGTTGAGCCAAACTTGCCAGAGAAAATTACCATTCTGTCATCAGGGGTTTCCTCATCGTCAGAAGACACACTCAAACTGGCATCTGGAAAAATACATGTCATCACATCAAATGTACAAGCAACTCCTGAGCCACAGCACGCCACATTACTAACTGCTGTTCAGGTTCAATCAGCTGGAGGCCTTCCCTTAAGATCTGAGGCTAACGAAGCTGCTTCATGGACTGTTGAGGATTCGAAAAGAGGCAAGAGAACGGTCTTTGAAAGGCACTTTGTTAGCGAAACATCAAGCGAAAGAAGTGAAACGAAAGAAACGATTGTTATAACTAAACAAATTACACAAATTGTTGACTCTTCCGAGCCCATCTCGGGTGACACAGCGTCATCTATACAACGACTGAGAGATTCTATGCACTCGGAAAAAATGAAGTTCTTTGATGGAGCAAAGAAATGAAATAATTTGATATAAATTATGTGAGTAGATAAAGTGAAACCTCTGAATCTTTAGTGAACTTTACAACTCATGATCAAGTGAGAGTAAAGTTCTAGACTGAAAACTTGTTGACAACTGGGAAAAGTCAATGACATTTCATGTACAATGATAAAAGGAATGTTTCAGTCTTCAGGTGTTAACTTTGATCTCTGGTTGCATGTTGTTGATCTATATAGCAATTGATAAATTTAATATACATTTATAATGTGATCAAGAAATTAATGATCTGTTCAACGGAGTGCCCTTACTGCAAAGTGTGACAGGACTTCCACAAATATATTTGCATATGTTATAGCACTAAACTAAGCCAGGTTGTTTGCTGATCAGAACTTACTCTTTGTCTTGTCATATTTTATTAATGTACAATTTTGGTCCAGTTACGTATGCTCTTTAAATTTTGCTAATGCAAAATCTGACCACTGAAAAATTGTTAAATGTAATTGACATTCTACAGTTATTTTTACATAAATATCAAGTCAGTTGGAAACACATTACACCATTGCAGTATATGTGAATGTGCACATGTTTTACCAAGATATTCTTGGTGCTGTTGCTGAAATGGAAAAATAACATGCCTACGACTGTTATAAGGCAACTGCACTGCTGCAAATATATTTTTTATTAATACTTTGCTACTTAGAACCTAATTTGCTACAATAAAATTATTATATCACATCCTTTCAATATCATTGTATAAAATTAGAATATTGAACTGGCTGTTTATAGCTATTTACATCTGGGCTTTTATTTGATCACTGCTCTTGTTTGTTACAAAGTTAATATTCACATACAGAATATGTAAGCATAGTGCCTGTTAACATTTAACTGCATTTATCATGATACAACACTCACATACAGGAAGCATCAATGCACACTAGAGGGAGACACAGTTCATGAGTACAGGCTCTGCACTAACTTAACTGTGTTTTTGGGATATAAGAAAATGTAAATTAGTATAATGAGATAATAGCAGACAATATGTTGAGTGTATGATGCAGTAGGGACACCAGAAGTGTATTATTTATTAAGAATGACTTCTAACAGTAGTAAGTTTAGTAAGAGTGATGTTTCTTATTAATGCACCGTTCAAAATGACATCACTCAGACTGGACACCTGTCTACAGGACTTTTGATGTGCCAGTCGTTCACATTTTTGTACTATGACATATCACAAAATGCAGAATTCTAATGTACTGCACTTTTCTCTAGTGAACAGGCTGGTTTGTCACTGTTTGTTATTCCACTGTCGCAGAACACTTCAGCGGTTTTAGGTCATTTCAGTTATGATACGAACTAAAACAGGGCTCTGTTTTAGGTCGTATCATAACCGTGTTGATGTCATACACTTCACCTTGTGTCTGTAAATTCGTGTTTGACCGTTTTAATCTGTAATTTACCTGTTCAATTCGGCGGGTAACAGCAACCATTAAAAATCATTAACAGCTGTTTGGCTCGCGTCTGATTTGCTGCTAACTTCAAGGTCCCTCGTAAATTCTAACATCGAACATAAAAAATTCAATTAAGAGCCAGAGATCTTCATTTGAAACGTGAAACTAAAATGGCTTTGTCGGAAGATTGGTTTAAGTGTACACATGGATCAGGATGACATTTCTCTGCACATAATGTGACTAAATGAATCAATTACTGGAGAAATTCATATAATGATGTGACATTTGATTTGCTTTGATGGTTGCTTTGTATCATCTGCCCATTAAGAAGCGAGGAAGTAAATATGTATCGTCCCAAAGTGATCAGAGAATAATAAACAAACTCAACGGGAATATTCTTCATCCATTCCTATAAAACGTCGCCTCTTGCTCCTCGTCACTTTGACCTCATTGCTGTGCTCTCGTGATCCAAAAATAAACCACAGTCAGTGAAGGCGGCACGGGTCCTGCTCCACTGCGCAGGCTCCGAACACTTTGTTGCGAGCGGTAACTTCAGCTGTCGCCCACAGCAGCCCGCATCATCATCATCATCATCATCATCATCAGCACCAGCACCAGCAGCATCAGTGTGATGAAGCAGCGGAGGACGGAGACCTTCCTGCTCTGAGACACCGGATCACACTGCACACAGGTAGGCAGCTTTCATCCACCCTGAAACGCCTCCACCCTTCACTCCAACACACAACTAACTCCTACACGCTCATTCCAGTCGCTTTCCCTAAAATCCACCCAACGGACGGACGGAGGAGTTTCACATTTCAAACTACAACCTGCTAATGATGCTCTCTCTGTGTGTGTGTGTGTGCGTGTGCGTGTGTGCGCGCGCCCCCGCGCGCGCACAGAAAGAGGGAGTCAATTAGCACAGTGTGTGTAAGTGTAGCATAAAGTGCTATTTAATCTATTAATAGTATCTGGTCCCCGTAATTAAGTGGAAACCTGTTGTGTGGCTGGCAGGTAAATGTGTGCGCCACACCTGGACATTGATTGACATGACATTTTATTTAAAACGCATTAAGATTAAGTGTCTGTGCCATTTGCTCCTTGACAAAGCAAATTGGAGTCAAAAAATAGAGCAGGAAATGTGAAGTGGGGCGGTAAACACAGGAGGAAGCATGGACAGAGAGAACAGAGAGAACAGAGAGAACAGTGGAACTCGCTCTTTCAAGGCTGCATTGAGAAGTAAGGAGAAGAAAAATCACTATTTTCAACAGTGGAGGTTTTTTTGTTCATGACCTTGGGCAGTTAAAACTAGAGGAACCTGTAAGTGAGGAGGACGTGTCGCTCGCAGAGTCTGATTTAGTAGCACAAATGGAAAAAGTGCAAAGCAGGGAGGAAAAGACGTTTGATGATTGCTGCCCCTTTAACTGGACAGTCTCCACCGTGATGAGTCTCATGATGGACAGAGAGAGGAGGAATTTGAATCAGTGAGGTCACACCAGATGCACACGTTTGATCCAAAAAGCAAACAGTATGGAGGAGGAAGGAGACAGTGGCTGAGCTCAGTACTGTTCTCTGGAGATGTGCCTGTGTTTTATGGGGACTGGGTCTGATTTTGACAAAGTACTAGTACGTGCAAACATCTGGACCAAGTCTGTAATTCAGCATCATCAGAGTGATTTTTCTTCTGCTTCTGCCGAGACAACTGAATATAACTGAGTTTACGGTGCTGATAGATGCAGTTATTATTTGGATCAATAAATAAGTCTGTTTACTGTTTTACACTTTTCATTTTATAAATTTAATACATTTCAGTTTGACTGCTGCATCCTCTACTGTCTAAATTCATTTACTTGTACTGTATTTCTAGGCACTTCAAATTTTACTATTTGTTTATTTCACAACAATTCAAAGCGTTTGCTTTATTCCACTGAATTTTGCTGACGGTCATGTGGGACGAATATGCTGACATTTATCAGGTAGACACAGACGACTCATACTGAATAATCATCTGCTGGATTTGAAACAAAGACAGCGTTTGCAGGTTTAAAATCCCAAAGTGTCTGAACATTTCTGTATTTTTTTCCACCCTGAAAAACCAAAACATTGCAGAAAAAATTAAAATTCAGATTAAGACTGACTGGAGTGACCGCACAGACTCCCTCCAGATACAATACCAGCCTCTGAGGAGGAATACAGGCTGTATTGTCTCTTTGTCATGATGATGAACGGCAGATGTGATGCCAGGTTTTACAGAGAACGCTGCCCGGTCCTCACAGCGGTAATTGTGGTATACGGCACACAGGAATACCCCAAAATCAGCTCTCGGTGGCGCGCTCTCGGGCAAAGTGCACAATTCGGACAATCAGAGGCGTAAAATCTCAATTGCTTGTCCCCATGGCAACAGCAACTTCCAGTCTGATTGTAAAGAAAGTGGTGTTTCTGATAACTCGTTACTTGCACTTGCAAAGTCTCCCTTTCACAGCTAGTGAGCAGAAAGTGATAATGTCAGCGGGTTGTTGAATGGATGATTGCAGATTCATTATTGCCTCTGTGACAGTTGCCAGAATGTGCCTGGTGGAACACCATGTGGAAAAGCTCTTCCTGTATAAGCAATCATTTTATAATATAAAAACATGAATCGAAAACGTTAACACAACGTTGAAACAGTCACTTATCTCCTCGGGGGCTGTTGTTTTCAGCTGGAATGTTCTGGTTCACTCTTATTGCATTGTCAAGTAAAGGGACAAGAAATCCTGACTGCCGTGACACTGACTCGCGTTGACACTCGAAGGAGGTGAAAAACACAGTAACAGAGCTTTTAGCGGATATTTCCCAGATGACCAGAAGCAGAGCTAAAAGAGGTTGAAGGTTAGCTTTACATCCTACACAGGCACGCCTCACGCACACCGATCATGTTGCTGAATAAATGCCGAGCTGTTCTTCAGCTGTGAGCTGGTTCTGGTTTTGCTCTGTGCCGGGCTGTGGTGTAGGACCAAAACAGTTCAGACAGACCCACCGAGACATGGACCAAACTATTCAAGGGCTTAGCCAATTTTTCCCCACAAGAACCAATCGCTTAATCACGGTCCAGTATCAGGGAGCAGTTGAGGACATCATTAGTCCTGCTAATTGTCAAAAGCAGTTTGGGTGACAAAATGACACAGAAACATTTTACATGCGTAATCTTAGAGGGATATCTAAGATGGAGTCCAACGACAATCAAACCAGGCGTCCTCAGACACTGCATTAGCGTCAGATTGAACCTTGAACATTTACCATCAGCCACAAAAGCAAAGCAGACAACCACCATGAAGTCACTTTATCGATCAGTGGCAATCAGCATGTATTATCCTTCAGAATGACTGAGGTGATGAACTCTCTGGAGCCAGGGGCAGAGGACTTCAGCGGGGGAGGAGCAGGAGGAGACGAGGGCACAGTATCCTTCCAGGTTTGGGTGCAGTTAGACTGTTTTGGACTCATCAGTTGTTTTTTATTTGAATAGAAAGCATTCGGTTTTGAGTCACGAGCGACAAGCACGCGTAAAATATCGGCTGACACAACTAGGGTCATTAGCTGGGCTCCGTTCTGCTGTGACTAAATGATATGCATTTCATCCAGCTGAGCCAAAACAACCCCACTTTAATTGTATAAACATAATGTGTCATCATTAAGTCATTAAATTGTGACCACATACGAATGTGCTTTTTCCAGTTTTCAGTCCAAGAGAGAAAGACACTTCCCTTGGTAAATAACTAATTTAAATGATGTTAAAATACAGGGGGTCCTCGAGTTACAACGGTCGCGAGATACGTTGTTTTCGTGGTTACGACACATCTCCCATGAACTTCCTTGTTTCAGCTTAAGCGGTTTGCCCCGTAAATTCGTACAGACTTCACACGGGAACTAGTTGGTGAGCGCTCTCTCTGTCTCTCAGCGCGCCTGTCGGCTCTCCAACACCTCCACAGCACAGCTAGGCTACTCTGCCTTGTGTTTACTTATGTGAAATGGACGGCTGGCGGCAGCCGGTAAGGAGATGCACACAGACACAGATGGGTTCGGAATCGTGGCAATACCGTAGGTTTATTCACAACACAGGGTCTACACGGTTGATATCAGAAATCTAAAGGAAATGCTCATTACACTCGCGATGTCAACCCTTACGGTGTGTCAAGAGGGACAAAAGGCAATTCACCACAGTAAACTCTTATTGTAGGGTGGTGTTATAGCGACATCTAGTGGCACAACTTTGTAACTACCTTACCTATGAATGTATGTTCCAAATTACGTCGGAATTCGGTTACGACACATTCTCAGGAACGGATCTCCGTCGTAACTCGAGGACCCCCTGTATTAAGAAACAGCAGAAAGCAAAACAAATCTAATTTCTTAGTGTAAAGATTGTTCAGTCAAAGCAATAAGAACAGTGAAATAATCTTTAAATCCAACTACCAATCTGCTCCAGGTTCCATCTGACACTCTGACTGTCCTTTATAGCACTGTTGCTTTCATCTCCCTTTACTTAACCTTACATAAGCTCTCACCAGATCTTCCCAGGCACCCATGAAAGGTATCCCAAGTTGTCCAAGAGGCTTCCCTCAATTGTGGTGGAGCCTACAGATGGAGCCGAGGTGGAGAGTGGAGAGCTCCGCTGGCCACCGGACGAACCAAGCTCCCCAGATGCCCAAACTGAGACACATGAACAAACTGCAGGTAAGGAGCCACCTGATGTCTCAACAAGTTTGGACAAACTGTCACGTGTCCTATTTAGACTGGAGGACAGTTGTTGCCCAAGACAACTTGTCTCAGATTCAGATTGATAGAGAATTTTTTTAGAAATAAAAAAAACTTCTGCTCATTCTTCCAGATGAGGAACAGTCAAGTGTCAGTGTGCATGAGGACGTCTCGGGGGCGGAGATGCAGGACTCCGACTGAACAAGCCCTCCAGTGACATCCACTGTTAACTGTGAGTGTGTCCAGACTCGGATGAGTTGAGAAAAAAGAATTCCGTAGAGGAGCACTTTGTGTTGATTGACAGATCACTGAGTCGTAGGAGGAAGGGTAGAAAAACAGATGTCCTAGCCCCAGCTCACAGGCTTTGTGTCAGAATAGAGTCAGCCTCTTCAGAGTAAATTTACACACTGTTCTTCTTTTCATGTACATATGTACATGCATGTACTGACACATGGACGCCAACAAAGATCACTGAAGGGACCAAGTTTGATATCCCAATATTAATATTTATTGACAATTTATTTTTCACAACACATGTGTTATGTACTGTAACAGTAGAGTAACTGTTAGCAAACAAGTTTTAATGTTCCAAATTCCAGGTTTGTGATTTTTCATATAAATGTACATTTTAAAGTTGATAATTTCCTCCCCCTGGCTTCGAGCCAGCGTCATCTCCAAATCTGATCTGATCTGACTGATGTTTCTAAATGCTGTCTGAAGTATTAGCTCGTGTGTGCCATACTACTACAATAACTGATGGTAGCTACTGTATTTTGTGCACTTTTTACATTGACTTTAGATGTAAATGGCATCTGTTTATTGAGTGCTCACTGCTGTAGTTTGGTGACCTTGGTTCCACTGTTCACTTTGTAACAATTGCTAGGATGTTTACAAAAACAGTATTTGATTAAGAACAAAACTGTCACTTTATTGAGTGTTGTTACATTCTTTACTATATTATAATATGTAAGCATTGTCTTGGTGCAGTAGGTACTAAAGGGAGAGTAATCGTGTTCTGATTTACATAGAGTATTGGAGCAATATGTGTACGAGTTTTAAAGGCAGTCGTCCATTTTGTTACAGACTATAGACATAAAAAGAACCGGTATATTTTAAATGTGAGCTGCTTATTACGGACATGATATTTTTTAAAAATACTGGAAGCCTAAATTATTGCACAACTAATAAACCTTTTCAAAAATTCTTAAACCATTCTTTAGTTTATTGTCCCTGGGCTTTGTTCTGGTCAAAGGGAACTTTAGCTCTGTTCTAACTGGTTGTGAATTTTGTCTTCAGTAAAAAAGCCTAACATTTAAAGATGTGCATAGAGGCAGATCTGGATCTAACAGTATTATCGACAGTATAATCACACAACTGCGAAGAGACAAAAACAACCTTTAAGAGAAATGATCCACGAGGACAGGATCTCATTTATGACATTATGATGCACACAGAAAACACTGAATGAAGATTAGTGTGAGGACATATAATGGGCATTTTCAGTTTTCTGTCAGTGTGGAAAATAGAATGATAATCAAATACTGCTAATTCACTGAGAGTGGGAAACCATTTGTTTGTTTTAGTCTTAATTAGTGGGATGAAAATCTGTTTCTCTCTCTTCCTTTATGTCTTGTATAGACACATTCAGAAAAAAACGGGAGACAATGGCCGACGCTCCCACGCACATGTTGATAGTTTGTTGATGCTGATGTACTGTTAAAGGTCAGATTGACATCTTGATCCAGAAAGCCAGATGGATGGCAGTATCACCAGCATATTTCTTTTGTGCCTGCTTCACTCTGTGGATCTGTCCTTTCGGATGACAGGCGACAGCCTCGTGAAGAGCACTTCATTGGAGCAAGTGGGGTCACTCCTGGGAAATGAGGGGCTGCTGGGAGCCAGGCTGTGAGGGGGGCAGTGTTGGGGGGATACAGTGTCAATTATCTCTAAAATGTCACAAGCTGTTTTTCAGAAGTGTCACGCTCGTCGCTCCTTTTACACAGACCGTGTCTTACACGTTTTTGTTTGTTTGTTTTTTTTACACATAATTCGCTTAAAGGTGGAAGCTTTTAACGACTGATGCTGCAACCAGAAAGAAACACTTTATGGATCTGAACAAGTTTGACTAATGTCGCTCATTCATTTCAACAGGTTTAATGTGTCTGGCTTTCTTTTGTTTACATACAATACATTCACTCAATCTCAGACAGATATAGGAACTAAAAACAAAGGTTTTCTTTTGGCAGTGGCTGGAAAACAAACACTGAGCTAAAAGAGATTGAACATTTTATTTAATTCACCAAGTAGCCAAAAACATTAATGATAGAATAATACATTTACTGCTGTGAGACAACTATTTCCTGTCAAGTCATTAAAAGCTGATAATACTGTTTTTTATCAATACTCTTCTTAACAATGGCTACATCTGTAGCCACAATATTTCCCTGCAGGTTGTGCACATGAAATGTTTTCAATCAAAAGCAGCATTTTTTATATTTTAAATATTTTATACAGTTGTAAAGGATATGAGTGATTTTTTTATGACCAAGCTCAAACAAAGGTTTAAAACTAGGTTCATCACTTTACCTGTATGTGAAATATCACACATACAAACACACACGCATCACCATTGTTTTCGCTCAGTTGTATCTCCTTTGGCTGGTCTCTTGTTTCATTATGTAGACTTCATTCATGCTCAGTGTGGAACAAAGACCGCACAGACCATGCCAGTGGCCACTTGTAAATCGGTGTATTTAAAAGTACCTTTTAACACAGCCATTAGAGTTGAGTGTTGTGAGGGAGTTGTGTTTTGATGATGGAAAAGTGTACCATGCCAGGACTTTCATCTCCCACTCCCGCTGGCTTCAAACAGGTCTTTCAAATGCACCCTGACAGTTAGAGGAAACGCAAAGCCGCCCTTCACCTGTTACAGTGTCTTCGCACAGCTCAACGCAACCAGAAAATTAAGCTTTCACTACCGCTATAATGCAAACTGTCTTTTTCTAGTTTCAAATTTTAGCAAAAATCCTTTTAAAACGTTCATTGTTATGGCAACATACCATGTTTCTCTAAGGCCAAAATCATTCATTCCTGAAGATGTTGCAAGCATTGATACATGCACTGGTAAAAATACAATGCATTTTCATACCGCTGTGTTAGATTTCTGATTACCTGCATTTGAAACCTACGTTTCAAAACATGTGAGACTTTAGGTCTCACAGTGTTGAACTTATGCTAATTATGCGCTATACAACATAACCCAAGTGTTGTTGTTTCTTGAATGGGCAGACTGATGAAACACAGCATGGATGTAATGAAACACTTGAATAGGCAGCATCTAAATTAAAGCAGTGAAACGCAGTGCGTTTGATTGTATGAAGAGCACTTACTGTATGGACGGCAGCCAGCCAGGAGCTCCGTCTCCTCTGAGGCCTCTCGCGGTGCTGGATGGACGCCCACGCAGTGTAAAAACAGCCCCACAGCTGCCGAGCACCGGGCTCTGACTGAACAGGTTTAGCTGAAAAAGAATGTAAACACTTAACTTAAAGGCACTGCAGTAATTGTTAAGGTGAGTTCAAGTGGAACACATATAAGTATTGCTTTTATCCATCTATGTCCCAAGGGTGGCCAAATCAAAAGGTAAAGGTGTACTGCAGCAGTTCAGCAAATGCGTGGACACAAAATAAGATCCGCTGTGCCTTATTTTTGTGAGCAGCTAAAACATTACGTCTTTTTTCACCATAATTAAAAAGCAAAAAAAAGTTAATCTAGCATAATAATAATAACAATAATGATAATAATAATAAGCAACTAATAATTTAAACTCTCTGCCTGAATATTTTGCCTCCATCTTATCTGTCCAGATAAAAACAGCGTATGGGAAGAGAGAAAAAAAATGATAGGGACCAAATTTGCGATGCGTATTATTCATAGTTACACAACCGGTTTGTCATTCAGCTCTGATACACAGTTGTTCGGTGAAGTGCGCCTCTTCATTTGTTTGGGAATAATGTTCCGCTCAAACATGCGTCACAGCACAGGGTTACTCTAGTAACCTTTTCTATGAATAGTAAATGTCACTGTAATCAATTTTAGATGGGGCGGCTCTGCAGGTGGAGCCTGGGGTGGGTTGGGAGGAGGAAGAGGTTGACATGAGCTGATGCAGGAACTGAGTGTGCCTCCAACTACAGCTCCAGATGGTTTTATAAAGAGTCCAAATATGTGCTGTGAGGAGAGATTGTGTCAGTGTTTCATGAATGTTGTAATATGGGATGCAGGATCACTGAGATTTGATATTGTGTTTCTTCTACAGTTTTCTTATTTGACTCAATTTAATAAGTGAAATCAATAATAAGTTATTCATCAAAATCATGACGTGGTAGATTTTCAGTGCTTAATGCAACTTCATGTTGAGGGTTCCTGCATCATATCTGCTTAACTTATAGACGTCACCTGACCAATAGCAATGAGGCAGAAAACACAAATCTGGTAACTCATACTGAGATAAGTAAATATTTATATCATAAAGGCTGCAAATGTTAACTGCATGTCAAATGCTATCTGACAAAATAACGTCTCCTATTCACAAAATACAAAACCCACAGGTTTTTCATTGTTGTTTTTTTTTACCACTTTATCATTATTAGCATAACAGTAGCAAGCAAACACTGGGTCAGAGCAAAATGGAAAACAATTAACATACAGGACGCTGTGTGTGTGTGTGTGTGTGTGTGTGTGTGTGTGTGTGTGTGTGTGTGTGTGCGTGCGTGCGTGTATAACGTTCGTAAAACAATGAATCATTACAAACATTAAATAAACAATATGGCGGACAGTTAGCTAGCAAAACGCCCACAGAAAAACATTAGCCGGCTCGTTAACATTAGCGTGAAACGTTTTTGTAACGCTTTATGAATTTAGCGTCAGTCAATACGAAACAAAGCAACACCGTAACACAACGTTCACACACCGGGGGCAACTTTAATACACAATTTAAACACAGTCACTCACCTGTCGCCCAGCCGGACAGGACAGGATGCGACGTGAACGCGCTGACGCATGCGCACCGTTCATATCCGCGCAGTCTCGTGCACGAAATGACCCCCCCCCCCAAAAAAAAATGGCGACATTGAGTTGGTAACAACAGCGGCACGTGGAGAGGGAGGCCGCGAGCCTCTAGAACAGGCTGTGGGTGGAAACAGGCACGAGGACATGAGTTTTATGCCCGCAGATGGTGTGTGTGTGTGTGTGTGTGTGTGTGTGTGTGTGTGTGTGTGTGTGTGTGTGTGTGTGTGATTGACAGCAGGAGGAGGAGATGACCTGGATCTGAGACCCACTGAAGCAACATGAAGCAGCAACAACACATTAACACGTTCAGCCATTCACACAGACACTGGTGGTGGGATGTGAGACGCGGGCGACGCGCGGCGTCCGTACAGCGGAGACATCAGAGTGTAAACGTTACACTGTTTTTACTTCATGCTGCCGTCACGCACTCCACAAAGAACACAATTCATTCATTCTCATTTCATTTTTTTATTCCCCCCCCCCCCACACACACACACACACACATACACGCTCCCCCCGCCCCCTTTCTGACCCAATGAAAATGCAACATCACATCTATGAAGCAATCCCACCTGAGAACACACACAAGCACCGGCGAGGGGGGCGGGGGGTCATCAACAAACTCAATATACTGTTATTATTGTCTCCTATTGTCTCAGCACGTTTGACCCTGATGACCTCTGCCCTCCAGTATCAGAGCGGATCAGCACCAGGCTGCGTTTATATGTATACTGCAGTGATTAAGACCAGAAATAAGGTGGTTCTGTTTTCAGCCTGGTCCTGGTTCGGACTTTATGAAATCAGCATCGTGTTGTGATATGGTTCCATCAGTATGTGTCATGATGTGACCTCCGACATCTGAGGTATCTGGAGGCCGTTGTATCACTGCACTGAGAGGAATATGATATGAATTATATTTCATTAGGCAGATGCTGGAATGTAACTATCACCTCGTCCAGTCTGAGCTGCTCCTCGTCGACCTGCTCAGATGCTCGGAGATCCAGCAGGTCGTGCAGAGCCTGCGGGCCCGAGCACACGACACAGAGCTGATGACGCCGCATGCATTATTTAAAGTCTGTCCGACTCTCAGTGTCGCAGCGTTTTAATCTGCAGCCTCCCGTCCCCTCCTGTGTGGGGGCTGAGGCTGTCTGCACTGACAGGCACAGTGGAGCAGTGAAACACACTCACAGACACAATGTGTCTTCACAATGATACCCATCAGACAGATGAGGTTTAAATACCTGTGTGTGTTATTTTTTATAAAAACAGATACAACCACATGGAATTTTTTTTTTTTTTTAAATAAAATCCCAACGAGCGACGATGGTGAAACAAACTGGCACTGAAAACCATTGTGGATTGAAGAGGAGGAGAACGGTCCTGGCGCCTGGTTTCCACCCCGAGCAGCATGGTGGCAGGACGCCCCCGTGTCTGTGCGGCGGGGTAGTTAGTCTGAGTCCGGAGGGAGTGTTGGATGATGGAGAGCGGAGCTGCGTGACCTGCTGGTTCCAATACTTCAACATTTATCTCCTGAGCTCCACGAGGAGGTGCAGAAAGGATGAGTCCAGGAACCCAGCAGTTTGTCTTCATCTCTCCTGCACAGACACAGAAGTCGGAGATCTCTTTATAATACTAACGACTGTTTCCTTCTATTTTCCTGGATAAGTTACTTGTTCTCCATATTTTATGTTTTTTTCTAAGCTCAGGATAGAAATATGTTCAAAACCCGGTGTAACCCGCCCTCGTGGGGGCCGGGAGCAGAACAGGTCTGCCCCCTGCTGATCATAAGAAGTGACAAATGGGGCAGAAAGTGAAGATTTATTTAAATTAATCCCATTAGCACAATTTCCCTCCGTCCATGTAAACATGTAAATAGGGAGGGGAGAGATAGATCATGTGTGAGCTGTAATAAACCCCCCCTGGTGGTGTCCACATGTTGGTGCGGCACCAAGCTCCCAGCTAAAATATTACCTCAACACAAAACCTTTGTTATTGTTTCATTTCTGCTGCTTTTCTTTCCAACCGATGATGTTGTTATACCTGCGAGCTGGAAGGTACAGCAGCAGCAGCAGCAGCCCCCCCCACTGTTCATCTCAGAGATGACAGATATTCATGCGCTGTGCTCAAGGGCACGTCGACCCCAAGCTAACAGAGGCAGGAGCGTTATTCCCTGTCCCGGGCTTTTCCTCCTCTTTTTCTCCCGGGAGTCGTTGGAAATGAGAGAAATCCGACGTGGTTGCACTCAGTGGTTCAGCTGGTTTACCTGTGTGTCACTGCCAGGCCTCACGGGACCCATGTCTTCACATAGGGACGTTGTGTCCAAGTGTCCAGATACATTTGTCCAAGTATCATCAGTTGATGATGTTAGTAGCACAATATAAAAACACACTGCTGTGTGTGTGTGTGTGTGTGCGTGTGTGTGTGTGTGTGTCTGCCACTGACGGTCTGTCTCACAGCTGGGATACCCAGCCCTCAGGAGTGGGGGCGATTGAGGGGGCGGAGGAGGAAGCGCCCCTCCCCTCCACATCTCAACACCCCCCATCCTGTCCCCCGCAGCCTCACGCCATCTGACAGCCCCCCCCCCCCTGTTCATTTGCACAACCTCAATTAGCCCTGAGCTGAAAGGAATAAAAGAGGTGGTCAGAAAAAATCCATTTAAAGGGTCTATTTGGTTGACAAGAGGAGTGTGTGTGTGTGTGTGTGTGTGTGTGTGTGTGTGTGTGTGTGTGTTGGGGGGGTGGAGGAGGGCGACAGGATAAAAATACATCTGAGACTGAAGGTGTGTTTGATGTTTGCACCACGCCGCACTGAGGCGTTTCAACCTCACAACACAGGAGCCGGTCTTTGAAACACAAACGCCACAAACACGACCGCCAATCCATACACTAGAACACACAAACAGGAAGTACATTTACACAGGGCAGGGCGCCGCGCGCAGAAAATACATTTTCCAGGTGGAGGAGCCCGTTCAAGTCCCTGGTTAATTTCACCTATTATGGAGGGCGGGGGTTTTCATTATCGCGGCTGTGACTCTGAGTCTGTGCAAATTGGGGCGAGACTCGATGCGGGCGGAGTTAGACACGTCTCCAGTGTTATGTTATGTGATATTGCACAGGTACAGGTTGTCTTACATCATCGGGAAAGTTCCACCAGGCTTAGACAGGGAAAAAAAAGTTCCCTCACTTCCTTTAACCCAGTTTTCATAAAGCCTCCTGCTCCGTCTCCTCACCAGCTCTCCTCTCTGAGTCTCCTCTCACACTCTCACTTTCATTTCCCATCCCAAAAAAATCTATTTTCATAAAATCGTGTCTGACAGCAGAGGCATAAAAACTCAGCGCGCCTGCTCTTTGTTGTGTTTTGGTTTCTCTTCTCACTCTGGAGCTCGGCAAACAGGAACAGGAAGATCGCTCTGTCGTCTGCCTGCTGACTTTTACTTTCACTTGACTCCTGAACTCAGGTGTCAGAGGTCACATCATCAGCATCTGTGGAGGAGTTTATTCACTCCTCTCAACACAGTCATCATCATTTATTGATTTATTGATTGATTGATTGATTTTGCATCACTGACATTTCCTCCTCCAGCAACATGAGAGACAAACATGTGTGTGATGCATCAGCGGAGACACTGACAGACAGAGTGACAGCTCCAACACACCTGAATCCCACCTGGGCCACGTCGTTACAGCTTCATGGGAGAAAAAGGAAACCTGAAGAAAACAATGGCGATAGACAGACACGCATCATCCGCTCGGAATCTCAATGTGCAGCGGCAGCGGCAGTTTTCCCAATTTCAAAGAGGGAGCTGGGATGGAAAGATATTTGACTGACAGTGGGTCTGCTGCACTGAGGTGAAACCATTAAAGAGAAAAGATCCCGAGTCTCCTGTGTTATTTTAATGGGATAAACCCCCCGGTTGTGTTGTTGTCTCCGTGGGGCAGAGGTCAAACCCGTTGTGTTGTATCTGCAGATGCCAGATGTGCAGCTCGGTCAGATGATTTCCTGCCTCACGCCTCTGTGTGACTGACAGGACCAAAGCCTCTGAGAGGTGTGTGTGTGTGTGTGTCAGGAACCACTCTCATTTCCATACGTCTGTTTCTGTTTCGACACCAACCCAGAGTTAGTCTGATGTGGTTGATGTCCATTGTTCAATAAATAATGTAAGTTAGAAACGTGTCTGTTGTTTTGTAACGGGAGATGAAGATGTCATTATTTTCAGCCCTGTTCACGTCTGATTATAAATAACGTGTCATATTTTGTGCTGTGGTCAGCGCTTTTCACTGAGGTGACACAGCCTGGTGATGAGAGTGATAGATAGTGTGTTTCTATATATACTGTATGTGTGTGCGTGTGTGTGGGTGTCAGTGTGTGAAACGAGGTGTGTGACAATGAGGATAACGCACAACACAGTGATATTAATGAGATGAAATGGAATGAGCACAGACATGAGGTCCTGTGGGGCCCTGCTGTGAGGTAATGATGTTTACACACAACAAACCACAGCTAACAGAGCTAACAAAGCTAACAGAGCTAACAGAGCTAACATGATCACATGATCTCTATAACACAGGCTCAGACTCACAATACACTGGGCCTTATAATGCAACATTCAACATGGTCTGAGCTTGTGGACGTCACAGCTCACACACACACACACACGCACACACACACACACACACACACACACACATTATGCAACACTAATCTGAAGCCTGTGCTCCTGTGTGGCTGAGAGCTGAGTGGAAATCCCTGGACTGTCGACACAGCCCTGTCAGACCTGCAGAATAATAACAAGAATATATGAATAAATACTCCTCTATTATTAACACTAGATGTTTAACCATTTAGATACTAGTCACTGTTTACACTGAGATTTCCTGTAGAACAGTGCATGGTTGGAATGTAATATATGTCAGAAAAACTAAAAACATTTTATTTTAACATTAGGTTTTCATCACAGACAAAGGATTATGATAAAACAGGATGTTTTGACTTCTGTTAAGCTGCTGCTGACACTGATACCAGCTGCACAACTGTGTCCTTTACATACTGTGTATCTTTAATCCGCTCACACACACACACACACGCACACACACACACACACACAGAGCAGCTGCCTTTCATCCGGACCGGAAACGTTCAGAAGCTGATTCGTGGCCACATTGGTGAAGAGCTGACGACAGCAGCTGGAAACAGATTTTTCCATTTGACTGCTGCCTCCTGTCACTCAAACAGGGAGGTGAAGATGGTGAGCTTCAATTTGAGGCTGAAAGGAAAAAAAAAAAACAACTCGTGTCATCCCCTGGTGGACGGAGCAGCAGGAGATCACGGGACACAGCGTGGGCCGAGGGACAGAACAATCAAAAACAATCAAAAACAGAAATCTCACCAATGAACAAAAATATGTTTCACTGTTTACTGTTGTTTACATGTCTGAAAGATATACAGAACACTGTCCGGTTACACATTCTACATAAAAACTACTGCAACTAAAATACTTTTACCTCACTTCACCATGAAACACTTGTACTTATGACAAACAGATAAACGTATGAGCTGCTACTTTTGCTTATGTAAACACTGAGCACATCTCCCGTCACTGTTGATTTATTACACCCAATGATTTTTGACTCATTTTCCTGAAACCGGAGTTTACGGGAGTTCCTGAAGGCAGCACATACCTTAACGCCACCTTCAGGGAAAACAATACGTTACCTGTAAACTACCCAGGGTGAAAAGAGAAAGTAAAGGTTTGCTGTTTGCACACGCTGAAGAGAAACGTCTTGACTCCTCCTTCAGTCCCTGTTTAATCATTAGCTCTGATCAGAGGTCAGACTCAAAGGTCACGCCCCCGGATTCTTTCTCCCGAATCTCTCTCGTTCCATTTCCTCCCCGGAGCGCGAGCTGTCACCAGCTTCACCTTGTCACAGGTACAGAGAGTGAAAGTCGACTGGAGGTGAGAGCAGAGACTCCTCATGCAGGTGAGGAGACATTTTTACCTGTTTACCTCTAGTTTTCCTCTTTTGACACTTTGGATCACACCTGAAGGTGAGTTTCTCCTCTCGGCGGTGACAATCTGCTGACACAGCGTAGCTCTGTATACAAATCTATATCTGGATGTCTGTGTTTTTATTTGACTGTCAGTCACTGTTAGTTTAAATATGTTATTTGGCATAAAGCAGGATCCACGAACCTGTATCATATCATGTATAATAATAATATTTCAACTGCCTCGTGGGGACAAATAAAGGTTTTTTAAATTGAATTGAATGATAATGATAATAATAATAATAATAATAATAATAATAATAATAATAATAATAATAATAATAATAATAATGATAATGATAATAATATATGGAAATAAAAACATTAAATGACAGTCAGTGTCAGCTTCACTTCTTTGTCCTGTATCTAACATGTGTGATCAGGTCTGTGATCAGGTCTGTGACGTGAAATCTGTTGATTCAGAAGCTGAGAACTGGTTTGTGCGACTTTCACTTTCACCTGATTCTGCTTCTAGTCGCTGCAGCTCTGCACACAGCAGAACCGCTCAGGCAGGTTGTCCTGTTGTCAGTAAACACGACTGGAACAGGACTAATAACACAACTACTCTTTCCCACACACACACACACACACACACACACACGCAGACCTGTCAGAGCGCAGCGCAGACACACACCTCCTCTGTGGGGTTAAACCCGTCGTTTCTCTCCCCTCTCAGCGGGATGTTGTGTTGAACGGGGAGATGTCTGAGATGTCGGAGATGATGGACAGCTCCAGTGAAAGCCCGACGACCGACAGCGGCGTGAAGCGGCCACTCGGCGTGATGCAGTCGTTCAGGAGGAGCGTGCGACGTGCTGCGGAAAGGAGCCCGCTCTCACCTGGAGGCAAGGGGTCAAAGGGCACACGAAAGGGAGACGAGTCCGGGTCACAGCCGCCTCCCTCCCCCAGTGAGTACGAGCTGCTGTGACACGGGGGGTGTGGGGGTGGGTCAGTAATGTGACCTCTCAAGGTCAGAGACAGAGGCGGCGTGAGGCCTGTGTATGTACCATCCCACTGTTCACACTGTTTACATTACTGACTTGATGATGTCGTTACATGATGACATCATCAGATCTCAGGTCTCTTTATGGTTGTGGCGGCGTCTCGCTCTCACTGAGAGAAGGTCTCCGTTGAGGTGAACGTGTTTTCCTTCAACCTGCTGCTTCTGTGTTTCCATCACGCCTCGTTCCCAAAAACATTAAATGACAGTCAGTGTCAGCTTCACTGTTGGGGAACCACATCAGTGTCTTTGTCCTGTATCTAACATGTGTGATCAGGTCTGTGACGTCTGTGACGTGAAATCCGTTGATTCAGAAGCTGAGAACTGGTTTGTGCGACTTTCACTTTCACCTGATTCTGCTTCTAGTCGCTGCAGCTCTGCACACAGCAGAACCGCTCAGGCAGGTTGTCCTGTTGTCAGTAAACACGACTGGAACGGGACTAATAACACAACTACTCTTTCCCACACACACACACACACACACACGCAGACCTGTCAGAGCGCAGCGCAGACACACACCTCCTCTGTGGGGTTAAACCCGTCGTTTCTCTCCCCTCTCAGCTGGATGTTGTGTTGAACGGGGCGATGTCTGAGATGTCGGAGATGATGGACAGCTCCAGTGAAAGCCCGACGACCGACAGCGGCGTGAAGCGGCCACTGGGCGTGATGCAGTCCTTCAGGAGGAGCGTGCGACGTGCTGCGGAAAGGAGCCCGCTCTCACCTGGAGGCAAGGGGTCAAAGGGCACACGAAAGGGAGACGAGTCCGGGTCACAGCCGCCTCCCTCCCCCAGTGAGTACGAGCTGCTGTGACACGGGGGGTGTGGGGGTGGGTCAGTAATGTGACCTCTCAAGGTCAGAGACAGAGGCGGCGTGAGGCCTGTGTATGTACCGTGCCACTGTCACACTGTTTACATTACTGACGTGATGATGTCATTACATGATGACATCATCAGATCTCAGGTCTCTTTATGGTTGTGGCGGCGTCTCGCTCTCACTGAGAGAAGGTCTCCGTTGAGGTGAACGTGTTTTCCTTCAACCTGCTGCTTCTGTGTTTCCATCTCGCCTCGTTCCCCGTGTTCCTCCAGGGGTTCGTTTCACAGCTCACAGCGACCGTGTCTCTCCGTCAGGTCCGAGCGCCGGCTCTGCCGCCAGCTCTCCTCTGAAGGCCATCGGCGGATTGTTCCAGAGAAAAGAGGAGGAGGACAGTAATGTGACTCCGAGTCTGAGGCGTTCAAAGACAGGTAACAAATACCATCCTCCGTGTTGTGTTTTAAAACACAACACGATGACGTTGTCTTTCTGTCAGATACTGAACCAGGCACTGACTTTACTACATAATCTGTTTTATTTTGAAAATCACACCCTCTGGAGTGAGGACGAGACCTTCTGATCATAATAATGTTTGGAACTGATTTGATTATTGATCATTAGCCATAACGACCACGGAGAGAGATGTTTCCATTAAAGAGTGACTTTCCCATCCTCAGATCCAAACATGTCTCCGTTCAAGAGGAGCTCGATACGCCGAAGCCTGAAACTCGGCTCCAAGAAGGACAAGGAACGGAAAGCGGGCAAACAGGAGGTGATCCCGGCCGTGTCTGAGAACTCCCAGGCCGAGAAGACGGTGGAGAAGGAGGAGAAGGAGGAGAAGGTGGAGGAGGAGGAGGAGGTGGAGGAGGTGTACACTCTGCCTGAGTTACCTCACACGCCTCTGTCAGGTATGAAACCACATCAGACCGTCAGTTAATCCAATGACATCACGTCAAGAACAGAGATAATGAGCTGATCCCACAACCAGGATGCTCAGAAACAGGAAGTGAGCAGGTGACAGGTGAGATGTCACCTGATCTCGAACCAGGAAGCCTAATTTCAAAATAAAACATTGTACTTCCTGCCAGGATGTTCCACCTGGTGGCAGTGAGTGTTACAGCAGGTGGATGGTTTCTTCTGGTTGAAGCGTGTGGGAAAGAGTTAAAAGGTTCAGCCTGTATGTTGTTGTCGGTCTCTGTTGTGGCAACACAAGCAGCAGATATGAATCTGACACACGGAACCAGACCCATGAGGAGTCACACACACACACACACACACGCGACTGATCCTGGACCTGTTGAACTTTACATCTGCAGGATTGTTTTTGTTGGTTCACGTCATTTGCTGTGTGTGTGTGTGTGTGTGTGTGTGTGTGTGTGTGCGTGTGTGCGTTTCCAGTGATGCAGATCAGTAAACTGATCGAGATGGAGGTGCTGGAGGAGGCTCACCTGAACCTGCTCTCCATGAGGCAGGAGCTCCAGCAGGAGCTGCAGCACTGTGCCGACGACTCACCCATCGAGATGGTCAAGAAGGAAAAAGACCTCAACCTCCTCTATCGAGACCTGAGGAACAAGGTCAACACCATAGTGCGCGACTCCATCTCTCTTCCCTCCAGGAACAAGGGGCTGCTGGTCCCAGTGGCCCGGATCATCCAGGAGGAGGAGCAGAGAGCAGACGAGGCAGGAGGGCTCCCCAGCAGCTGGAGGGAAGCCTGGAGGGAGGCGGTGATGGAGGGGGTGCAGGTGATGGTGAAGAGGGTTCACCTGGACCAGAGGGAGCAGAACACGTCCTGGCTGGCCGTCCACCTGGGTCTGCTGGGCCGCTCCATCGTTCTGGATCTGGAGAGCGTGAAGAAGGAGCTGCGGTGGTCGTACCCGCCCAGCTTCAGGGTCTTCAGCGCCTACGTGAAGAGTTACCACCAGGTGGTCGGGCAGCATCTGAAGAAGCTGGAGCAGCAGGTGACGGAGCTGAAGGACCTGTACGCTCTGCTGGACTGGATCATCAACACATACAAGAGGTGGGTCGCTACAACAGTCACCTGAACGCATCACAATACACTTTACATGACATTAAACCTGTTACAACATGAATACTGCGTTTGCTTTTATGACAGCGCCCCCCACTGTTACGTCAGATTAACTGAATGCCGTCATGACCTTCTTCTTACACAACACACACCAAGTCTCACATGAGGCTCCAGGTCAACGTTGTGTCATGGGAGCAGGAGGAGGAGGAGGAGGAGGAGACAAGTCTCCATCTTCTCTGAGGCCAGCGTTCAGTCTGAGACAGTGTTTACATCGCTAACGTACAGGAAAACCCCACAAGACCCCACATCGCGGCTGCTCACACACAGACGCACTGACAGATAGAAAGTCACGAAAATCAGGCCACGACACAGCAGACAGGAAACACAAAAATACAAACTGTGCTGCGAGCAACACAACACGCAGGAGACCGAAAATAAACAGCTGATCTGATATGAACACTCTCTGATAGTTCAACTCTCTCCTGAGGCCACAGTGGAAAATCTAATCAGGTCACTTCCACATTCCTCACCACAGAGAAATATATATATATATATATATATATATATATATATATACTGTGTGTGTATATATATATACATATATATATACATACACAATAATAATAATAATAGTAATAATAGATAATAATAATAATATCAATTATTATTATTATTATTATTATTATTATTATTGTTATTATTATTATATTATTACAATAATAATAATAGATTTCTTTTTATATATATATAAAGAAATTTTTTTTTATTATTATTATTAATGTTATTAATGTTATTGGGCTAATGTAAAGTAAAGAGAGCATGTTTGTTTGTTTGTGTTGTTTGTTTCTTCCTGGACAGTGAGAGGATCATGGGAAATCTGTCCCTGCAGCCGGAGATGCGGGATGAGAGCAGCGACCTGGAGCTGGAGGAGAACTTCCTGACGCAGCTGAAGGAGAAATACTGCAGCAGAGTGAAGGTGAACACACTGTTCTCACATCATGTCCACATGGAAATATACATTTATGTTTTATTATTAGAATTTCCTAGGTTTTTTTTTTTGCAAATGAAACCCACCGATTAGACGCAATGAAAAATGACATATGAAAACATAGCTAACGTATAACATAATGGCATAAATGAAAGAATTTACTATATTTTGTGTGTGTGTGTGTGTGTGTGTGTGTGTGTGTGTATGTGTGTGGTGCTGCAGATGGACATGAGATCTTCACTGGACAAAATCATTGAACTTGAAAACACAGATGTGTGGATGGAAAAGAAGACGCCGGGAAAGGAGGAGAACTTCCTGGATTCTCCGTTCCACATGGACATCTGGACGGTACGGAGACAAACATCTGTTCCATTCAACTCCCATACACACACAGTGATGACTGAAGTAACAAGAATACAATACACTTCGACTTCTACATAATACAATGTAGTACAGTGCTCCAGCCATGAGGTGGCAGCAGAGATTGACACGGTGTCTGTTTTGTCTCATCAGCAAGTCGCAGGATTTGTTACCATGTCTCGACAAATCGATGGTCAGCTGGAACAGAGAGTCATCACTTCCTGCCTCGAGGAATTAACACAGTTCCCCAAAAGGTGTGTGTCACTCTCTCAGACACACATACACACACACACACAATGTCGCGTGTCTGTGCAGTTGTTGTGTTTTTGTTGATGGTTGGACCAGATCTTTGGCTCGGTATCCTCCAGAGACAATATGTCCCTTTCATCCTGTGTCAGTTTAATGAGGACGAGGGGGTCAAAGGTCAAATGTGCAGCATTAGTAAATCATTTGTCATGCTCTTCATGTGCCTGGTACAAAGTGCGACAGTGTCAGCAGAGTGTAGAGAGATGAAAACAGATGAAAGAAGTGAAAGAGGAAGTTAAACGCGTGAGGGGGAGACTGAGATTCCATGATGAGCCAATGTGGGAATTTTTCCCCTTTTTGTGTTTAACCTCACAGTTCTTCATTCAGCAGAGGTCACGTGACCAAGTCTGTCATCATCCTCTAACACACACACACAAAAACACACAGAGAAAAAATAACTCCATGATATCTGAGATGTTTCCGTCGCCGCGGCCGTCAACACATCATCAACACATTATCAGCACATCATCAACAACACATCATCAACACATCATCATCAACACATCAACAACACATCATCAACAACACAACAACAGATCACAAGTGTCCTCGTCCTTCAGCCTGTCTCAGTATGACTTCTATCATGTACATCATGTAATAAAGCCCTGTCGTGACTTGTTGGATTAGATGTCTCTGTACAGAAATAGTCCCTGGGACCATGCACAGTGTGGAGTGCAGTGCAGCTGGTTGGCAGCTGTGGACACTGAGGTTAGAAGCAGAGTTTAGTTTCGGTTTCGGTTTCGCAGCAGATGTTCATGTTTCCTCACTCTCTGTCTGCTGAGCTGATCATTTAGCTCTAACTGCTTTAATGTGCTAAAGGTGGGGTCGCTGGAGGCTGAGGATGAACAGGCCACAGGGTTAATGACACTGACTCTCCTCTTCCTGTCTGTGCAGATTCGAGGTGGAGTTTGTGTGTCAGTGCGGCGCTCTGCGACCGCAGCCCCTCTGGACCACCTATCACATCACCTACATCAACAGCTTCACCGCTTTACAGTAAGTCACAGTACACGAGGGCTGGAGAGGATTTATCATAATCCATAATCAAAATAATAATCATAACAATCATCATAATAATCATAATAATCATAATAATAATCATAATCAGAACCATAACCATAACCATAATAATAACAATAATAATAATAATAATAATAATAGTAAGAATAAGAATAAGAATAAGAATAAGAATAAGAATAAGAATAAGAATAAGAATAAGAATAAGAATAAGAATAATAAATAAACACATTAAATAAACCTGGATACTGAGCTGATGTTAGATTCTTGGAACATTTGTTTTACCAGAGAAAGAAACAGTGAACTTGATCTTCTCAGATCATCTGTGTTCATCTGGCCACGTAACAAACGTCCACCATCAACAGTCCTGTCACACTGTGTGTAATCATATGCACAGTGCAGTATAGTGTAGTATACAGTGGAGCAGTGTAATGGAGGTATAATGGAGCAAAGTGTGAGGATGTTGTGCGTCACGTGATTTAAGGCATCAGAGCTGCGAGTGTGAACAAAGCCACATGAGTGACAGAGTGAAAGAGAAAGTACAGACGAGGGCACAGAGCTGAGTGTGTGTGTGTGTGTGTGTGTGTGTGTGTGTGTGTGTGTGTGTGTGTGTGTGCAGATGTGGGTGGTAAAAGGAGCAGTCTCACAATCAGGGTTTTGAAAAAAACAAACAAAAACCAACACTTTTCCATGTGCTTCTCCTCCTCCTCCTGCAGGGGGCACATGCAGCAGTACCGGGCCTGCTGTCCGGGGGAGGTGGAGGGGCTCGGGCAGGAGGTGGAGTGGCTGGTGGTCCGGCTCCTGCAGGCGCTGGACGACCAGTGGAAAGAGGACGTGAAGGTTGGTTTAACCGATGCTGTTTGTGCCACGCAGCGGCTGCTTCCTGCTGCGGTCTCCAAAAACAGGAAGTGGAAAGGAGAAGCTTTTCAAAAGCTTGATTAAAGAAAAGGGTTTTTTAAAAGAAAGGGGAAAAGAAAGACCAAATGTGGTAACTTTGTTCATTGCCACTTTTTCCAGCCGTACCTGAGGAGAATGATGACGAGGAAGTGGCTCACCAACGACAGCGACTTCGATCAGCTGTACGCCCGCATGGAGGCGCTGTCCAACCAGTGCACTGCCCTGAGGCCTCCGCACGCCCAGGTCAGGCCCAGGACGCCAGGCCCAGGACGCCAGGCAACAACTGCATCATTGTGTTTTCAATACAAACTCTTGATTTATGGCAGATAGAAAAAAAGTGTTTCCTCTATCAGCTGTAGGGTTATTAGTTTGGGAATTCCAGAGGAAATTCAGATTTACTTTTCACCGACCCTCCCAGTAGACTGAACCCTCGCAGCAGCAGCGGGGGCAGCGGGAGCGGGAGCGGGAGGGGGCAGTGAATAGGTGGAAGTCAGGGTGGCAGCTCAGATCATCTGATCCCTGTTCATCATGTGAGGAACGTCTCCAAACAACACTCATTTCCCTCTCTCTTTTTTATGCCCATCCTGTTGTTCTGCCGCGTGTGCGTGTCTGTGTGTGTGTGTGCGTGTGTGTGTGTGTGTGTGTGTGCGTGCGACAGGGGTTCGCGTGCCGCTCGCACCACCACGTGTTGCGGGAATACATCAGTCAGCTGATGAAGAACAACTACTCCTGCAAGAACCGGAAACACGAGAAGGCGGCTGCGAAGATCCGTCACCAGTGGAACAAACTCATAGACGTGTTTGACGACATGGTAAAGTTAACAACAACACAACATTCTACACACACTGTCGCTGTGCCTTTTCACTGAGTCTGAAAGGTGGCGTTTGTGTGGCAGACGCCGGACCTGGAGTGGCTGTTCCCGGTGGGAGACCACCTGAGTGACATCATCGGACAGAAGAACAAGACGGACATTAAGGACCATCTCCAGCCGGTGGTGCAACACTATCCAGACTTCAGGTGTTTAACAAAACAACACAAAACCAACACACACGTGTGTCACATGGCACACACACGGCTGCTTCTGAGTGGATCCTGTCTGGAGCAGGTCGGAGAACCCTGTGAGATGAATAATAATGAGACTTTTTCTAGGTGATGCAGGAGCGCTGCCAGGAATTTGTCCCCCTGTCCCACCTCCCGCTGCTATTTTTTGGGGCCCCTCTCTGTCGGGGTCCCTTGGAATTGTCCTAACCCCCCCTCCCCCTCCCTATAAGGTGGCCCTGAGGTGATGAGCCAGTCGTCCAGGAAACACTGGAATGGCGGCTGGTGCTGATCCAGGTTGTGGGAAGTTGGAAGTCATGTAGATACACGAAGGGGAATTTCCCAGTGAACGCTGAACGCTTTTCAGTTTCTAATGAAAGGAGGTTGCCGCGGTGATGTAAAGAGTGTGTGTGTGTGTGTGTGTGTGTGTGTGTGTGTGTGTGTGTGGAAAGGCAGTGGTTTTATTGTGTCAAACCAGTCGGAATGAAGAGACTCAGACAGAAAGAGACAGAAAAAAGTCCAAGGTGAAGACATCTCACCAACATCCTGTTTTTCACTTCTTTCTGGAAAGAAGTGACAATTCAACCTAAACACACAAAAACCCACACAACACAAAACACCCTGTGTGGCAGCTGCTCCTGCTCAGGGGTCGCAGAGGTCGTCTGGTGAAACTTTCCCTCTCATTGGCTGTAAATGATTCCGACCAGGAAGTGCTGTTTCAGTCAGTGATTCGTTGACACCTGAGGGCAGAGACCATCGGAGCGTTTCAACAAACGAACTCATCTGTCACGTTGTCGCGTCTGATGATCCACTTCAGTTCTCCATGGTGACCTCTCCCCTCATATCATGACTCATTAACCACTGACACAACAGAAAGAGTAACACAACATCATGAGTGAAGGTCGGTGCAAACCAACACTCCACAACAGACTGATGATGTTACACTGACACAGGAGAAAGAGAAGCCACTCAGAAGATGTCTCCTCCATCAGCGTCTCAATGAGGAACACTGAACTATCACCAACAGTGGAGAAGAACCAGGTTCTTCCCAACACTCTCCTGCTCTGAAGGAAACATCTCAGCTCTTCATCGTGGGCAGTGAGACCAAACTCTGTCTCCAGTCAACAACTGCAGAGCAGAGTCTCACAGGCGCCTGTGAACCTTCTCAGATGATGCTGAAGCTGAAGTTGTGCGGTGGTGAATAATCATCAGTTTGTGTTGTTGTGTCTCTGACTTGCAGCAGGAAACACCTGGTTGCCGTGCTGACCTTCAGAGGCCTGCTGAGAGGCCGCGAGCATCAGCTGATCCTGCAGCGGTTCACCGAGCTGAAGAAGAACCTGGCCACTGGCGGCGGCGGCGGCGGCGGCGAGAGCCCGGTGCTGTTTGGAGACATGCAGGTTCACGTCAACACAGACTGTCTGTCCAACCTGCCCTTCTCCTGTCTCAGCTTCCTGCTGCCACACAGCTGATCACAACACAACCACCCTCAGCTGCTGCAGCTGAGACTCACACGTTCACACTCTCAAACACAACCTGGAAACACAACGTGGAAACACAACGTGGAAACACAACGTGGAAAACGCACATCTGCTCTACACAAGAAAAACATCTTCAGACAGAACTTTCTACTTCTCTCTGGAAACATGTTCCAGTGGTCACAGGACTTTTCTGTAGTTTTCTTCAATCACATGTCTGAATGAGTAAAAGAGAACACACACACGCACACCCACACACACGCACACACACACACACACACACACAGAGTTATTTATTTCTGACCTTTATGACCTCTGTTTGTTGGACGATGTTTTAATGATGTTTAATAAATTTCCCTCTTTGAAATGAATAAAAGAATCTGGAGAATCCCAATCTGACTCACACAGACTCACTGAACAACAACTCACACATGACTCACACTGTGTCAGAACAACAGCGCCCTCTCTGGTCGGCGAGAACAAGACGTTTACAGACTTTTTTCACCTTTGAAAATCATAGATGCATTTGTGTTTCACTTCATTCGGTCCACATGTTGACCACTCAGAAGATGTCTCCTCCATCAGCGGCTCAGTGAGAAACACTGAACAATCATCAACAGGGGAGAAGAACCACCACACCACACCACACCACACCACACCACACACACTCCTGCTCTGAAGGAAACATCTCAGCTCTTCATCCTGGGCAGTGAGAGCTGTGGTTTACGGTTGGAGACAGATGTTTAATATCACACAGAGGCAGACCCACAAAACTGTCTGCAGTGAATCTCCCTGCAGCTACTTTCACTTTCCATTCTGCTGACCTGTTTAAACACGGCGGCTTCAGGTCGCATTGATCAACCAGGTCGTTGTGACAGAGGGGAAAGAAACGCTGTGAAAGTCCGATCAGTGAAAACCCCAAACTTCTCCTCTTCACACCACCAAGCCTGATGGACTGCAGACTGCAAACATATACACACACAGTATACACAGACACATATATATATATATACTTTGTTCTTTGTTACGTTTGATCCTCTGATCTCATTCCCAGAAGGAAAATATACATGAATCAATCCAGTCAATGATTCTACACACACACACACACACACACACATTCAGAGGAAAGATGGAGTAGTGATTATTATTTCTGTGCCGGCCTGTGATTGGCTGGTGGCATGTCCACGTTGTCCCCTGTCCCTCATCTAAAGTCACCTGGGATTCACGTCACTTTATCTCATGCGGCGATGAAAAAAAACTTGTGTTGCTCTGTCGTCTCATTAACTTTGTGATCAGTCGTGATGTTGTGTGTGATTAATGAATCATATGATTGGGAAAAAACCCTGGCGTTTTTGTGTGTCAGGTGCAGAGGAAGTGTGCTCGGGTGCAGAACGGGTCTCCTCATGTCGTGGCCAGACCGACATCCTGACATCAAATGTTGTTTTGCATATGAAGAAGGTGTGAAGGGATGTGAACGTGCAGTGGAGAAGAAGATCACACTGAAGATCACACGGAGCTGCAGCCTTCAGGAGCCTTCAGGAGCCTTCAGGAGCCTTCAGGAGCCTTCAGGAGCCTTCATGTGTCTGACGCGTCGCAGCGGCTCCTCCTGCAGACGCCACGGGCGTCAAGGTAAGACACCGAGGTCATCACCTGGATCGGTTCACTACATGTCCTGCTAAAGGTCTGACACACACACACACACACACGCACACACACACACACACACACACACACACACACATGCTGGAGGCAGAAAACAAAAGGAAGTTTGATTTATTCATTGTGTTATCAACTGAACTAAAATTCACAGGTTTGAAAAGGAGTCGTAGGTCATCGGGGTCACGGGATACGGGTTAGTTACCGTGACCTCGCTAACCTCGCTAACCTCGCTGACCTTCACAGACAATATTCACAGATCAACAGTCATAGTTTACCGTTCACTTTATTAGGTACCTGTGATCATTAGTTTCATTAGGGAGCTGTTAGTGCTGACTCAGCACTTTGTAATCTGAAGGACTTTCTCAGACTGTGACACAGAAAAGGAGAATTTACATTAGTATGTCGTTTTTGTAGTTTTAGTAGTGTACATGTTATTTACACACGTAGTTGCACATACATGAACCGCGCTACTTTTGTGAACAGTCTTCCTGTCGTGCAGTGAAGGCTTTGGCCTGTTGGTGGCGCTGGTATCCTCCACTCGGCAACATCTGTACAGAATCTCCACATAGTTTCCTTTTCATCGCGTGCCCACGATTGCCTCAGCTCCATCATTGCCTCAGTGTTGAGCGGCTAAAAAAAGCCCAGCTTCGTGTGTGTGTGTGTGTGTGTGTGTCTGTATATGGAGATGGGTGGGGGGCGGAGCAGGAGGGGCTGTGCTTATAAAGGGCTGGCGGACAGGCAGACAGGCAGTCAGACAGTGAGAAAGTCAGAGCTGAGGTGAGTAACAACATGAATTTTTCAAAAATGTGTTATTTATTGTAATTGAATTTTCTTTTCTGTGCACTTTTGTGTACTTTTACTTTACATTGAATGCTGAGTTGTTGTTGTTTTGTTAGTTTGTGTTGCTGTGATGATGGTGATGTGTGTTGTGACTCCACTGCAGCTTGATCATTTCTCCTCTAACACACGTTCCGATTGAACTCAAGAGTTTTATTTTGAAAGTAAAACAGGAAGCCATGGGATTATATGGCTAATTACCGAACGCTAATATCTAAGTTGTTTTATCTCAAAGTAAAATATGATAACTGTAAAGTAACAATGAAAAATGCAAAGGTCAATTAAAACATGAATTGCTATTATTATTTTCATGTTTTACCTGAGCACCGCAGTGACCTGGTGCTCCTGCTCGTTCCTTGACAAACACTGGTTGTTATTTTTGGCTCCTCCAGGTGTTTCAGGATCTTTCTCCAGCTGTTGGTCCAGATTCGTCTCCTGGATAACGATGCGTCTTCGCTCCAGAGCCGCACAACCAGTGGCCTTAAGGTTCAACTTCCTGCCGGGACACAGTCCGAGGACGGCGGGAGGACGCTGGTTCAATGGAAAATTCATGACCTTATTTAACGGCCCCAGAGGTCAAGACACCATCAAGGTCACCGCCGCCACTGATGAAGGCCGCTCGCCGAGCAGCGAGGAGGAGCCTCAGCAAACCCACAAACAAACAGCTGGTACCAACAGAGCTCCTGTTCCTCTGTTTACACTGCAGAAGACGTGGTCTGGACCTGGAGCTAACGTCCTCTGTGCTTCTCTCCTGCAGTGATCCTCACGTTTGAGCAGAACCTGCAGCAGCGGAACCTGAGTGAGGCCAGTCAGCAGCTGAGGGACAGCGAGGAGCGTCTCTTCGGGGACATCACGGAGGTGGACGGGTTCAGTTGTCACGAGGAGGAGGTGGACAGGCTGGCCGCCGCCTACAGAGACCTGAGAGAGGCTGTCCTGCATATATATATATATATATATATATATATATATATGTACTGTATATATATATATACTGTATTTACTGTCTGCAAAGATCAATAAACAAATGATGGTTTCTGATCGTCAGGCGTCTTCAGAAGATGTCGAGTGACATCAGAGTGGAGGCTCTGGGAAAACTGCTGCCTGCTGACCTACTGACACCTCTGGAGGAGGAGTACATCAGCAACAAACAGGTAACCACGGTAACCAGCGGCGTCACACAGGTCGTTTCAGACGTGATCCGAACAGAATCTGTGACGTGACGCGTTTTTTGTGTGACGTGTTGTCGTCAGGCGGAGCTGGAGACGTACATCAGCCGCATCCTGGAGGAGGAAAGGTCAAAGTGGAACAGCGGGGAGGAGCCGAGCAGAGAGGACGGCTGTTACACCAGCCCTGCCGCCTATGACATCATTCAGGTGCAGTGTGTGATCAGTGTGTTCTGATGACGACAATAACCACAGTGTGGGAGTGTTTACGTCAACCTGCTGTTGCTGTTGTCCAACGTGTGTGTGTGCAGTTTGTGAACGGGATGGTGACCTCAGCTGCTACAGTGGTGGGAGACCTGCACAAGGCCCAGAGTGTGACGCACAAACTCAGCCATTTAATGCAGAGGTAACACAACAACAACAACAACAACTGCTTCTCTGCTTCTCTGCTTCTGTTCATCTTCATCGTCCGTCTTAACTAAACCGCCGTTGTCTTTTCACGCCGGGCTGCAGCTTCAAGGCCTTTCAGGACGAGGTGATCCGGCAGAACCGAGCCAACAGCAGAGCCTTCGTTCAGGCCAACCTCAGCGGCATCCGCCAGTTCAGGTACGTCTCTCAGGTACGACGCCACGTTTCCATGGAGATCAGACTGGGATGGCTGGAGTGTAACGGTGTGTGTGTGACTGTCGCCCTCCTGCAGGGACGTCCTGCAGAGGAACAGCCACCTGTTCCTGGACGAGGTGCAGAAGAACTGTCTGCATCTTCTGGCTGAGATGAAAGAATCCGCCCACAGATACTTACTCAGCCGCGTGCACGAGGTTCTGCGGGTACGTTCAGAACCGGCGAGGCACAAACTCAGCTGGTGGGTTTGTCCTTTTGTTTTTGTAAACGATGGTGTTGATGTTTCTCCCTCATCCAGCCACAGTACCGCAAACTGGGAACCAGCCACTGGCTGAAGAAGCCTCAGTTCACGGCGCTGCTGGACGGCGTCGCCGCCGAGGTCACGCACCTTCAGGGCTTAAACGAATCCTGTCGCCAGGTACAGTGAACGCACTGCGTTTCAGACCACCGGACAAGATGGCGGTTTTCACGCCGCACCGTTTACGCGTGGCGCTGTGTGAAACGTTCGATGATGCTTTGTCCCGCAGGAGCTGATGTGCCAGTTTCACCAGGAGGTGGCAGTGGAATATGTGAGGAGGCTCCTGAGAGGAAACATCAACCTGAAGGACAAGGAGCAGGAGAGGAAGGCCTACCTGACGGTGAGGGGCGACGCAGAGAGCCTGCACAACTTCTTCATCGGAATGGTGAGACGCCGTCGTCACTGCACCGTGACCTTTAGAAACTGCTGATAGGACCTCTGTGTGGGTCAATAGGTCATCGGAAGGCTTTGTATTATGCCGCCTGACTCAGTAGTGAGAGGCGACCTCTGAGTCTGACCTCTGAGTCTGACCTCTGAGTCTGATCTGGGAAAGTCCAGCGCTGTGACTCAGCTGGGTAAAATCCTCTCTCTGATAAGCTGCGTCTCTCCAGGGCTCGCAGGAGGAGTGGCTGAGGGAAATCCTGACCACAATCGCAGAGGTCCTGAAGCTCCAGGATCTCCCTGCCATCCAGGTGCAAGTGGTGTCGCTGGGAATCGCCTTCCCTGACCTCAGGTAATAGTTTATACACAACACGAGATCATACGGCGCCCTCGCTCACGTCCGAACGTAAACAGAGAGGCGACATATCATTCGTTTCCCCGACAGCAGGATGAGGATAAATAAAGCCGGCGTTCACAGCGGGGCTGACAGGCGACAGGAAGTGGAGTGGGAGGGGGGACGTCCTTAATCATGTTCAAATGTTTCCTGCAGCCAGATGGAATTAGATGGAATTTCTCCAGAAACACTGCAGCGTCAGATACTGAACACATGTTTCCAGTGACATCACTGAACTCAGCTCCCTGTCGCCTGCAGAGAAGAGAAGACAATAGAATAGAATAGAATAGAATAGAATAGAATAGAATAGAATAGAATAGAATAGAATAGAATAGAATTATTGTCATTATATTGCCATTTCATAGTGCAAACACACACATGTTGTAAATAACAACGCACACATATGCAGTCGACTGGTGAGAATCATGTGGATCTTCATGCGCCGTCCTCCGTCAGGATGTGGATCAGTGTTTTTGTCAGAACGTCACAGTGATGATGTCATGTTCTCCCTCGTTCGCCCGCAGTGAGAGACACGTCTCCGCTCTGCTCAAGCTGAAGAAGGGCGTCTCCAAGGCCGACAGGAGGACGGTGAAGGAGACGCTGACGGACGCGCTGAGAGACGCCGGTGTCTCTGCCGCTCAGACGTTCTTCTCCAGAGTGCAGGTCAAATGAGATCCAGCATCTACAGCTGCTGAGCCTGTTGTGTTGTGTTGTGTAGATTGTGTATATTATGGTGCTTTTCCCTGTTCAGTCAGGTCAGAGGTGCGGGTCAGCTGATGTGTGTGTATTCAGAGCCAGTATGGTGTATATTAATATATATATATGTGTGTGTGTGTGTGTGTGTGTGTGTTTTCTCAGTGTCATATATTCCTTGTCATTCCGGTACAGTCTTTTTATTTTTATATGCTGAGTCTCATGTTTTTCCAGAAGGTGATCGATTCCATTGACTTAATAAATAAATCTGTTCAGAACCTCTGGTTGTGTTGTGATGTTTGTTTCCCTCGAACCAAAGGTCGTTCAGAGACGACAGAAACCATCGTTTACCTGATGTTACACGTTTGGTTTACTGTAAACGCCGCGTTCAGGAAATTCCCACTCGCAGACAGACAGGCAGACAGACAGACAGACAGACAGGCAGGCAGACAATACGATGTGTTGAGTCAGCTCGTAAAGATACGCTGGAATCAGAGGTTCTTCACCTCTGACTTCCACGAGATTTCCTTCAGAGTTCAGATTGGAACCAGTCGACATCACAAGGAGCCGAATAAACAATCGCAGGAAGTCATTTCTGCCGCCTGCAAATGAGCGGCGGCCTGACGGTTTGTTTCCTGGAGCTCGCTGCGAGTGTCAGGTTTGTGTGAGGGGAAGGATGTGCTAAGGAAGACGGGGGCCACAGCTCCAGGGGCCACAGCTCCAGGGGCCACAGAGGAGACGAGAGGCAGGAAAGAGTCATTAAAGCCAGTGATGGTAAACGATACGTCGGCGTTAACTGGAAGCTGCCTGGTGGAAATCATGATAAATAAACATTCAATAATCGTCACTGGAAACACGTGAAACATGAAATATAGAAATGATGGTTGTTTAGGGAAGAGTTTTTTTTGTTTTGTTTTTTAAAGTATGAAATCTCTTTAATTCAAGAGAGAAGCTGATCAGATTATTATTATTTTTTTGGCACTGCCATTATCATGGATCAACGTCCACTGTCACCAGAGCAGGTTTTGTGTATTGATCCCTGCAACACTGTGGTTCTGTCGCACACAAGTGGAACCTGGAACCTGGCAGCATAAAGCTTCCAGTCTCCATCTAGTGGTGTTTGGAATAAATGCATGGTGATGACATACTGTACTTTTATTAAATCATACAAAGGTTTTAGTGTTGATGATGATGATGATGATGATGATGATGATGATGATGATGATGATGATGATGATGATGATAGCTTCAGCATCTCTCTCTCTCTCTCTCTCTCTCTCTCTTTAACCGTCTGTTGGTAAAGTGAAAGAAGCAGAGAAGAGCTGGAATGTCAGTGGGAGTCATAGTTTATCTTTGCCAAATAGTTTGTCTTGACTCGCCCTCAACCACACACACACACACACAGAGAGAGAGAGAGAGAGAGAGAGAGAGAGAGAGAGAGAGAGAGGAGGCCCCTGGGCTCTGAGTCAGTGTTATGAAGGTTCTTTTGCCAATTCAATAAAAACAGTTTGGATTCACCAGTCTTCCCGGAAAGCTGTAAACTGAAATGAAGCTTTGACTCATGTTAATGAGTCATGTTAATGAGTCATGTTAAGATGTTTGCTAACAGGACTCAACCATCAGCACAATCACATCAGTGGTGTTTGGTTTCTCAGCCTCAGTGGACGAGCTGTGGCTTCAGGACAGAGGACACTCCCACTGACCCTCCAGGTCTTTAAGGATCTGGACACATGTGTCAGACTGTTGACACCGGCTGCTGCGTCCACACACACACACACACACACACACACACAGGGGATACCTCTACATATTCCTATCATGAAGAAGCACGTGACGTTCGCAGACAGTCGATTGATCCACAGGCTCCATCAGCAAAGGTAAAGACGTCTTTTCATGTTTGTCTGAGTTTGTGTTGATGTCGCTGACACAGCGCTGCTGTCGCTCTCTCTGTTTCAGGACGAATGAACACAAACACGGTGAGTGCACCGCTTTTTATTGGAAAAACAATTACAGATATTAAATCTGTTGTGTTGTTTCTTGGCGTGTGTCATTGTGGTTTCCTGTGTACATACATGCACTGTCTCCGCGTTAAACGAGACAACACGTGTCCGGTGTCCGGTTTGCTGCAGAGGACACAGGAGACGAGTGGAAACAGGAGACACCCGACACCAGAACCTGAACTGGGTCAGACCTGACCTGTCACAGGAAGACAGATCACACGTGCCGCTTTAAAAATTCAAAGCACTTTGGTTTGATCGTTTAAAAAAAAAAACGTCCACATAGCTACAAGACCAGAACGCGCACACCAGGGGTCAAGAGGTCAAACCTGTGCCCTCTCTGTTCTGTGTCTGGTACCAGCAGAGTCCAGCAGACCGCCAGCTGCAGGAAGTGGAGCTCAGACAGTGAGTGCAGCTTCTTTCCTGAAGGTAAATAAAGCATGGAAACATCAGACAGCTGATGACCCCGTGACCCCGTGACCCCGTGAGGCGAGTGAAAGGCTGCGGTGCAGGTGATTCAGGAGCAGTGATGCGTGTGTATCAGGTGTCGACCGCGTCTGTGTGTTGTTTCCTCCTCAGCACTCGGCGCTGACACCAGCTCAGAGAGGGTACCTGTACACCGTCGCCACCTGCTGCAGCTCCGCACACGTGCGGAGCCTCATCACACAACACTACATGAACGTGCTGCACAGGTGTAAACAAGCAGGTGAGCGAGTACGACAACGACGGACGCAAAACCCACAACCTCCTCTGTGGAAGGAATAAAACAAAGTCTTTTGCAGGCTGCAGAGCTGACGGAGACGACCTGCACGTGACCTCTGTGACCTTGCCTGAGAGCGAGAGTGAAAAACCTCCATCAAACACACAATCAGAAAATTCCTCCAGGGCAAAGCACAGGGAGAAACTGAGTAGTACAAGAAATTCCGTGGAACCCTTTCTCCCAAAAATCCCAACCAGGTACGTCAGCAGGTGTTAAAGCCTGAAAAGCCTCATTCACATGAAATGAACATTCACTGTGTAATTAACACGTGACAGGTCCCTGAACGCATCCTCATCAAACCACAGGAAGATGAAGAGACGTCCAGCATCACCCACGCCGAGAGGAAAGAGCCCCAGACGTAAGTCAGGACAACGTGCTGTGATTTCATTCCATTAAAAAGACACTGGTATCAGAAGTGTTTGTGTGATTCCAGGAGGCCGGGTGAGACGGCTGGAGGTGGAGGATGAAGGTGATGGAGAACAGGACGACTGTCTGAGTGAACATCTGAGTTCATCACTCTCTGTGGGAGAATGGGACGACAACATCTTCTCAGACTCACAACAAAACGTATCCAAACTCATCACTTAACACAGCCACTGTGATCCTTCTCATGACAACATTCTCAACCCTCAGACGTCACATGATGGGTTTCTCAAAGCGCTCAGGCGCCATCTAGTGTAAGAAGGAGAAAACCTTTAAGAGACTCAACATTCACGTAATTTTATCATCAATTAATGAAACAAATCAAAAATAAAAGATGAAACAAACCAGTGTAATTTAAATATTCTTCAGAGACTTTTTTCCAAGGCTTTTTGAAAAATTCTCTAAATATAACATCTCAGGAATTTTGTATGTAAAAAAAACCAACTTGCAGGCCACAGGCTGTGTAATTGTGTTTGTTAACTTGTGTATTGTTGTTGTTCTCATTTCAGACAAAACAGCAAAATAGAGTGAAAGTAGATTTTTATTGTGATGATGGGCGACATAAAGCTAAAGGTCGGACAAGGGCAAATAAAAGAAAACATGAAAAGACAGAAAATGGCACCAAACGTTTCCTCTGATAACAAATATGTGACGTTGTTGATCCTCTTCAGTTACTAACTGATGCTGATGACATATAAACAATATAATATACAGGCGTTTAGAGTTAAGTTACTCAGCGGTTTGTTACTGGATTAACATGGTGGGACTGCGGGGAAAGGGTGAGGTGAGGTGGGATAGAGTAATGTCCACCCCCCCCACCCCCACTGAAAGGAATGACATGAGACACTGAGCCACTTTAACCCAACCACTCTCCTCTTCCTCCTCCAGTCGTCCCTTTAGGATTTCTTATACTCGATCCTCTCCACCTTCACGTCATCACCGATCAGCTGATAGACATACGTCACCACTGTGGAAGCCTGGATGTCCATCAATACAAAGGAGGGGGTGATGTTGCTGTGAGGAGACAAACAGCTGGGTTGAGACACATAGTGATTACACGGAAGACGCCAGCTGCCGGCTTCTCACGTTTCTTCTACAGTGAAGTAGAATACTGTCATGTGGAAATAAACACACAGTGAGAAGTGAGCTGTTCAGTGACTTCTCACATGTCTATAAGGAGCCTGGTGGCCTGCAGTGTGGCTGGTGGAGCTCCTACCTGTCCAGTGCGCTGTAGGCTCCTGTGGCAGAACCAGGGTTGATATAAAACTTGTTTTCATTCTCAAATGCTTCAAACTTGTGCGTGTGGCCAGAGATGAGGATGTCGACGTCCAGCTGTCTCTGAAGCAGCGCCAGGCTCGCCATGTCGCCCCAGGGGATCACCTGGTGGCCGTGGATGAGGCCGATCTTAAACTGACCCACTGTCACCACCTTCTGCTCCGGGTAGTTCAGGTTCTGATGGTGGGTGAGAAACACTAACATGTTGAGGTTTGTTCAACATCGTTATCATTTGTTGCTGCTCTTCTGACATACAACGATAAAAATGTCCATTAGACTAAAATATTCTTTTCCAGAATTGATTCCAACTTGAATTATAAAGGCTGTGTGATTTTTTTTTAACTGTACGGCTTCTATCAACATTGACAGACCTCATCAAAGTCTCCTCGTACTATGTGGACATCTCCCGCGAGGGTTTTCAGGTAGTCATAGCTCTCCTTGGTGCAGAGGTTTCCTGTGCAGAGAATGTGCTGGATCTTCCCTGGGACCAGCAGCTTCTTGAACTTGGCTGGCAGGGTGTTGCACCGGTGAGGGATGTGCAGGTCACCTAACACCAGGACCAACTGAGAGCATCACAGACAGTTTAGTTACTGCAACTGATGAGCCTCAAAATAGTTCACATTGTGTGCTCTGACATCTGAGCATTGAAAAAAAAACCACAGAGGCCAAAGATAGAGCCCTGCAGGACACCCTGATTCATCTTCCCAGCAGAGGACTTAAACTCCAAATAGTGTCCAATTTCATGTTACTACTCAAACATCAACACATTCTAGATTAATTTAGCACATTAGGTAAACAGGTTTAATTTATGAAGCTCAAACATGAAAATAAGCAACGTTTGTGAGTGAAAAGCTAATATTGATTGTCTGAATGTCTGAAGGTGGGTGGGAAGCACTGCTAGTGTAAGAATTGAATCATTACAGAATTTCAGACACTCAATGACAAATAAAGGAGAAACACGTCTACAGGAGTCAAACCCGAGAATCTCACAACAATAAGAGAACACATTAACAACCGTCATCACAGAGATGCTGGAAACACTGAGGTCTCATTAGCCACATGATGTCAGATTTATCAGCTGAGAAACATGGTGCAAACAGCTAGTATATTAGGAGACAAACTTTTGTCCCATCAAACACACGTATTGTTAAGCAAAGTGGATCCTCGTTGGCTCCAGTCTCATCCAATAACAGCTAAAGTCAGTTCTTCTAATAGATTTGATATGAAATCTCTACCCGTTACACAGAAAACCAACAGGGATGGTATATGTTGTCTGTGTTAAATATGTATTTATCTGAAGCATTTAACTGACGCATCAAAGCCATGACACGGCTGCTGGTAGCGCTGAGAGACGCAGAGACAGCAGACCTCCACAGCCATTTAATCCCACTCTCATGTTAGTGTGCCAGGCAGAAGAGCGAGCGGAAAACAGAGATCCAACACAGAGCGAGGGCACTTACCCGGTGACCAGCCTGGTTGATTGGAGACACGCAAGGAGGGAGGGAATGGGTGAGATAGGGAGGAAGGCGGGAGGTGCGTGGAGAGAATGACACGAGGCATGATCAAAGATCGGAGGGAAAAAAAACAAATAGAAAAAAACAAGAGAAGATAGATTTGGGACAAGAGGGGAAAACTGAAATTAGAAATTAAAGGTGAATGGATTAAGGAGACAGATATTAATCATTCAAAAACAAACAAAATCAAACAACAATGTGGTTGAATTAAATGTTAATGGAGGGTGGTTAGTGATAAGAATAAAGCAATAACATTGTTTTCAACTGGCTGAACGTGAGCAGATGTAAAATCACATGATGAAAATAATGAGTCAATATAATCAAGCCCTTGAATCGACTTAGAATTCAATGACTGGCCGAAATTCATCAGCAAAAAATATTCAATGCTTGTTCAGGATTTTCAGATTTGCACTTTTGGTAAATACTGTATTTCAAAGGTTCTGGCTGCTGATGAGATTAAAACAGACATCTGATGGTGTCATCTCGAAACTGAGATTTAAATTTAATAAAATTTCAATAAGCTGAAACAAAAAGAATATTTATTTGCAAGCAGCTCCTTCTGCTTCTGTTTCAACTTCTGAAAAAACTGTGACAAAAAACACACAAATAAACGAATAGCGTGCAGATAATGTAATATTTAAAATCTACTGTACAATTAAAAATATTACAATGTCCAGTTGTGGTTAAACACTCGGTAACGTTCATCTTCACTGCAGCAGAGGCAGGATGCTCCATACGGAGTAGCTGTTAGCATGCTAGATTAGCTAACTTATGAGTAAACAAGGGTGAAATAATAAAACTTAAATTAAACAGAAAAAAAACTATAGTTGGTGAACAATTATAGAAAACTGTGGGACTTGGGTACAAATGAAAAAGCGACCTGTAGCTTGTTAAAACTGTGTTTTGGGGACTAAACTGCTCAGCTGTCATGTGACCGCTGATCCATCTTGCAATGGAGCTTGACTGAAAACCACGGACACTTGATATTTTCACCGTTTAGACCCACTAAAACCCGCGATGACGCCCCAACCAGGTCCGCAGCTCTTCTGATTAAACATCCTGAGGACGAAGGCTTGAGTCGCGGCCTGTAAATGCGCGGAATCTGAGTCTTTTCGACATTTCATACTCACCATCTTCTATTTAGCAGTTCCTGCGAGCCAAGTTGAGGAAGCGCCTTCGTACGTACAACGTCACTCCGTCAGCCAATCAGCGCACAGGGGATCAAAGGCTACGTCAAGCCAGACATAACACATCATCTTGTCCTTTCAAAGTAAATCACGTACAAAGGCTTTAATGTATTGATTGCTCAAATAAGGGCTCCGACGTCGAACAACTCAGTGTGTATTGATATGACTATATATATCCCATATGCACGTCAACATCACTATCCAAAAAAATATCGAAAAAGAAATAATGCACAACATATACTCGTACCAGTATTTTAAATTGAAACGCGGGTCTTACCGGTAGTGACTAATCGCTCTGCAGATGAAAAACTTCACATTTGCCGTTAAAGCGCTGTGAGTAGCAACGTTTCTCAGAACATTCGAGAGGTAAGAACCGGAGTCAAACCGCGTCTTTCCACCTCTGTTCGCCCTCACTTACCTTTCACATCGATAGTCGGATTTACACAGGGAAACTATAGCTAGCTAACCGGGTGATAGAAATAAAACACTATCACGTCACCTTCACTGCACCGCGTCGACAGCTCTCGGGTAATAGCTGGCATCGCGTTAGCATCTCGGCTCCGGCTATTTCCTGGCGATGTAACGTAGTTAGATAACGGATAACGCCAATGGCCACGCTGTGGTTTGAACAACATTTTGTGGTATTACTGCGCTTTTTGAATGTGGTGGTCTGTGTTATTTGTCATATTTATTATATGAGAATTAGTTATTGGAACACGTGTGTGGTTACCTTTAGCTAGTTAGCTTCTAATCAAGCTACGTCACTAAACCTGCCCGACCTAACGGAACATTTACAGATTTCCACGTCGTGACATTAATGAGAGCGGCTGACGTGTGATGCTAACGGCAGTTAGCCTCGCAGTCTGCTTGTTGACTTTGTGACATAATAATAATAAACAGACGTCTTTTCTCTCTGAAGGTGTCCCCTCAACCCCCGAGGTCTTTCCGGAAACGCTCCCCGTGCCTCCGAGTCTGGAACCTGCACCGTTTGGACGCTGTCGGGTGTTTAACTGTGCGTCTTCAAGAACCACAACCCCGCCAAGGAACCCTGCTGTAATCGATACAACACCAGCAGCAGCCATCCGACACCGTTCACTGCGTCTCTTGGACGATCAGCGTTGTGTTTATGTCTTTGTTTTGCGAAAACGGTGAGTTTCGTGTAAACTAAATGACCCGTGTGTGTGTGTGTGTTTGGTTGTGAAAAGTGCTTGCGTGTGTGTGTCTGGATCTTTCTCTGCGTTATGGCATGTTTTCTGTGCCACTGTATCAAAATGGCGTCTCCCAGTCCCGTACACTCGTGTGCAGTGACTGTATGACGCACTCTGCACCAAGCATCCAGCTAAGCTAACTAGCCTCCCCCTGAAATAGCTTCGACCCCTGCCCTTCTGATTCACCCCAGCTCCGGACTCGGTGCCGCTGATGAATCGTCCTGGGTCATTTCTCTCGGATTCACACTGACAGTCCAGCAACCATGGAGCTGGTATTAAAGTGTCCAGCAGAGGGGAGGGGGTTTATTTGGCAGCTACTAGGCCTCCTGTTTGTGACCCATTAACAAGTGCAGGCCTTATGTGTGCCTAAAGCCAGAGGCCCTCATGTAGGACAAAGAGCTGTTTTTCTGTGCATATGGCAACAAAAGCTGTGCAAAGCATCCTGTTTTGTGGCTGGTTTTATTTTTGCTCTTTGGACTAATCCGCCTGCTCACTCCCGGACCACATTCATCTGCTGGATTTGCAGTATTTTCTGAGAGCGCAGGTTTTGACCTGGTTGTAATCATGTCTGTTGTAGCAGATCTTTTTATTTTTTTTGCTCAGACATGTTAGATTTGAGAAATGTTTGTAGATGGAGCTTTACAGTCTCCCCCAGCAGTTTGAGACGGTGGATTGTCTGTCGGTCGCCATATCTTAGGCTGGTCTGAATAAATATTAGCAGCCATGATGAAAACACTTCACAAACACACCACAGGGTCATAGTCACTGTGCAGTCAGGGCGGCTGCCACACTGTTTAGAAACAATTCAGAATGTAAACCCTCACTCAACTATCTGAATATGTAAATACTGATGCTGAACCAGTTATTATAATTCTGTAGCTATATCACAGGTTCTGTCCTGCTGTCAAAGATTCAGGCTGTTGTTGACTTTTTGGGCTGCAACTGTCATTTCACATTCATTGGATTATTTTATGTGCATCCTTGTTGACTAATGAAGTGGAGAATTTTCCACACATTTTCAGAAACAGAGATTAACGAATAGCTCTGGGTTTTTGTTTAAGCGATAATTCATATATTTCTGTTGAAAAATAACGTATCCTTGATTAGCTTTATACAATTGAATTAGGTTTTTGTTATAATCCTCTGTTTAGCAAAGCTGCTAGATCGTGAGAGGTTATTTCTATATCATTTACATTAACACGTGTTTTTGTCTGTCTTCTCTTTCAGAGCTGTTGCGCAGCCGTTGGAACCTGTGTGGTGGAAATCTAGCCTTCAAGCAAGGAGCTTGCGGCCACAGCGGCACAACGTTTTTCATGTCAGAGACCGAGCACGCTTGCAGTCGTTTATGTCATCCCCTCTTTTCCAGACAGAAGATCCCGAAAAATCCCCAACCAAGATCCTTTTATCTTGCTGATAGTGCTAACAACCAGCCACAATGTCTGTCAACGTCAACCGCAGCGTGTCAGACCAGTTCTACCGCTACAAGATGCCCCGTCTGATTGCCAAGGTAATAACTTGCCCTCACTGATGCTCAGCAGGTATTGGCTGAAATGTTGATTCTGTAAAATCAAATGCTGGTTAATATTTTGTTAGAAAATAATGTGCAGAGACTTTATATTGTGGTCATGGCATAATTTTCTCAGTCACTGTTTTTTTTTTAATCTTCTACTTAGGTTGAAGGCAAAGGGAATGGTATCAAGACAGTTATTGTCAACATGGTTGATGTTGCAAAGGCACTGAACAGGCCTCCAACGTGTAAGTAACACAATGTGTGGTTTTTCTATGCTGTTTCCCACCATGTAGCTGATATTTACGCCAGTTTACATTTATTACTTCTGAATTTCCTTTGGCACAATGTGGAGGAATTAAATGGAGTGCAAAAGATGTAACTCAGCACCAGAGGGTGTAAGGAAAGAGAGGGGGGCATTGTTATTAAACATCTTCTTATATGTACTTTTTAAACATTAAAAGACATAAAATTAAAGAAATAAAGAAAATTCCTGTGAAAAGGCAACTCAGCAGCGTGAGTTTCTAATGACATTGTGATGTCTGTCATTCTTTCCACAGACCCGACCAAGTTTTTTGGTTGTGAACTCGGCGCTCAGACCCAGTTTGATACCAAAAACGACCGTTACATCGTCAACGGATCCCATGAGGCGAACAAGTTGCAGGACATGCTGGATGGGTTCATCAGAAAATTTGTGCTGTGTACCGAGTGCGACAACCCTGAAACTGATCTGGTAAATGTCTCACAGCATCTGTAACGAGTCAGGAAGTAATGCGTTTGGTATTTCATTGGTATTTCCCATGCTAATGGTTCCAGCAGGGCTCTGAGTTTGCATACCTTCTCTTTAGATTTTAAAGTAATTTTATTTTTTCCCTCTCAGCACGTCAATCCCAAGAAACAAACCATTGGCACCTCCTGTAAGGCCTGTGGAAACCGCGGCATGCTAGACACCAGACACAAACTCTGCACGTTCATCCTCAAAAACCCACCAGGTGAGAGATCGTCCTCTATGTAGACGAGCACAAGCAGCTTTGGTCTAGTTCACACAGTAAGGGATCATAATAATAGAATCTATGGCACTTATTATTCTGCTTCTGTAACAACAGAGAACAATGACACTGGATCCGCCCCTGCAAAGAAAGAGAAAGAGAAGAAGAACCGCAAGAAGGACAAGGAAAATGGCTCTGGCAGTGGAGAGGCTGGAAACAATGACATTGATGCTCCTGAGGCTGTGGTGGGTTTTCATACCCTGCATGTCAAGGACTAGCACTGAGCAAGTCTTCCATGACTTTAATCTCTCTCTCTCTCTCACAGACACACACACACACCCCTACACCTAAACTTAACCAAAGTCTGTGCCTCAGACTTTGAGTTGACAAACCTGAATCACCTTAAACACTGTGCCAATGTCACAGCACAGAATAATTAAAAAGAAAATCTCTCAGTGTCTATATTTATTCACCCATCACTTAATTTAAAATTTATTTTTGTTATCATTTTATTTAACCTGTGTTTGTATGTGTTTGTGAAAAGCAGGATAGAGATGACGATGATGAGGACTGGGCAGAGGAGACCACAGAGGAGGCGCAGAGGCGGCGAATGGAGGAGATCAGCGACCACGCCAAGAACCTGACACTCAGCGAGGACCTGGAGAAACCCCTGGAGGAGAGGGTCAACCTCTTCTACAACTTTGTCAAAGTAAGACATTTGTAGTGGTGATTCATAAGAGGGTGTGGTCATTTACAGCAACTGTGTTTTGTTTCCTCATAGCTTCTGATGTTAAACTTCTCTATACTGATGAGGACACAGACTGAAATTAATATGATGGCCAAAAACGAACAAAAAACAATAAATTTATTTGTCCTCCTCCCAGCAAAAGAAGGAGAATGGAACCATTGATGGGGCGGATAAGGAGATCCTGGCGGAGGCAGAGCGTTTGGATGTGAAGGCCATGGGCCCCCTCATCCTCAGCGAGCTGCTCTTCAGTGAGAACATTCGTGACCAGATCAAGAAGTACAAACGCCACTTCCTGCGAGTAAGTTGAATGATGCATGACTGAATTGATAATTTTCTATAATGGTTTTCATAATCCTCTCATTTACAACCTATGTTTTTTCTAAATGTAGTGTAACCTCACATTTCTCACTTAAATGAAACAGATTCACCCTTCATGATGTCCAACTGTTGGATTTTCCTCTTCTGATGTTTTTTTTTATTTCCTCACAGTTTTGCCACAACAACAAGAAGGCTCAGAAGTATCTGATGGGAGGGTTCGAGTGTGTCGTGAAGCTGCATCAGGTCCAGCTGCTGCCGCGAGTTCCCATCATCCTCAAAGACCTGTACGACGCTGACCTGCTGGAGGAGGACGTCATATTTGCCTGGGCAGAGAAGGTGCGTTTGCACGCAAGTCAGGATATCTGCATGCTGAAGTTTAAAGTAAATATTACATTAACACAGCAGTGGCAGCGCTGCCTGACATGAGCGACAACATATTGAAGCTATAAACCAAAAAAACTGCTCTGGTGTCACTTAACATAAACATAAGTAGTGCTTAAAGGTATCAGCTCATGGTAAAAGAAAAAGAATTCAGTCAGGAGAAACAGTATTTTAAATTTCATGAGAAACAAACTTTGAGTGCAAATAAATGTAAAAAGATCAATTTTTCCTGCAGCAGTGACAGTTGATGCAAACAGTTCCTACAGGTTCCCCAAGGTTTGAAACCCTCAGTCTGTACAGAGGTAATGTTTGAACAGACTGATGCTTCATCACAATCAAACTCCTCTGCAGGAAGTAAAAAGCAGCTCTATCGTACAGAGAAAATAACGTGAGAAACAGAGCTTGCATATCTACACAATGTCGAACTGAGACTGAAATACAAGTGTGGGAATTGCTGAGTAATATGTCATTATTTGTAAAGGGAACAAAGGGAACTAGTTTTCCTTTTTTGTTTTGGAAAAAAAACGGTTCTATGTAGTCATTTGTCATTGTGTTTAATGGGGTTTTGTCGACCTCAATGACCCACTGACTCTGTTTTTGTCCTTCAGGTTTCTAAGAAGTACGTCTCCAAGGAACTGGCCAAAGAGATCCATGCCAAGGCCGCTCCCTTTGTTAAATGGCTGAAGGAGGCGGAGGAGGAGAGCGAGGGCAGCGAGGAGGAGGAGGAGGAGGAAGATGAGAACGTAGAGGTAGTGGATCTAGATTACACAGAGCTTTACAGCTGACAAAGCTGCTTGGTGATAAGGTAAACCTGTTTTTGTTCAGCAGCTGAGACCCTGTTGTCCTCTGTCCTCAGGTGGTGTACTCGCCCTCTGCCAGTGAGCTCAAAGTGGAGACTGTGAAACCTGTCGCGCCTGAAAGAGAAGAGGACGACATCGACATTGATGCCATCTGAGAGACTTGGATAATGATGATGCTTTTCTTGTGTTGTGGCTTTGACTTATGATGCCCTGTATGTCCAAAATGGCTGGCCTTTCCTGCCTTTACTACCTGCACCCCACCCCCCTCTGCTTTGTGGCATGACTTAACATAGCGCTTAACTTGCTGCACAGTAACTAATCTAATTTTGAAGATCTACTAAGTTGATGAAATGAAGTCGATAGGAGGATTTTAATCATGGGGCTTCTGGGATCAGTTTGACTGCACATTTTGATTCTTGTTTTTTTTTTTTTTTCCTTGATCCCTTTACTTCCAGTCAATTAAAAAATGAATGTTTTGCTATCTGTCAAACTGTCTCTTTATTTATCAACGATCACATTCTTACCTGTTCTGAAATGGTGGATAGTTTGGCTCATGCTGTGCGTTCTATACATAAAAGGCATATTAAATTTAAATTCAAAGCTTTTACAGCAGAAATACCTAGGTAAGTTATATCATAAAAGTCTGTTTCTATTAGAAGTTTACTGGAGCAGAAAAAGTTAAGATAAAGAATGAAATGAGGATCGTTGTTTGTCATCCTGCATGAAGTGAAAAGTTTTCCTGTGGAGACAGATAAATTCCCAGGGAGATGTTTCCTGGAGGGAGTCAGGCCTCCTCTGCTCTCTGCACCAATGGGACTGAGGTCAACGGCTTTCCTCACTTCCTCCTCCCGTTCAGCTGGACCCACTGACGATGCCTTCAAGTCCCGTCAGAAATACCAACTTCCTGTTTCAGTCAGGAGGATAAATGTTTTTTTCCTCTGATTTTTATTCTTTTTTCAAAAAATAAGTGTTGTCAGTCATTAGCTCATGGTTTCACCTGTTTTTTAGATTTAATTTGATGTATATTACAAAAACTTCAGTGAGCTTCAATGATGGCTGATTAACTAATTGCCAACGTTGATTGGCGGTGTGGCTGTCTGACATGTGATTTCCTTTATCCTTAATGTACGTGTACTCTGATTTGAAAGAGTTCAGACGAGTAAAACCATCAATTTGAAATTACAGCATCTTTAGCTGCCATTTTCTGACATTAAATTTATAAATCAAATAATCTGCTGATTAAAGCTGCAACCTAAATTTGTTTTTGTCACTAATTCGTCTGAAAATTATAATATATTTAATTAATATTTATTGCTATAATTTTTCCCTAACTGTCAAATTAGTTTTAAGATTAATTTCGAAATGAGACATTAAAGTTCCCTCCGCGAATCGACTATTCGTTGAATTGTTTGGTAGTTCAATAGCAATATCGTTCAATTTTTTTGACATTTTTGCTTTTTTTTTCAACAGTTTAATTTTAATCATAGAAGAGATTTTGGTGATATGTTTGCACTTCCAACTATTTCTCGTCATTTTATTTTAACGTATCACAACTAAATTCAACTGACAGAAGTAAGCCGCTGGTGAAGGGTCTGATGTCGGAGGCTGGCAGGGGTCCGTGAAGGCAGCCTAATCCAGCCCAGCCGCTGAGTAGCCATTTTGGTCCCACCTAAACCAGACACAGCCGCTCCACTTTGGGCCACCGGAGATGGAAGAAACCGAGCCGACACCGACTCTTTCAGCCGCCGAAAGCCTTTGAATCCTTTTAAGAGCCATTCACCGCTGACGCTCGACGCCATGCTTGTTTGTGGGCTGTTGTTTTAGGGCGAGGAAAGGCCGGGGCGGTTTTTGGAAGTGGCGAGCGCCAGCGCCTTTAGCGTCAGTTGAGTTAGCTTCAGTGACTCCGACAGAAACGGACGAACGGACACTGATTCCGCCTGAACACACGCCATGAACGGCGGGTCCGGGCCATGTAAACACTCGCCGTAAAGCTACCGAGCTGCTTTTTTTTCTCCCCTCTTTCTCTCTATCGGTTCATGTTGTCGACTCCGACGCGTCCGGTCCGGTTTGAACGTTGTCACGACCCATGCTGAGGCGCTTTCCCCGGAGCACAGCACTCGTTTCGGTTGTGGGCTCAGTCGGTGCCGGTGGATTTTAGACCTCAGACGGCGACGGGTGAATCGGGAGCAGGAACGATGTCAACAAAAACTCCTCTGCCGACGGTGAACGAGAAGGCGACGGAAAGTGTAAGTAGAGGGGCTGTTTTTCGGCTCATTGTGTCCGCTCCTCGGGACTGTGTTGCCGTTAAACTCATGTAAAAAAGGGCCGGTGGGTATTTTTCTCAGATTGTGGCCTGGTAGTTGCATGTTTGGTTCGGATGTTAGCTAACTGTTTGACACGGTGCGGTTGCACTTTGTTGGTGAATCGTAAACAAGCGGCTCATTTACGTCAACCAGGCTCTTTAATTTTTCTCCAGCCTTAATGTTCAGATTTGTTTACACACTGGTGATAGTTTTTGTTCTCTGCGGTTTGACTTTTGATGGTGACTGCAGGTAGTTAGGACGCAGGCAGGAGATTGAGGCCCAACCACGAACAAAACTACAGGACTTTGCCTGCTGGATCTGGCAGGCAACAGTAGTCTGTGTTCTGACTGCCTATTGGCCCGCCCAGCTGTCACTCTACGGTTTCGAGCGCTCAGCTTCCAAATATGGGCTCATTGTTCCCGCCCCCTGGTGACCGATAGAATCTCCCGTCTGAAAGAATGTGACGATTACAACTTCCGGTTGGGATTTTCAAAATTACACTAGTGTCTATTTTAAATATCCTAGATGAACACGAATAGCAATAACTTATAGTTAGTAGTTTAAATATTTTTAATAACTTAAATAATTTTTCTTAGTTCTACCCACACTCCATCTATGAAGCTTCAGCCACATAATATCTTCATGTGCTATCAGTAGAAGTCTCATGATTCATCACATAGCAGCAGAGAGTCAGCAGGGGATGAGACAATGCACAATGCAATGTTGTGCTCAGGGCGATAAGCTGTGGGGGTTGATGTAGTGTAATCAAATATATTGATTCCCATGGTGGAAAATGGGACTTTACAGTAGCTGCAGCAGTCAGGAAATCAACAAGTGAAATAATAATGCAATCTATAAAATGTAATTTAATTGTAATGTTTACCGTTCTCAGTTGACTACTTTCAATATTAATTAACTTATTAAAATGTCAGAGAATTGTGACATATCTGAATACTCATACAATGCCCCGAGATTCTATAGCAACATTTTCCCTATACAAAGTCAAAGAGTGGGGTCGTAATACTCCCAACTCTTTGAGGCGTTGCCGGACTCGATGCTTTTGTTTTGAAAGGGCCGCACCTGGTGTCCGGTTTTGGTGTATATGCCTGTAACTAGGCTTGACTGGGATCAGTGCATTTCCCCTCCTGCTGTCTCCCACTCTGTCTCTCTGTGGTTACTGGGGCTCTTGAGTTGGGAAAATCTGGTGTTGTGGGAATCTCCATGGGCATCATCACCGGGGCCGAGTCTTTCCCTGTTGAAACATGACGGGCTCCCAGGCAGCCAGGAGACACCGCAGCTTCGTGAGTAACTGCCGGAATAGAAGGGATCAAAGCAAACAGGGATTTCGTTTCTTACAGGAAGTTGTCAGTTGGAAAAATGGAAAGTTTTTTTTTTTAGGAAATGTAGATGTTTCTTGGTGTTACTGTGGAAATATGCCTCCTAATGTTCCCACAGGCTTTATTTGCCAAGTGTCTTTGATATTCAGCAGTGACCTTATCCTGGTCGGTGGTATTTTTATCTCCTCTGCTGTAGCTGTAGAAGTCTTTAAATATTCCATAAGGTGTGTCTGTGCTTCTTAGTGCTAGGTTTAAAGTGACCTTACAGTAATTTAATGGTGATTAATAATCCCACTGACACCACTTTGGTCTATTATGACCTTGTCCTACCTAATGGTAACGCTATCCTCTGTGGTCTCTGATTTTTTTTCTTTCGAGATAGGAAACAAAGGACAGATTGTGTTTTGTATACCGTTACGTGTTTGCATGAAAGTCTCCACTTTTTGTTAATTGTCCCATTTCATCACCGTCCCTGCCGTTGTCGTCAGGGTGAATAGGGACACTTGGGGTGGGGACGGGAGGGGTCGATTGGGTGGAGCAGAGGGCACCACCACTGTTAATGAGACATTGGTGGAGCAGTCGATCAGTATGATTGGTATTGGTGCAGCATGAAAACACAATAATGTGTTTCTCCTCTCCACTGAATCTCTGACTGCACAACATAACATAGCATTCAGTTATCCAGTATCCTGACGAGTTACATTTCTGTTTCCCATTTTCCCTCTGAATATGAGGCTTTTACATCCGTGTGCATCTCTTTACTGATTTAAACAGAATGTGCTTGTATCATGACTCTGTGTTTAATCCCGCTAAAACTAACTGAGGGCGAAAAAGGTCGTCTGTAAACAAGATGTTGTCATGTGGGGCTGCAACTAATGATTCTTTTCATGATCATATTGAGTCATTCTACTTGCAGCACCCTCAAGCCAAAGCTGATGTTTCATCAAAACCCAGATATGTTCCGATCACTATAAGATAAGACAAGAAAGCAGCAAAAACCCGTGATCATTTCTGTGTCTACGATTTACTGTTCACAGCATTTCAACTGCGGTTAACTCCAGGAAGATAATGAGAGAAGTTGCATTCAGATGTGGGGTTCAATCTCTTTATATTTGGTAAATCAGAGCAGTGACATTATCTGAACTAGAGTGCTGTTACGAATTGATCCTTTTCATTTACCTTTTTTTTAAACGGTTATAGTTTCTTCATGAAGACTTAGTCAGTTATTGGTTTAAACCAGAGCAGAGGGGAAAACTGTCCCCCAGTAAAACAGATTTCTACTCGTCACCCTGGTCACATTTCTTCAATTTAACTGTCAGTTACTTGTGAATGAACGTGACTGTCGTTAACAGGAGGGCAAAGACTAGACCAGTCTGTTCTCTGGAATCTGGTCAGAGTTGTTCAAGCTGAGAAATCATGTTCCTTAACAGTCAGAGCTGAAACTGTTGGTTCCTTGAGAGAAAATGTATCTACACCTGATCACTATAATGGACAAACAATTGGATTAGTTATTTTTTCAGTATTTTATATCAGAGAAATTTGATGATGATTTTATGTTTGTGCCTTTGATGATGTTAAATGAAACTAAAGCTAGTAACGTAAGATCAAGAACTTTTATTTTGACATATCAAGCATTCAAAGACATCACAGATAAATATTTTTCATAGATCCAGTGATGAATTGATTATCGTCAGGAATTCAGCAGACAACAGATTTTTCACGTTAACACTGACATCAAAAGGCGCCTAAATGATTGTGGCCAGCGTTAATGTCTGTCCTTGTGTCTGAGGATCTGATAATAGTGAAAGACTGAGCTCATCATCAGTTAGTCGTGACGGGTGGAAGATGACGCGTTCTCCTGTGGACGCAGAACTATAAGTATTCTAAGTGGATATGTCACAACAGGTCAAAATGAGTCACCATATATGTGGTTGTTTTACAGTATGTACGACATGGCGACCAGCACTGATCTGAAATAACATGTCTCTTCTGCAGCACACGTCTCACAGTAATGGACGTCAGGAGATCAGCACGCGCTCGAGCAGGACCGGCATGCGATCACGCAGCTCGGAGGAGCCGCAGCAGCCTCACGTCGGCAACTACCGGCTGCTGAAAACCATCGGGAAGGGCAACTTCGCCAAGGTCAAACTGGCCCGACACATCCTCACAGGCAGAGAGGTGAGTCGCACAGACACACAGCGTGAAGCGTTGCGCTTCCTCGTTCTGAAAATGAAGTCGGATTCAATACAAACAGTATCCAGCCAGTGCACATACCAGGTTCATCGCTCGTCCTCTCTGCAGTAACAGATGTTTTCAGGGAGAGTGGCTGCTACCGAGCATTTAATCTGTTTATAATTGATGAACGCACTTCCTCTGTAAACTGGCATTTGACATTTAACACAGCACCGCTGCTCATTTCCCTTCAATTCCCTCCTGATTCTGTTGTTAATTAGTTGCCTTCTTCCTCATTTCATCTCGAGGACAATGTTAAAATTGTCTCATTTGTCTCTCACAGTGTCTCCAAAAACTCAAAATTGTTGTTTTGATATATTTTCAGTCTTTTTTTTTAAAATTGGATTTTATATTCCATTTATTTTCGTCACACTTGTGTTTCATTGCTGTTTTTTTCCTCCTCCCTGCAGGTGGCAATTAAGATAATAGACAAGACTCAGCTGAACCCAAACAGCCTTCAGAAGGTAATTTACCCTCCCCCCCCCTTCTCTCTCTCTGTACTGATACTCTCATGCTGTGGTAGAATTTATTTACTAATTCATGATGCACAACAGATGACACTTTAATTGTGAATTTAGGCTTGTATAGGCTTGTATTATTTTACAGTGATGCTTTTGTAGTGGAGATGTTTCAGCTCTACACCAAGAGCCCCACTTATTTGTCTGCATTAAGCTTTTGTGTGACTGTAAATCTTGTTAAAGGAGCTTGTATCTGTGTCTGGACTGAGATTAGTCATTTGTGAAGAAAAAGATCAAAATCAAGTGTTTTTGCCACCTCAAAATGTGGTTAAGGTTTGTCTCGGTTTTATTATAATATTCTATAAGTGGTTATTAATGGTGTTTCTCTGAACATCTGTTAGCTTTCAGGAGAAACTAAATGTGATCTCCCCACTACCTTTTTCTAGTTCATGCCCAGTTGTCATGCAGCCGGGAGTGACAGTTTTGTTTTCCCCCGTTAAATCGACCAAATCAGGAAACGGCTTTGCTTTTAAAATGCAAATTTCCCAGGCTGAGAGTGAAAGCTGCTTCTGCCGTCGAGTAAAAAGCAGTTTCACTTTACAGTTTGAAGTCACAGAGTGAGAACGAGCTGCCCACATCGCCGTTTGATGTGTACGCTCATTAGCGAGGAAGGTTTGTGTGTGTCTGTGTGTGTGTGTGGTTGTTTTGATGTGTGCTGGTGTACGTTTTGGCTCCGTGACTCGGCCTGGAAGTCATTTCAGGGAAGTCAGGACGATATCGACTCAGCTGCTTCGGCTCCGGAGGCTTTTTCTGCTCATCAGACAGATAAGGGGGGACGGGGCAGAACTTGGCGGCTGCTGTCGGCGGTGGTGATTGTGATGATGTCGGGTGTTTATGTTCAGCCGGCCCCTGCCGCCCAGCTCCTCTCTCCCTCGGCCATCTCAGTGGTCAGCTAGTGGTTTTCCATCAGTTTTTCCATAGCTCAATTGATTCTGGCCTTTGTTTGTAGGAGGCCTGGGCCCTTTGGCGCTGACTGTGACTCTGCGTCAGTGAACACTGAGTCATGACGGTGCCGGAAAACACATCGCGAGAGGCTTTTGTCGGCAGTCTTTGTTGTTTTTAGGTTACTGCTTGTCAAAGTCAAGGAAAAAAAGGTCTATTTGTCGGGTTATTTTCCTTACTGTTCCACCAGGAATAAAACTTTCTTCTCGGGCTTATTTTAGGAAAGTGGAGCAGACTTGGAAAAAAGATAAAAGTACTTGTCAATACTTTTTTTTAAATGATAGACATGTCCAGTGTTGAGAGATTCAGTTTTGAAGTCTTAATGTGGATTCTATTTATTTGTGGTTTATCACAACATGATGACCCACTATAATTGAGACTAAATGTTTATTTACAGCCTCTGTTCTTGATAGTCTGTCCATCACATTTGTCCCTCCTGGGGAACTGTGGTCAGCTCCCCCTCTGTCCTCATTCAGCCTGCAGAGGTTTTCTGTTGTTGCCCAGGTCAAAGGTCAGAGAGGGAGTGCAGCGCCTAGAGGTCTTGATTAAATGTACTGTCAGTCTGGTCCATGTAGTAAAGTTTTCAAATTTAATTAGGTGTTATAGGCTTTGACTTCAGTTATAGTACACCAGTGTAAGAACACGAGTGTTTCTGCCTTAGTTGTGCACATCAGAGTGTGTGTTAGTCTGAATCTGACCAAGTGTGAGAGAGTACAAACTGACTCAAACCCGACAGGGAAGAAAGCACCATGTCAGGTTGGTGAGCTTTTTACCAAAATGTCTGAAAAAGCTGAAACTTACTGAATGACCTGGTGAAAAAGAGAAAATTTAGAAAGCTGGTGGTGACGTTTTTTTCTACACCTGCAGCAGTGTAATCAGTCTCTTCATTTTTGGCCTCATAACTTCAAATGACTGAAACAAACTAATTTTCTTTAAAGTGTCCTAACCTCATCATGATTGGAGCAGTAAATTTGAACCACACTGTTTATTCCCTCGAGTTTTTCCAGATGAGAGCAATAACATTTGAGCTTTAGGGGGAACATAACTGCGCTGAGAGAAGCAGCCTGGATGCTTGTCTCGAAACTGAAATCAACTCCTCGGGTCAATTACAGCAAATAACAATACAGACATCCGCCGTTCCTCGCCGCTGTAATCCGATTTGTTATGACTCACCTCAAAGTTACCTGGTGGGATGAAACCAAAAGCATCAAGTAAATGGTTCACTGTTGAGCCCACAGGATTGTGTTTACAAACCTCACATCACTTGCTGTTGAGGTCATGGCAGAGGCTTCCTCCAAGTGGTGGACTGACACGGAGCAAACAGATATGATGCTGTGATTTCACCATCGTATCTGTGTGTCATCTGGCCGTGGAGGTGCCATGTATTGATCACAAGACAGATTGTGTAATGGGGAAAGTCGTGCATCATTGTGGTGGTATGAGTGGATCAGCAGCAGGTTTACGTCTTGGACCTAATGGTTGTATTATGTGGTGAGTCATCCTCTGCTCGCTGTGTTTTTTCCCCACTAATTCTGTTTACTGCATCACATACCTGACAAAGTATTCCCATGTACTGGTCTCTGTGTGTTTGTGTGTCAGAGGGCCTGCGCCGCTGCTCTGTGTGGCAGCACATCTCAGATTTATCTCTCTGGACTCTGTGAGCTCGGTCGAACATTTTTATATAACGGTGGTCAGATTGCAGTCAGAGAGTAATGACGGCAAAGAGACCTCAGGCTCTCTCCAGAACACGTCCTCCATCTCCCAGTTAGCACACAGGCCTGTCCTGACTCCGTTTGCCAACATGGCTCCCAACAGTCGTCTCATTGACTGGATTTCATGATTAATCCCTCAGTTGTCCTGTGAAACAGTAATTAAATGATTTCTCATCTCATTATTGGTGAACAGGCAGCTTTCTACTTTGATCACACTGTAGAATCACACAACACGTGTGTGTTTGTTTGTTTGTTTGTTTGTTTTCTTTAAGGCTATGCTGTGTCCAATATAAACACGCCAGCGACCAGCCATGTCACATTGTGGTTAAATTTGTCCCGGCCACAATTCTCCGAGTCCATCTAGTACCAGTGACATTTATTACATAAACGCACAATAGATTCAATACATTTTAGTTGATCTGTATTGTTTAAAAGTAGTGACCTAAAGCACTTGCACCACGGTGGACATGTTGGACGTGTTACATAACGATGGAGAGTGAACCCGGGTCACTGTGAAACATGAGAGAGACCTAAAACAACAGCCACCTCTCCACGTTCGTACAGAACAGTGAAAGTCTGTGTTCACGCAGCTCAGCGAGCAGCACCACACTGAATGTGAAAACATCACCCGCTGTTTGTCACCATCTGTTTGCCTCTCAGGCAGACACCAGGACAGGAGGCTCTATCAGGGTTTGTGGCGCCGAGGGTTCGAATCTGTCAGTGAACTTTTGTTTCCTTGAAACTCAGACCCTCTCCTTATTTCATGTTGTTTATGTCCCTCGCTGCAAAGAGAACAGATAAAAGCTCCGGGATAAATGAGAGAGCTACACAATTAAGCACCAGTTTATTATCTAAACAGTCTGCTGGGGCACTATGACAAAATACTAAACACAACACAAACATATGCAATTAATCCTTAAATCAAAATTTCCAGTAAAATTACCAGGAAGTGAAGATTTACTTAACATCCTCATCTTATACATCACAACAAGATTAATATTATTAAAATATCAGTAATACTGTTAATAGGAAAGATTTACCTGACAAACAAAACAAAGTAATATCAGGACATCATTTGATGTCAGGCATAGTTGTTCAGGCTGAAGCTGTGTTCGTCACTGAGCGAGCCACCACACTGACGGCTCCCACCACCATGAAGTATTGATGCCTCTTATATTTTTATGGAAGGGATTTAACAGCGGATCAATAATAAATCGCACACGGATCTTTCTATGCGTGGAACGGTGACCGCTAGAAAGCATTTTTGGCTGTTACAAATTTGCTGGCGTGGTTTATCTGAATGCTGATGTGGAGAAGAGTGTGTGTGGTGACAGTGTGTGTTGTTATTAGTGTGAGGTGGAAAGATGTGATGCTGCATGTTCAGCTTGGTTCAGATTCATGTTGTTGTGATGATGCAGCAGTGGAGAATGAATATGAATGTGTTTAGTTTTGGGCACAAGGACCAGTGTTTGGGTCTGTGAACATATGATTGCCTATAGGAAAAGAAAAACAGACGACACCAGTGGGAAAACACTTACTTATTTACTTACTTACTTACTTACTTACTTACTTATTTATTCATAGTATTATTGTTTTAAATTATAATTTGAAACAAGTGAACTGATCTTTGTGCATTTCAAAACATAAAGACAGAATGTTATGTCTTTGTGTATCTGTATTTAAAATATGTAGTTTACTGTATTTGCGGTCCTTTTTTATTTTAAATGTCATCACAAAGCAACGGGTTCATATTAACTTTGTTCAAATGGATGTTGTGGATTTTAAAAACTGCGGAGTGAACTTTAAATTCTGTTTTTCTCTTTCAGCTCTTCAGAGAAGTTAGAATAATGAAGATCTTGAATCACCCAAATATAGGTAAGTCTATCTTAAATACAGTTTAAATTTTAAACTGTGTCACAGGTTACGATGATGTTGAATAATATATATGTTATGGAATTGTTTACATTTTAAACCTGAGGAGTCAGAGTCTGGTCTCCGTTCAAAGAATTGATATATAGGTCTCTGGCCTTAGACCTTTCTGTTATTGCATTGTCATATAAACCACCAGTATGCTGTATATCCAGCCACTATTTCATCAAGGCGTTTCAAATATCCTCGTGCTGGTAATAAGGTTTTCAGAGCCGTTTAAATTCTATGTTATGACAGATGACACAGTGAATGTCGTCTGCATGAAAGTCCTGTTAAATCGAAGAGGTGCTATAAATACAGCAGCCATCCAAAGTATGAGGTTGGTTAGCCGAGGTCAGACTCTACGGCCTTGGCCGGAAACATTCTTGACTTTGTATAAATACCAGCGACGTTGTAATTAGGTGACAATCAAATGCCGCAGATTATTTGTGACTTTAATTTGGACGTCTGAGGAGAACAGGACCGATGAGGCTGAAACTGAGGGGATGCTCTGACTGTTTAGTTTTTGTGGCTTAGAAAATACAGTGGTTTTGATCAATAGACAGGAAGGCAAAGCGTCTGGAGCTGATGCAAACTTAGGCATCAAACAACCAGCTGCAAGAGGAAATACCAACCAACACCAAACCACTGCAGCAGCAAGATGCCAGCATCACAGCAACCCTCCACCGCAGAGAGCTTCAGTATTAACTGGATCACTAAACAGGAATGAGAGCAGATGTAGCACCACAGTTCCGATCAGATGGTGTTCAGGGCCACAAATAATGATCATTTTAATTTTCACTTAGTTTTATAAATAAAACCCACAGAGTGTCTACACCAGGTCAGCAAAGGTACGTTTGATTTTAAAGCTGGGATCCCCTGCTCATTACGTTTAATTTTCTTTCCCTGTGCCCCGTGATTTTGCTTTGCAGAGATGTGATTATAATTATCAGGGCGATGTTAAGCTCTTACCAGCCCGTGCACTCCCTCACATACTCTTTGTCTTCCTTCCCACCTTGTCTATATTTAGCAGTGCAGCTCTCATCCGCTCATCACACGATCCTTTATACCGTCTAGCTGTACGCACGCAGCGGTTTAAAAATCTGCCTTTGGAGTGGACAGTAAATATTGAATGCTGCTGTACCTGCCTCTCTCTGAGCGTCTGTTTGGAAACATGAAGTCATCACTGCCTCATCACTGAATTTATAATTTCCTCCCTGTTTGTCTCTCCTCTTTTTACAGTCAAGCTTTTCGAAGTGATCGAGACAGAGAGGACGCTCTACCTGGTGATGGAATACGCCAGCGGAGGTGAGATATCAATAAAAATAATCCGATTTCATTGGTGTAAACTGAAAAGCATCTTCCCCAACATGTCAGACGTGACCTTTTTAGTTCAAAGAAAATGCATGACATGCATTAATAATAAAAAAATGGTTGCACTTGTACTAAAAGCAAACTAAATGAAACCATAAAACAAAAAATATAAGTGGGAAAAAAATGACCTGAACAGAGTCAGTATAAAGTATAGAGTCAGCACACTGTGCTGCTCCCTGGTCCACATATAATTTATTAACAACAAACGTGATAAATGGGTGCATTAATAATTTAAAGTCTTGGTAGAGGTGTATAGTCTGCAGACTCCACTTCTGACAGGAAAGACTAGGAGGACAATACTGAAGAACAATGAAAAATAGTCTGAATAAGTCTGAAATTGAGAAAATGTCTGATTTTGTCTTGTGAGAGCAGGAGGACCATGTTGGTGATTGAAATCAAGGCATTGTGCGTTTGATCTCCTTCAATACAAAGTTAATATGAGCACAATCCGTTCACGTCGTGAGCTTCCACTGTGTAGTGAGAGTCTCTGTGGGCCACAACCACTCTCCCAAGGTGACATCACTCATTTCTCGAGGCGAAAGCTTCTTGTTTAATTATTCAAGAAGCTTCGGTGGCATTCAGGTGACAGAAGAGATTGGCCCACTCTAGCCAGTGTTTAGTTCACTTCTGGGTTTCTATGGCAACATGAAGATGCAGATTCACGCACCAGACTGTTATTACTGTCGGTGATTAGAAGGTGCTGCTGTTTTTTTTCCATAGAAGCAAATGTATCTTTATTTACAAAGAGTCAATTCTAAGTTGCTGATCGAGTATCATCTAGTTTTCACAGCTTAACAGTCTTTCTGTTTTCGATCCCGTCTCTTATTCCCATGTTCATCACGCCGTGTTCCCCGTTGTTCCAACAAGCATTAGCAGGCACATTCTGTCTTTAGCGGTTGAGTCAGAGTGTGGCGGTGAATTGTTGCTGTTCTCGAGCTGTGAAGCAGAGAAACGCTCACCCTGACCACCTCTGCAGGTCGGCCGCGAGAGAGTAGGAGGGCTGTGAGGATTCTGGGAAAACGGGGGAGGTTTTGCTGCATGTGCGATTGTGTAGTTTTGTCTCTTCGCCTCATTATGCGTGCACATGTACGGGAACGCGACACGTCAGTCGCGGGAGTTTGTTCAGCACGTGAGCGAGAGTGGTCACGTTTTGGCTGGGGAAGGGGTCTTCTGCAGGAGCATACGGCAGCAGTTCTATGCCTCCAGGAGAGGCTCAGTGTGGAGGAAGCACCACTACACTCATCTCACTGTGGGCAAGAAACACCCTGAAACCCTGCACATGGGTGATGCTGCAGACAGCTGTGTTAAAAAAAAAAATCATCATGTTATTTTTATCTGCTGAACTTCTACCTCTTTACCTTCTCTGCATCCGTCCTTTGTCTGTTCTCTGTCCTCGAATGCTCCAGCACTCAACTCCTCGTCTAACTCTGGCTGCTTGGTTTTTTTGCAGGGGAGGTGTTCGACTACCTGGTTGCACATGGAAGAATGAAGGAAAAAGAGGCCAGGGCTAAATTTAGACAGGTACCCAGCTTTCTTCCCCTGCAGTGCTCTGGTTTCCCACCTCTTCTCCTGGCTCTGCCTCAGACAGGCCGCCCTGCCCTCACCCTCACACAGATAGGAAATGTCCAGACTTTCCTGCACTTAGCCTTAAGTGTCTACAAAGAATAATGAAGGCTACTCTGCCACTGATCCTATTCTCCTTAAAACAATGACACGCCTTGTGTGCAAACGCCAGTCTCTGGTACAATATGACACAATTCTACACTGCAACTCTGCTGTAATGTAATGTAATGTAAGAGCCTGTTGTATCATAAGTTTTATATATATGCCAAGCTTCATCACAACCTTCTGCTGTTAATGTCGTCCCTCCATTATGAGATAGATGAACGTGCAGTACGTCGCTGCACAGAGGGAATCAGCTCTCACCCTCTCGATGTCTTCAGCTCCACCTGTGCTGCATCTTGTCTTTTTTTGTGTTTGTGTCAACTGCATATCCTCTTCCTCTTTCTCCACCACATCCTTTATCACCGTCTGAGAACGCAGCACCAGACACCAGGCTAAACTCTGCTTTTTTTTCTCTCACACAGATCGTCTCGGCGGTGCAGTACTGTCACCAGAAGCACATTGTTCACAGAGACCTCAAGGTGGGTTCAGAGGAGCCACGTCCGTTTGTAGTTTTGTCAGTAGCTGCACTAGCTGGTCCTCAGAACGAGCATCTTGTTCTGGAACGCAGCTACATTATGGGATGGTCAAAAGAGCAGTGTGCCACTTCGTATTTCTGTTAATAATGTTATGATAGAATCAAGATTCACATTTTTATTATGTTTATTAGTGGTGATACAAGAGCTCAAATTATAGTGTCGCCACCTTTTGTGTGTAATTTCCTCTGACTCATACTGGATAGAAAGGTCAGAGTGTGGAGGGCTGACGTCAGTGTTCTGTGTTTTTATGACTCTCATCTTAACTCTCGTATTCCCACTGGCGACTTAAACGCAGCGTGTTGGATTCCAAAATGGTGCACATGCTGCTAATGAAGCTCCTCTCTCCTCCCTTTTTCCGACTTCCTCCTAAACGGTACAACCACATTAAAGTTCCCCCACAGTCAGCGGGGGAGTGTCTGCAAACATTGAAGTATGCAGCTCTCTAAACAGCTCACATGTTCTCCACCGCATCTCCCGTGTTAGAGTAAATGCACCTCCTCCATTTCACAGCGATGACGCACCGTACTTCTCCAGGTATAAATATTGATGCTCCTGTATTTTTATCTCTGGGTCGGTGGGAGGAACTCGGCAAAGAGACGCCGTACGTCTCGTGCAGCTGCACGTCCACGCTGTGTCCTCAACAGCGTAATGAATGATCCACGAGGAGGAGCGGTTTTTATTTTCACCTACTTTTTCTTCACACGTTGAAAAGAAAGTGTGTTAGTGTCTAGTTTAATCAGGAAAAAAAATCTCCATCTTTCAATCCCTGAGCATTTTTTAGGTTTGTTAGTTTTCTGAGAATTCATTAGTGTCACCCACGGTTTTTGTATTTCTGGCCTTGATAATGTTCAGGCTCATCGTGATGAGTGTTGTTTACCCGTCATGCAGCGGAAAGCCTCTCAGCGTGTCCGTTCAATCCTCTGGCTCGCTGGATTTTTCTGCTCGCTTTGTCTCCGCTTCTTAATTAGTCTCTCGCCCACAGCTGCAAGTGAGCAGATGCTTGAGCTGGCGTCTTTGCCCTCATTCAAACATTCTCATTCTCAAAGGAGACGTTCTCTGTTTCATCAGATAACCTCTCACTAAATACATGTAATTAATTAGATTTTAAGTTATTAAATAATTGGTTGATTGTCTGAAAAGAGAGATTAGCAGATTTTTGTCACTTTAAAATGATTGTAACCCCTGATCTGTGTGTGTGTGTTTGCAGGCAGAGAACTTGCTCCTAGATGCAGACATGAACATCAAGATCGCTGATTTTGGTTTCAGCAACGAGTTCACTCTGGGCAACAAGCTGGACACGTTCTGCGGCTCTCCTCCTTACGCAGCGCCGGAGCTTTTCCAGGGGAAGAAGTACGATGGGCCGGAGGTGGATGTGTGGAGTCTGGGAGTCATTCTGTACACGCTGGTCAGCGGCTCGCTGCCCTTCGATGGACAGAACCTCAAGGTGGGAAAAATCTCCACATTCTTCATATTTTCGTTGTTTCAGCATGTGGCATCTTTTGAACCTGCTGCTTGTTGTGTTCCTCTCTGCAGGAGCTGCGGGAGCGCGTGCTCAGGGGGAAGTATCGCATCCCTTTCTACATGTCCACAGACTGCGAGAACCTCCTCAAACGCTTCCTGGTGCTCAACCCAGCCAAGCGGGGTACTCTCGAGGTGAGGGAGGACGCAGAAAGTGTAAATATACCTCTTAGTTCTTATCACTCTCCCCCAGCACGTCTGCACCATCGGAGAACGCCATCCTCCCTCCACCTCTCCAACAACCCCCTCCTCTCCTGGTCCCTGCTACACACCCTGCATCATCTCCTCCAGTGCCCACAGTGTCCCATTTTCTGTGTCCCACTCTCTCCTCTTTACTCTCTGATGTTGTAACCATGAATAATATATCGCTATGCCTGTGTTTGCATCACAGTTAACCTTTTGAGTTTGTAATTGTCAGGGCCTTCATCCAGTAGTTGAGGATTCATCATGAAGCCAGCCACAGTCTGACTCAATGAATCAAAAAAAACAAAACAAATATAAATTTAGTAATGCACTTGATTACACAAATTATTTTGCCATTTTACAATTGGATATAAGACATTTTATCTTTTGTCTGAACAGCTTAATACAGCGCAGGTGAATGGTCTGTACAGTTCACAAGGAAACAAACCAGCCACCAGTAGATTTTCTTGTCAGATACAAACTAAACATTTGATTTTAATCATCTCAATTACATTTCCCTCAATTCAAAATCAGTTAGTGGACATATTTAGACATTTCATTTTCAGATTCTGCTGTGGTTAAAAATGTTGTATGTAATGGACCCAGCAGAGAGATGGTCCACAAATCCTGGGGTGCAATGGATCCAGGTTCATCGTGTACATTTCCATCTTTCATGTGTTTAGTTTTCTGTTGTATTCTGTGGAGCTTAATGTAAGCAAAATAAGCTAAATGTTGTTGGCTTGACTCGGAGGGCCACATGTGTTGGCCTCAGATGCCACATGATTGCCCCGGATAACGGCATATGCTCTGGTTAAATCAGACCACATCAGTGATAATTAGTTTGGCTACCTATTAAAACCCCTGAAAGCGATTGATCAGGTGCAAATTAGGAAACGAAGTTGCAAACACACGAGGTGAAGCACAGAACAATTTGGACGTTTGTGAAAGATCAGAAGTGTCAGCCACACAGTTTTCTCCTACACTTTCGCTTTCAGTCACAGAAATGTAGTTTGGACTTGACACGGGGGAATAAATACTTTACTGACCCTGTAAACCCAGCAGAAATTAAATTTGATGTTCCAGGATAAATTGAAGCTGCGACTGCTGCTCTTTCAATGTAATAGAGGAAAATATAACAAAACTGCTAGCTTTGTGTTTACAGAACAATTCAATCATTTGGATTATTTTATTGCAGAAAATATCATGAACACCAGTTTCAATCAAAGTTTCCTTCACAAGGGAAATTTATGTCATATCATAGTAATTAAAAACAAAGAAACTTAAGAAAGAAAACAATTTATTAGCCTCAATACATTTGATTTATCAATCAGACTCTCACTGTCTCCATCTGTTTTTGCAGCAAATCATGAAGGATCGATGGATCAACGTGGGATTTGACGAGGATGAGCTCAAGCCCTACACTGAACCAGAGCTGGACATCACAGATCAGAAAAGAATAGGTAAGAAAAAGAGAGAGAGAAGCCAGACTTCAATTTCTCAAACTGCTGATGTTGCTGGTAAAAACCAAATTACTGCAGTTTTCTTTCTTTGAAAGGAAATATTGCTTAGTCATGTAAGTTTTCAGCGAGCTTCAAGACCATCGGGTCAGCAATACCCTGTTGTGCAATCACAAAAGTGCAGGAGCATTAAGAGCTTCCTGTGCGTTTTATTCATGAAAGCATTAAAGTCTGTCTGTTTTCATGCCTGGCCCCCCCAGCTTCATAGCACAGTGGCGGTCTCATTGTTTCAATGCTGAAGAGCTTTTAAAGAAAAGATGAAACGTGATGATGATGAAGAAATAAACATGAGCAGTGCGGCCTGATGCAAAGAGACAACAGGCGTGAGCGAGAGTCTCCATCGAGCTCAGGATGAAAGCTGTAAACAGGAGGGGGTTGGTGCCGAGTGATTACATAACTGCAGCTGGGGTTGTCACTGCACGTGTGTCGACGCAAACTCATCCATCCATCCATCCATCCATCCATCCATCCATCCATCCGTCAGCCATGAAACTAGAAATCACCTAGTACAGCATTTTTAGTTTTGGATTTATTTACTAATCAGCTTTTACCAATATGTGAATGGACACGGTCAGTATTTAGCCACATTGAATGCATGTGGAGAATAGAATTAAAAATAGCAGTTCTGTATGTAAGAGGAGAGCAGGAGAGGAGTCGCTGAGGGGGGGGCAGGAGGGTGGACGTGATAAAAGCAGTGAGAGCAGAGATGGGCGAGAAAAGACGAGTATCACCGATTCTGCCTGGTTACAGAGGCAGAGCTGACGTTACACTGCACTGACGCGACACTCAGGTGTCGGGCTCCAGGTACAGAGGTTGATTTACATTTGTCAGAGAGTGAATTAGTGAAGGAGGGGGTTTATTTCACACAAACTGTTGCCCGGTGCTGCCAAAGCATCTCTGACCACAGGCGCTCAGACAGCAGCCGGTCAGCTGACTGTGTCATAAAATGTGTTTTAAACTGCAGCCAAATGCAGCTGTCGGATCGAGCCAGTGTGGAAAATTACAGAGTTTGTTCAGACGCAGCAACAAAGATGGCAGAAGCTGCAGTAAAGCTAAATCTGCTGCTGTAAAACATGTCAAGCCCTTATATATATATAACAGAAGCAGCATTTAAAGACGCCCTGCGTCTTATAATTTACAATGAAACACGTTGTAAATGTTGGATATTATACATTTGTCAGCTTGTTCTCTTCCTCTTGTCTTTGTTTGGTCACTCCGATGTTTAACGACGCTGTCCGTCACGCGGCGGAACCAGTGTGAAACCAGTGTCGCGTCAGAGTGTGGTCATAATTGTTAGAGACTCAGTCTGTGAAGATGTGATCTGCTTAGAACCGCTCGCCAGCACACTTCTTACAGAACAGTCCTTTAATCATTAATGTGGTGCTTGTGGGGAGAAGGAGAAAAGCCTTTTGTATGATGCAGGTTGGGGGAGGTGACGGACACACACACACGCACACACACTCACAAATACACATAATCACACATGGAGATAAATGTTTGAGGGCAGAAGGACTGCTCTGCTTCACCTGCCATTTTGCTACGACAATGTAAAAGATGACTGGAGAGAGTGAGAAACACAGCTCAGAGATGTGTGTGCATGTGCATGTTTGTGTATGTGTGTGTGTGTGTGTGTGTGTGTGTGTGTGTGTTCTTACACAGCCTCTCCAATCAGCATCTTTCTGCTTCTGATTTATAAGAGCAGAACCAGAGGCAGGGGGCTGATTACTAATCTCTGAATCACTATATACACACTGTGCATGCACGCACACACACACACACACACACACACACACACAACACACAGTCAGCATGCAAAATCACCCATCTGCCACATGTTGTTTTTAACAGCTTTAACAATTAGAGACTCAGTCATTTAACAATCACCAGCAAATTCACTGGTAATTGTATAAGCCTGAGAGGCAGATAATGATTTGAGTCATTGTTTCAGTAACAAAAACAAACAGGCTCTTGTAATTCAGACTTTCTGCTTTTCTGTCAGTGAACAACTTGAAGCCACAGCGGGTTCATTTATTTCAGTCAGTAGTAGTAGTAGTAGATTGTCCTGACGGGTAAATGTGATGTGTTTTGTGCAGATGTGATGGTGGGAATGGGCTACAACCTGGAGGAGATCCAGGAATCTCTGGCCAAGATGAAGTATGACGAGATCACGGCCACCTACCTGCTGCTGGGCAGGAAGGCCACTGAGGTACGACCATCAGACCATCAGACCAGCACAGAGGAGTGGGCGTGTGGACTGGTGACATCGATCACGCTTTAACTTCCTTGGTTTGAATGAACTTGTGTTAGGGGCATTCAAAGTTTAATGTTTGCAGTGTCCTGAAGCCAGGAGCTTGACAGGGATCATTTATATCTCAGTGAAGTTAATCAGGATTTAATTTGGTTGAAAAACTCCCTAAACTAATTTAATTATCTTCATGTTTAGTCCAATGTAATGGATGATTGCTATGATTGTCAGCACGTAGGAGCGTTAGCCCGATGATCTGAAAGTGTGTCGCATCATGTGTTTTGACTCTTCCTGTCTTGGTGTCCTGCAGCTGGAGCCCAGTGAGTCGGCCTCCAGCAGCAACCTGTCTCTGGCCAAACCGAGACCCAACAGCGAGCTCAACGGCCAGTCGCCCTCCCATCTCAAAGTGCAGAGGAGCGTCTCCTCCAACCACAAACAGAGGCGTTACAGCGAACAAGGTGAAGCTCCTCCCACCTCACCTAAACACCCTTTACACGATCCTGTCACTGTTCTGGTTTTGTGCATAACTCTGCTGTGCCTGTTGGTTGGTTGGTTTCTGTCACTGGCCTGTTGTCAGGCTGAAAACAGCAGCAAAATCAAATCAGTCACACGGTCGATCGAAGCATTTTAACCTTTGGCTTATTTGCTCAGTGCGATGCTGCCCACTGTGATATAATGCTTTGTCAATAACCTCAGTTTGTTCTGCTTCCTCTGCCCGTCAGACCTGCAGCTCAAATAGCTGCACTGAAATCCTTTTTAAGTCCGACTCCATCACAGCAAGCGTCACCATCACTGTGCCTGTTCAGGAAAACATGGGCTTTTAGATGTGTTTTTTTCCTCTCAGCAGCAAAAATATTCAAATAACAAGTAACAACAAATCTAGAACCAAAATGAGCTTCTTATTATTATTATTAACTTTTATTAAAACGTGAAAATGTCTCACAACTCCAGTCAGACAGTTGGAAAATATCTTAAACTTAAACTTTGCCTGTTGCTGAGACTGAACCAGTTATCAACACTGTTCTTTGTTTAATGATTCATCATTAAATACAGTGCTCCGAGGGGAACGTGGCCTCATTAAGACAAAGACATTTTTAGCTAAGAACAAAATACCTCAAAGTGCTGATGATGCTGTTGTCACTTTGAGTATCAGAATTATTATATATAGGCCATCTCGTTTAGAAAACAATTAAATTAAATTAAATTTAAAAAGCCTGTCCAGTACTTACTCCTAATTGTCTTGGGGTTACATCTGTCTTGGCAGTGGGTCAGAATGCAGCAGGGATGGCTCATCCAAAGCGGAGTCAGACCACCACAGCGGAAAACAGCGTGAAGGAGGAGGGTGGAGTTCAGCTCCGTAAACCCACCACCCCGGGCAGCCGCGCCGCTCCACCCTCCAGCCCTCTGCTGGGCAACGCCAGCAACCCCAACAAGGCCGACATCCCTGACCGCAGGAAAGGCGCCACCACCGGCCCGAGCGTGAGCCATGTTATCACTTGCACACTTTGAAAACGCACAACTAAAATGTACTGCGTATTGATGTCGTTCCACGTGTTTTGTTTTCCTTTTCTCTTGTTCTGCAGAATAACACCGCGTCAGCAGGTATGACCAGAAGGAACACGTACGTCTGCAGCGACAGAAACAACACGGACCGCCTCTCCGTCATTCCAAACGGGAAGGAGAACAGGTGAGTGAGTGAGTGAGTGGGTGGGTTTTAACTCCACCATGGACATGAAGGTGGTAAAATTGGGGCTAAAAAGAGAATGTTGGGAGACTCAGCCTCTGTTAAATCTGACTGTGAGGTTTTATCCTTTAGGCCCAGACTTTCACATGATGTAAAATTCCAGACAGGATCACAGAAAGGAATTCATTTGTTTGATTTCCCTTTTTTTATTTCTTTCCTCCTTTCTTATATTTACTTTCTCTTTTCTTTCTTATTTTTCCTTTCTGCCTATGTGTTTGTGGTTTGTTTTGGGCTCGGGGTGTTTTTTTGTTTTTTGTCGTGGCATGACCAGCATGACTGAGATGGCTTGTGCCACTAGCCCCTCCTCTGCCTTTGCGGCTGCTGTGTTCGGTGCCTCGTCCAGTTCAGTGCGGCCGAGGTATCAAAACGTCGCCCCTTTGTACGCTTGCCAGGCAGGCTGGGCCACGCTGCCCCACTCCTACTACGCCCTGGACTACTGCTCGCCCAAGTAAGACGGCAGGGCCTCCAAACCCCCTGTCTGTCTCCTCTTATGTCTCTGCCCCTGTTCGGTCCCTTGCTAACCCACACATCCAGCCAGCATCCAGCCACACTCTGTAACACCCCAACTTAACCCTGGAGGCCATTTCCTGCTATAAAGAAAGTGCGTCCGACCTAATTTTGGTGTCACTGTCTGAAATGAACGTGAATCTGACAAGAGCAGGTAAAACCGGGACTCTGATTATTTATATGGAGCCGACGCCTCTGGTTTTCATAGACTTTGGTCTCACTGTAGATGGAGATCCTGCGGTGAAACTGGGAATCAAGTTGTAGTAAACAAATTCCCAACAACATAACATTACTAGTAACATGTTGTAAATCTGTAATCCATATAGGTATAAATCTATCGATTTATCATTTTTATTATGATTGATAACATGACATTATCATTTTAGCTGTTGTCAGTACTTGATAAATAACTAATAACCTGTAGAATGACAGTCGTTTTGATGTTGATTTATGAGTTAGGATGAAAAGGACAGTTTAGTGATTTAACCACCAAGAACTGGTTTTACCTGCGTTTGCCGTCAGTGTTACTTCAGACACTGATAAGTGGAGGCACAAGTATAGAAAAATATATATCCACACACTGGCGTGAAGCTTTTTGCTTTGACCGAGGAGGTTGTAAACTCTGTGTGTGATAATATTTTTCCACGTCTGCATCCATCCCTCTGCCCGCCATAAACTGGACGACCTCTTCGCAATAACAAGCTGTCACAGCTCTGCTCCTGACCTCTTCTCCATCCTCCACTGTCAACTTTTACCCCGATCTTCTTCGTCTGGACCCCTCACCTGTTGGTCCGTGAACTCAGCGGCTGTCGGCCGACTGTCTCTGTTGGCTTTTTAACTGATCCGCGACACAAACTCACTCTTCTCATTAAGAGCTTGATGTGCAGGGTGGGAAATTACCAGCAGTGAAATCAGATTTCTGTTTGGCTGCTGAATTGGAGGAAACGATTTCTCATATTTCTAACCAGATTACATTTAACCTGCGTTTTGATCAAAGGAACCTCAGTTTTAGTTTCTGCTGCTCCACTTTTCAGTGACCCAGAAAACTATGTTCTCTGTTCACATAGTGCACGAGCACCAGATGGCACCACAAGCTAAAGCACAGGATAAAATATAAAAGAGAGAAATGTGTGAGTGAGAGAAAAGATGGGAGAGATGATAGATAATCAGTGAGGGTTTAAAATTAGTTTCTTCATCTGGTGGAAAAGCAGCGTTTTCAGAGTAAAGGTCACAAATGTTTCATGTTTGAATAAACCCACAATTGTAACAAGTCATCTCAGTCCATCAGCTGCTGAGATTTAACTTTTTTAAATTAATTTCCTGCCCTGCTGACGTCTAACATGCAAGATCCATTGAGCTTACACCCATGGCAATGTTAGAAATCCACAGAGGAATAACAGACTCCTGGCTCCACTGGAAAGATGAGGCGGGATATGTGATGGAACAGTTACAAGGTTTTTTCCATTGCAGTGGTAAAGTTAGGTTCCTGCGCTGTGGTTATGCTGCAGTGACATTTGACCTGATTGTTATGAACCAGTTTTCTCTCCCGATGATAGAAACGAGATTAAATATCTGCAGTGGAAAAACCCACTGTCAACCTGTTTCTGAGGTTGAGTCCTGATCAGATCCTAACCTCCCTCCGTCTTCCTCTTCCATCCACATCAGCAGCGTCGCTGTGTCGCCCGGCGGCCAAAGGAACCCAGTGGCATCGACCCACAGCGTCACCAACGCCACCACGCCCGACCGACTGCGCTTCCCGCGAGGCACCGCCAGCCGCAGCACCTTCCACGGCGGCCAGCTGAGAGACCGCCGCACCGCCACGTACAACGGGCCCCCCGCCTCACCGACCCTCTCCCACGATGCCACCCCTCTGGGCCAGACCCGCAGCCGTGGAACCAGCAACCTGTTCTCCAAACTCACCTCCAAACTCACCCGCAGGTAGGCGAGGGAACACCTCACCTCAGTTTGGCGTTTAGCTTCTGCCTCTGTTCAGTCCCTGTTAGATGAGTGAACGTGTGTGTTGAGAGCCTCCTCAGGACCCAAATAGAAAGCAGATAAAATCCGGTCCTGCTCTGCACAGTGTCATCTCCTGCGACTCTGCCTGTTCCAGTTAAGAACAAGTCGACACTGTGCCTCCTGCAGTCAGGACGATTAATTACATGCTTTGGGAACACTTCACTGTCCTGTACCATGTGATTTATCAGTCGCTGCCTGGTTGCCTGTGAGGGAGAGCCGAGACCACTCTCACTGAACTTGACCCTTTGACCTCAAATCTCTAATATCACCTGTAAACGTATCCCGTTTTAATTTGTGATTTCTAAAAGATGTTAAAGGCAGAAACACACGTCTTATTTTTGATGAAAAAGGGAGAAAAGCAGCTTGAATGTTTGAATCAGACCCAAGAAATCAAATTAGGAACCTAGTACGAGCAGGTTTTTACCACTTACGTTTATTAAAATGGATTTTAAGGATATTTATTTGAGCTGTTTAAACACGGTGAGATGGTTCTTGAAGCGGCAGCCAGGCAGGAGACTTCCCTCCTGCAATGACTGACCCAAAATGAGGAGTGGAAATCATTTTATAATGAATATAAAGATGAATTTTCCCTTTTCCAATGTTGATGATTCCAATCACCCCATTTTTGTTCACTCATTAAGACTCCTCATGTCTCCCCTTCCTCCCTCCCTCCCTCCCCCCTTTCTCGTCCTCCTCCTCACTCCTCCTTCACCATTCTCACTGTTCCTTTGTCTGGTTCTGTTGTAGAAACATGTCATTCAGGTTTGCCAAAAGGTAGGACTCTTGTACTGCCTGTCACTCTGTGCCAAAATAATAACAACAAAAAACCAGAAACGCTCACAAACAAATTGTGTGAATCTTCACAGACGTGCGGTGCTGCTGCCACTGAACTAACCCAACGCTTAGCAGAGAGCACTCTGGGTACATTTACTCACACAGCGTACAGTCAGCTCTGACACAGTGATTCCCATTAACACGAGCTCACTGGTCAACAGTGTTGGTTATTGACTTAAAGGAAGAGTCTGTGTATTAAATATGAAGCTACAGCTGCAGAGTTTTGGACTTGGCGTCTTGGACAGAGACAGTTAGTGTCTCTCTGTCAGAGGGACACAAACTAATCAGCCTGTCACCGCTTATTCAGTGACGCGTTCATGATCTGCAGTAAAACAGGCAAAGTGTAGTCTTTGTTAGGCTCGTTTGTGTTTAGATTTAATCCATGGGATTATCACCGATTATCATTATCTCCCCTCCCTCTCTGCCTCTCTCAGATAATAAGACGTGAACCAGGTGAGTTTGCTGAAGGCCACAAATCATTTTTACTTTTGATCTTGTGAAGCGGCGACGCAAAAGTCAAATCAAACCGCCGGCCGATAACTTTGATTTGAAATGATCTGAAATGAAATCGGATGATTTTATCAAGTGTCATTTTAATCACATTAAACATCAGCAGCCAAATATGTGAAGTCCCAGTGAGCCGAGGGAAATATGGGCATCATGTCTGCGTCTGTAGATTCCACTCTTTGAGCAGAGAGACAGGTTTCTGCCTCTTTACGTCACGTCTTTCAAATCACTGAATGAACCGACTGACATGTAAAGCAGGTACGTAGATAACTGTAGGTGATACTGAATGGGTTTTGGACACAGCCAGGACACTTGTTTGTTGTCATTGTGCTAAGCTAAGCTCACAGCTCCTGGCTGCTGCCTCGTGTTTATCACACAGACTCTCGGCCAAATAAATGATCCCCAGAATATCAGGCCTGTTCCTGTCAGTAACACAGCGACACACAGCTTAAGTCCCAGTGTTTTGCATCAGTCAGGTGGTAGCGGCTCTGACTGTGTGTGTACATGTACTCACTGTGGCTGTGGCTGCTCTGAGGTCTGGATAAAGGCTGATTGGGAGAGCGGACCGGACTCCTCGAACAATCAGCCCATTAACCAGCAGCGGCAACAACAACAACAACAACTCTGCAGCTTGTCACTAATCAGTCGCCAGCGCATGCATGAGGTCGCTTTTCACAGCCGCCATTGATCGTGGTTTGTTTTCTCACCACAGCGATTGTTTCTTTCCGACTGAAAGCTGTCTGCACTTTTTTGGACTGAGCTTTAAACACTGTTGTGCTGCATCACTCGCCGTCACAGCCTCAGGCCCAGACCCGATCTCTCGCTTCTTCAGATTCAGGAAAAGGTTTCGCCGACAAGCGTCTGTTGATCGAGCAGCCAAACGTTAAAGCCAAAACAAACATTTATATGGCCCGACAGACCCACACCAGTGACGGTCTTCATGGTGGTTCTGTTTATGGTGTGTGTGTGTGTGTGGGGGGGGGGTGTTCCCACCCCAAGAGGAGTCTGAAATCGCTTTGTTTTTCAGGTTGCAGATTGGTTTATGTTCAGGTTCGTCTGGTATTTGATTAAAAGGTTGATTGAATATTTGTGGTTTGACGTTGGTGCGTGAAGCAGTCGGATCAGTTCTCTGATTAACGGGGTTGAGGGTGACAGATTCCTGAAACAGATCTATTGATTAGACTGTGTGTGTGTGTGATCAGCCTGTTGCAGTGATCAGTATCAGCTGTGGCCTCAGGGCTCGGCGGCGCCCCCTGGTGGCTAAGACTCATCTTTTTAATTTTTCCTCTGGCAGCATCGTCATGGTCATCATCATCCACAGCACCATGTTTATATCAGCTCTGGTGTCACCTGTCTCCGTCTGGCTTTGTGTTTGTCTTCATTTCTGACGAAACAAAGGAAAATATTAAAACAGTTAAACTACAGGACTGGTCGTCAACAAATTCAGCTCATACACATGAACATGTTTCTCTTAAACAAATTAAGTTAACTAGCACATTAATTAATGTGAAGTCTGAAGCCTTTATTATTTATTCATTTACCCATCAACGTATTTAATTAGCAGTATTTATTATTATTGTATCCAGTTCTATTTTTGACTCATCTGAAAAAACCTCTCGTGGCGTTTCAGGACATGACCAGTGAGTGCTGATCATTTTCTCCTCGCAGGACTTTGTAGGTTCAATCACCTCCACCTTCACTTCCTCCTCCTCCTCCTCACTGTTTGTGTGTTGTTTTTGTCCTCCTAACCTTCCTGTGTCCTTTAACCTTGACCTCTCGCTGCTCTTCCTCTCTGCCTAGGGTCAGTATTGACCCGGCCAAACGGCAGATGGCCAAAACAGGTCCTGCCGCCCCCTCCACCCAGGGAGGAAAGACCCTTAGTAAGTCTCCTGTCCTCCAGTCTCTGTCAGCCTGAACTACCTTCCTTCCTTCTTGTCATCCTTCCATGTTCTCTTCTTTTTTTGGCCTGTCTTCATGTCATACATTGAATTATTCTCTCCCTCTTCCTTTCTTTCTTTGTCTTTTATGTCATGTGTCCATGCAGAAATTCGCCGTCTCCTCAGATTGACGTTTTTTCTTTCAGATTCAGGAGCAGAAGATGTAGAGAGTTGTAGGAAGATGAAGATCTAGAGTAAGGGGCTGTTTCAATCCCTCAACCCTTTTCCTCCAAGACAAAGTCGTGTCAGCTATGCAGAGGGACTCCTCCCCTCCCCCTCCCACTCACCGTCCTCCTGGGTCTTGTGGTTTTCACAGTCTCTCTGACCGAGCTCAGGACCTGCTGTCAGTCCCGTCTGTTCACTCGTCCTCGTGTTTGTCGAGTCCCTCGAGCTGTCAGGAGTATGGAGTCACTTTCTCCACCACCTGTCCTGTTTTTATATTTTCTGTCGTGTCGCACGAGCAAGGAGATGAAAATAGTTTAATAATAATAATAATAATAATAATCCAGTCTTCTCTTATATTACTCGGATATTTTCTTTGCCTTCACTAACCTGGGTCTGATTTATGGGTTTTTTGTTTCCTTAGTTACATCGACACAGATAAAACAATCACAGAGACGTGTGAGCTGTCGTCAAACTCACAAACTCATCTGTGCATGTAAATAATACATACAAATTGACATGTTTCTTTACTCTAACACGTTTACACGTTATGTAGTTTCGTTAGTTTTATCTTCATAACTGTTATAATTATCAGAAATCTCTCTGAGACACTTAAAATGTCCTATTTCTCAATGTAAAAGAAAAACATGAATCCTGTCTCCATCCTCTCAGTCAGATCTGCTTCAGAATTAACTGAGGTTTTTTGTGTCACCCCCCCATTTTATATAAGTAATAAGGAAAAAAACAAGTTTCCCACACATAGTTTCGATGACTAATTCTCTGAGGACGACTAAAAAGCAGTTGTTGAGGCTCTGGTAAAGACCGTTAGCGTGATGGTGTGTTTGACGTTATGGAGGATTTGTTTTGATGATTTGTGTATTTCAGGTATCAGGTGTTTTTTGGGTGGAGTAAAGGGAGATGAGTTAAAGTAAGTGTAGTGGCAGTAGTGAAGCGGCATAGTTTGAGTTCACGTCGTGTTAACATGTCCATGTTGATGCTGTATCTGGTTCCTTTAAGCTGCTCATACTTGAGATCTGTTGGTTTGAGTCTGGATCTGTCGCTGTTTATTTCTCTGTCTCATGACTCACTGATCTGAATGGAAGTCGAACCTTCCATGTCTGTGTGTGTGTGTTTTTATTTCTGTTCTGTTGTTTGGTGGTGGCTGGTCGTTCACGTCGCTTCATCTCTCCTTATTACACAGTCAAATATTCTACTTTTTTAAAAATTTTGAATTCACTGAAATTGATCTAAAATGATTTCTGTCAAGCACAATCCACATCTTTTTGTTCTTCTTTTCCCTCCTCCCTGTCTGATCTTCTCATGCACCTCAGAGTCTCAACCGAGTTTGAGAGAAACGGGAGACTTGAGGGCTCAAGGTGAGGTTACCTGCCCCCCCGACACGTCAGTCCACCGTAAACGTAGGCTGCAGTTTGTCCTCGTCCTCCACTTTCCGTTTCCATAGAAACTGCTTCGTTTCTCCTGGGATGTTTGCATTTTACAGACAATTTGGAAAAGTGTGGCATATTTGAGCTTTGCCTTTGACTGTTGCCTTTGTGTTGTTTTTTTTAACACTTGCATGACAGTGTATTTGAGTGCCGCTCTCTTAGCATGGCATGTTTTTTTTCTTATTGACGTGATAAATGCTTCTAATCCCCAGAAAACCTGCCATTTATCCAATGTGGACGCCACCGACTCCAGTTTACATTACATTCACAGTCACACAAAAACGTTCACTGTAAAACTGTTTAAAAACAGGCTGTGAACATATATATAAGGATTTTAAATTTTATTAGCTGCTACTTGTGTTGTTGTGATCACCTCACATTAATTACCCCTTTCTCTTTATGTGCGTCATCGTGAAATGAAGCGTTAATTAAATGTATTCAGTTATGACAGGACTGAGTTTTTAATGGACATATTATATATTTTACATATCACTTGCATATGTACATAATTAAATGGACATTTGATGCAGTGAGGTTAATTGAGTGAGGTTTTTAAATCTGGTGGAGAGCATTAGTCTTACATAATCCGTGCTGATGATTCATCCACAAGTTAAAAAATGTAACATGGAATTTTAAAAATAATTACGCATAAGTTCATTTTTAATTTACTGGAGCTTTCAGTTGTATCTTCGGGCGCGAGCCCTGTGACTTGAATGTAATGAATACTGTTTTATGTGCAGTCAGAAAAGTGTCCTGGATTGAAGCAGACATCAGCCACATATTGAATATTGTTAAATGTTGGTTTTGGCTGGATGTTGTTGCATGAACAGCCAAAGCAGCTGGTAGAATCAACTTAACATTTTATTTGTATATACATATATATCATGAATATTAATGGTGATTTGTTTGGTGAGACAAAGTGGCTGCTGACCCCATAAATCCACCAGACACTGTAAATACTTGTACTTGTACACGTGCGAGCCTAAAACGTCTCTCTTTGTCCTCTTCTCCCGACAGTCGCCATGTACCTGGGGATCAAAAAGGGGAAAATAAAGACAGTAAACCCCGTTCCCTCAGATTCACTTGGAGTATGAGGACCACCAGCTCCATGGAGCCTTGCGATATCATGCGGGAGATTCGCAAGGTGCTAGATGCCAACAACTGCGACTACGAACAGCAAGAGAGTTTCCTGCTTCTTTGCGTCCACGGAGACGGACGAGCTGAAAACCTGGTCCAGTGGGAGATGGAGGTTTGTAAACTGCCCCGCCTCTCCCTCAACGGCGTCAGGTTCAAAAGGATATCCGGATCATCCATTGCTTTCAAAAACATTGCTTCCAAAGTTGCCAACGAGTTAAAGCTATGAGCAAAAGGGTTTCAAAGTAAACACACACACACACATATATATATATATCAATATATATATATCTAGAAGTATTTAAGCTGTACAATCATCCAAGTAGCAGTTTCCAAATGTCTCCTTTTTTAAACAAAATACAGAGTATGTATTGAATATTATAATGTATAGTTTAAGGCTTTTGGCAATAATCACTGAATTCCCTACTAATATCTCTGTTGTGGCCACACATGGTCGACATTAACGAGTTGAATATGATTTGTCATGCTGTGAATGTGGACAAAAAGCATTTCTAGTCTTATTTATTTAATCTTTTTTTTCTCTCCTGGAAAAAGAAAAAAAAATACGTAGCATTTTGTTTTCAGTGTAAATAATGTATCTTACTTTCAAACAGCTTCACAGCAATACTCATTTTGTTTTTGTTGTTTTGTTTTTTTTTTCTTTTGTATTTCGTTAAAATGTAGAGATGACGGTGAGTCCGTGTAAATGCCCACATGGTTAAGGGTCACTCATGTCTCAATTAAAGTGTCTGTCAACTTGAACGTCCCGTCTCCAGCCCATCATTTGCTTCCAGCGTAGTTTAGAATGCATAAACGTGTGCAGCCTTATTGAATTTATTTCACTTTTTCAAATCTGTGTGCGAGGATTTGGGTTTTTTTCCTAATTTGTCGACTCTGGATAGAAAAGTGTTAAATTACAAATAGAGAAGAACTTGTTTGTGTTGATGTCTCCGGGGGCTGACGGGGGCTAATACATCTGATCATGCACACTCGACCTGTCAATTGTGTTTTCCAGTGTGTTTCTTCCTGGTGTGTCTTTTGGTTTGACCCCTGACATCACAATTATTTGTTGCGTCTTTGGGTCAAAGCTGTTTATACTGTGCACTGGTATCACAAACCAGTGAACTGGACCCGCCTCCATCTGATACCTGCACACAAACCCTGAGGAACAGACGTCCATCTCTTCATGTGTTACAGCTCCGGGTGTCACATGTCTACAGACGTTCAGAACAGAAAAGCAATGAAGCTCAAAATGTTCAACTTAAACCTGGAGTTTATTTCATATCCACCCTCACCTTACAGGAACGATTTCATTTTAAATACATAAACAAATCCAAACTGTGCAACACAGACACGTTCATCCACAACGGGGAGAAGAGGTGGAGGAGAAGCTGGAAGGGGGAGTTGAGGTGGTTGGCTGTCAGGACTGGCTTTACTTCTGGGCCGGCATCAGGTCGTCGATGGACTGGCCTTTCTCCAGCCTCTTCTCCATCTCAATCAACAGCTTGATTCCATCAACCATCATCTGCACCAGCTCCACCTCGGAGAAGCCCAGTCTGTCGGCGTTGGAGATGTCGAACACTCCGCCCACTGCAGCTGTGTCCACACCACCTGACGCAAGCAGACGACGAGAATGAAAAAAAAAAATAATAAAGAGGTCAGACCACTGTAACAAAATGAGATGTCACAATTTCATCATTCAAAAAAAAAAAGATAATCTAGAAAATCTTCATGTTGATGTCAACCATTACTCATAATAAAATCAGGCAGCGTAATTTGGTAGAAGAGAGAACATTAAGCGCAGCTTCTTGTACCAGTTCCGCGTTTCTGGAGCCTCAGCCTCTTGAGAACCTCCTCAAACTGGGCGTGTTTGCTCATGTGGGGCAGCTTGACGTGCACGCCAGCACGCAGGCCCGTGCCCAGGTTGGATGGGCAGGTGAGGACGTAGCCCAGGTGCTCGTTCCACATGAAAGCGTGACCTCTCTCCTTGAACAGGCTCTCGATCTGAAACAGAAGAAAACAGATGAGACACCTGTACTGTGCGTTTATCAATCATACAGGTCAGTGAGATGTTTCATTACAGTGTCTCCTGCTGACCTTGGTGAGTCCAGTACAGAAGCGGTTGAACACTTCCCTCATGTTGCCTCCTTTCTGCATGGAGATCACGCGCAGGTGGTCCTCCTCGTTCACCCACACCAGGAATGTCTTGTTGTCGTTGTGCCTTAAAAGACACAAAAGTGGAATTTCGATTCCTTCATTTTGGACTGCGGCAACAAAGACTTAATAAAGGGTTGGGTGACAAACGGCGTGCAAGCTGAGGCCTCACCAGATGCCCCTGGCGTCGGGCCAGTCGCGGGCCATCCCTGAGGCCAGCAGCAGAGGAGACACAGGTTTGTCGAACAGGAAGTGGTCGTCGATGAGCTGCTGCTGCTCGGCCTCGGTCATGTTCTTCAGGGCGTAGTATTTCCCCTTCAGGTCTCCGGTCAGGGAGGCCAGAGCTGCAGAGACCAGACACAGGGTTTAGATTCAGAAACTGTATATAAATTATTATTATAATAATCATCATAATATCAGCTGTTCCCTGGTCTCTCTGATCTGCAGGAACTATTCTGAACTGTATGATTAATATGGTAATTGGACAGCAGATTTGATTGATTGATCGATTGACAAATAAATCAGTGATCACCTTGTTTCACCACAGCTCAGAGACTGTACCTTCACTTGTGTGCAGTACTATGAGTTATTCCACCTGCTGCCACCAGGGGGCGCCAACTGCCACACAAATTGCCTGGGCCTCAGGCCACAGGTTTGTTGTGTAGTTCTGTGCTGGGCACTGTTGTGAGTCTTTACCTTCGATGGACAGGGACTCCACAGCGCGTCTCTCTCCTCGGCTGCAGTGTGGTGGGAGACAGAAGCCCCGGATGCTGCGTCCTGTTCGGACCCGGGAGCTCAGGACGTAGTTGGGGTCCAGGTCGTCGCCGCCCTGAGGGGACGGCGGTGGTGAGTTCAGTGTTCAGTGTCACAGTGGGAGAGTGTGAGAGTGCGGTGCAGTGATGGTACCTTCAGGTTGTCTGGGTTCAGGTCGGTCTTGTGTTTGTCTGTGGGTTTGTATCCCCCGTGTCTGTCCTCGATCACAGGGTCCAGCAGCTCCTTGAAGACCTCGTACGTCTCCTCGTCTCCGGCCACGCAGCCCACGGTCATGATGAAGGGGTGACCTGCGCACAAGGTCAACAGGGGGTCACAGGGGACAGTGGAGAGGACACACAGACAGAGACGTCCTCACTGACTCGGTGTCATTCGGGGTGGGACTGTGGTTACTGGACCAGGATGATCCTGCTGACTCAGCACATCATGCTGCTGTGCTGACTGAGGTGTGGGACCTGGTCCTCAGCTGAGAGCTGGACCAGAGACACGGTCTACAGGGTGGTGGTGAGACATGTCTCCTGTCTCACCACCGGCTGGACTCTCTGAATGGGTTAAACAGAGGATGGAGCCACACAGTTCTGTCCTGAGTGTCTGCACATGCAGCTGATCCAGGATCAGCTGATCCGCGATCAGCTGATGCCTCCATATGTTACATAACTCTGCTAATCTCTCTCTCTCTCTCTCTCTCTCTCTCTGCTGTAAATCTGAGCCCGTCTGTGGAGCTCTGAACACACACACGCGCGCGCGCGCGCACGCACGCACACACGTATCTGTGACGTCATAGTTGAAGGTCACGGCAGAAAGCGGCTCGGCGAGGCGGAGCAGGTGTTTTTGTTTTTGTTTTTGTTTTGTTTTGTTTTACCTGGGTTGTCGATCCCGGTCTGGATGACGTCATCCAGGGTGAAGCCGCTGGGCGTCTGTTTGCTCCTCAGCCGCTCGTACATGGCCGGAGTGAGGACCTTGGCCATGTGGTTGTTGTGTTTGCTGAGGTCCGGGTACTCCTGCTCGGAGGAGAACTTCATCTTCAGCTGGTTGTGAGTGTTACCGAACGGCATGGCTGCTCCCTGAGGGGGGGTGGGGGAGGATGGGGGAGGATGATGGGAGGGGGGGGGGAGAAGCACTGCGGTTATACAGGTGCAGACATGCGCAGTGCATCGCGGCGTTTTCCATTATTGTCCATTACTGCACAGTATCCGAGTCAAAGCGAGTCCTACCTGCTGCTGTCGGACCTGCGGGTGACTACTGCTACCACCAGGGGTTGAGACGAAGATCCCTATGTTTCCGGCCGAGGAGGCGACACACACTGCGGCTGTGACCCTGCAGCTCTCCGGGCAGCCCGACCCTCCGCAGCCGCCTTTATACGCCGCCGTGTCTCCTCCCATTGGCCGCTATTTGTAGTCCATTCATTCCATTGGACCCTGCTCCGTCGCTCAGCGTCCACATTTTCTACCAAACTCCTCATGTTGGCATGTTTGGATCAGCTGTGACATGAATCACGTGTTCACGCCCCCCCCCTCGCCCCCTGTCACTATGTCTGATGAGAGAATAAACAGGTCAAATCTAATTAATTTCCCAGATGTTTCTCACAATAAACTGATAAATCCCACAAAAGTGCAGCTTTAAAGTGTCGTTTATAAATTAAATAAACCAACCAAACTTCACGTAATCAGGTCAAATGGCTTTACTTTTATTATTCTCGTTATTATACGCTGATATAACGTTAAATAAATAATAAATAATAATAATAATAAGTTATGTTAGCGACTAAAACCTGCGTTAATGTTCAACAGTCACTATTGTTGTAAAACAGATATTTATAACGTGAACATTATAAATGTCAGCTCTTTAAATGACCCACATGGGAAATAAACAGAACCGGGAGACGGTTCCACATCCGGTCCGGTCGCCTCCACTTCCCGTGACAACAAACGTCCCATGTGCGGGGAATGAATGGATGTGTGTCGGCGCCGTGTGCTCGTACACACCGGCTTTAGGAGCAGAAACCCCCCCTCGACGACCACCGTCTGTTAACGGTAGGACACTTCCACTCCCGGAGCCGGTAGGTCCAGAGTCGCCGACGGTCACTTCACATGCTAATCGCGATAAACGGTTCCGGCAGCTAACGTTAGCATGTTAGCTAGCTAGCAAGTTGAACACAACGTGTCTTAAAACTTTTAAGTAGAGTATCAACACCTTTCGTGTACTTTCTACTGTGACCCCTTGCATGTAAGATAGACGTTATGTGGACTTTTATTTTATTTACTTTCTCCAGCTAACGTCTTAAATGTGCCGTTAGCTGAGTAGCGGTAGCTTTGACCGGTGTCACTCATATTTACGTCCGGTCCGTTTGTTTCATTCATCTGGTTTATTGATCCGTTTCCTTTGACGGGTTTCTGATTCCGGCTTAGGATTTTGGTACTGGTCAGCGCGTGGCACTGATGCTGAGTCGTTACCAGGGCGACGCGCCTTGTGATGACGTCACAGACCTCCTGCAGGAAACACACTGAGACAAACCGATTTTGTAGGGTCATATTTAGTTGTGTTTTTTTTGTACTTTTGTCTGTTTGCGTTCATCTGTGCAGAGTTGAAACTTTGTGTAGTCGCTTTGTGTGTTAACAGATGATGACAAACTGTAAAGAACTTTGTGATATTTGAAGACCAGAAAAGCTGATTAGCTTTTCTCTTAATTAAATCATTAATAAGCTTAGCTGAATAATAAAAGTGATTGTTTGACATGTTACATCAAAGTATATAAATATAATGGAGTCAGTGTTTATAGTGTTTGTAGGTAAACAGTATTGACATGTGATTGGTTTCTATAGTAAAACCATCCTGAGTCCATCTCTTATCACCATGTTGCAGAGTGTGGTCTTCACCATGAGTTTTGTGGAGTATTCAGACGTCATTCAGGACGGCGACGTCGCCATCATCTACCTGGGCCACGACTCCATGATGCCTGTCAAGGTGCAGCAGGGAGCCCAGACACAAACCCGTTACGGAGTCATTCGCCACTCCACGGACCTGATTGGTCAGCGTTACGGGTCGAAGGTCACCTGCAGCAAAGGCGGCTGGGTCCACGTGCTTCACCCCACACCTGAGCTATGGACGGTCTCCCTGCCACACCGCACGCAGATCCTCTACACCACAGACATCGCCACCATCACCATGATGCTGGAGCTGAAGCCGGGATCTGTTGTCTGCGAGTCAGGTGAGAGTCGAGTCACATGTCTGCTGTGCCTGATCTTAATCTCTGGGTTTACACCTGGGTGTCTCCCAGATGTTCTGACGAGGTCGGGGTCCTCAGCTGATTTAGTTTTTACATTCTTTACACCTCCCTCCATCGTTTCCTCTGATGTCTTCAGCTCCATCCTCCATTTCCATTTGTTTAATTGCATCACACAGGGTGTGTTGTGTTCTTATTTCCTCCTGCACCAAGCAAAGCGAGGGGGCGTGGGAGCAGATGTGTGTGTGTTTGGTGCAGTGCTTCATCATGTTTTAGTGCTGGCAGCTGAGTTGAATAATAAAATAGTTTATGTCCAGTCATTGATCGCTGATGTGTGTGTGTGTGTGTGTGTGTGTGTGTGTGTGTGTGTGTGTGTTGAGATTGGAGAGGTCTCTGGGGTGATGAATGAGTCCAGCATAAATTTGTTTAGTCAGCACTAACAGCAGCTGTAGAAAGAAGGCTGCTCTGGTATCTCATTACTCTGATTCTCTCTGTAACAAACACACACCTTCGAATAAAATCTAAATGTTATCATACGTACGTCCAGATAAAAGTGTTTATTACGTGCACATACCACCACACGAGAATCATCATGCGTCAGCATGGTGCTAATCAGCGTTTGATACTGTGTTGATGTTGTTCATGATGTACAGACTGATGGTCTGTGATCTCCTGTCCTGCGGGGGAAAGAGGCTTCCTGTAGGATTGACATTGTTTTGTTGGCTCCTCCCAGTCGACCCGATGGAGGTCGTTTGGTCGCGTGGAGGAGGAGTCACCTTGAATCCCTGACACGGTTCTGGGTAAACATTAGCTGTAGCTCGGGTCTGTTCAGGTTCTGGAACGGGAGGAGGAATTTAATGCTGCAACTTTTCCAAACAGAAAACATCAGCTGCGTTTCTTCTGTCCATCAACCATCTGCAGAGACTCTGACTTTCACCTTCTCATTCTCACTGTGGACCTCTGTCCTCCCAGTTTCACTTCTCCTCCAGCCTCCATGTTGTGTTTGAGAGATGGAGGAGGGGCTGACCTACACTCACACTCAGCCTCCCCTCCCCCCATCACGTCTCATGGCTTCCTCTCGTACAGTAGCTGCTCGCTGACTTATCGACCTCCGCTGAGAGCCGATCAGAGCTGTGAATGTTAAATGTGTCGAGCGTCCTGCAGAAACATTCAGTGTTCGTGGCAGTGGAACATTTGGTGCATGAATGATTATAACTTTATCTATGGCTGGTTTTTCACCACACTTCTCTTTTTTCCAAACACACCCAGCTGACATATGAGACATGTCTCCCTCTGTGTCTTCATGTCTCATATCAGATTGTAACTTCTGTTTTTCTCCATCCATTTTTTTTTGTATCTGACTAACAAGCAGCATTCAGTGTCAGCCTGCAGTGACGCTGACGGAGCTGGAAACCATGTTTGGCTTCAGGACTGAAATAAACCGTATCTGGACTGAAGGCTTTAAAGACCAGAACCCTTTTATCAGATCAGTGTTTCCCCACATTCAGCTGTTTGGCTCCAAGCTGCTGCTTCTCTGCTCACATGTTACTGCAGATGGATTTTAAAGGGCAAGTTAAAGACTTGCGCTCTTTACTCCTCTTTCATTATCTCATTACAGACTGTGCTGGCCAACTTCCATCATTTACACCGGGAAACCGCAGTTTCAGCACCTGGGCATCAGAGCCTGGGCCTGAGCTGAGTCTCATCTGTTAATGCAGACATTTACATTTACATTTCAATCTCTGACTCTGTCTGTGTTTATTTATGTGTTTATAGTTTATTATGTCTGTATTCAAATTAATATTTCTAATACGTGTCAGAATCTATCATCCAGCCACGGTTTCCTGATTTGCTGTTGTCTCCGGTCACAGAGTGTCCTGTGCGGCAGTGTGGAAATGCGGCTGTGGAGTAAACATTGCTCTCTTTGTCGCCATGTGAACAAAGGCAGTGGTGATGTAATGTCAGGAGAAGGGAGGGAGGTGTGGAGGATGGGATCTGCTGGCCTCTAGCTGAGATGCTCCTCCACCCCCAACCGACTCCGGGTCACATGACGCACTCGCATCGCTCTTTAACAAAGGTCCATCAGCAGGCTGTGTGAGCAGCGGGGGGCTGGAGGGCAGAGAGGAGCCACTCAGGAATTGTAGCATCCACTTCTCGAGCAGAGCAGAGCAGAGGGACGAGCAGTGCGAGAATGTGGGCGTGTGTTGTTGTGGTAACAGCTGGGAGTCTTTTGTTATGACTGTAGCAGGATGGAGGAAAGATCTGAGTGTTATTTCTGAGACATAACAGCGTCTTTTCACATTACACACACGTATGTAAAAGTGGACCTGACAGGACTGTGATTCCTCAGTTCATCACTGTGTGTATCACCTGGGTTATAATGAGATTTTCACACAACCCCGTGGCCGTCAGAACTATTTCCTAAATATTATATGTAAACTGTTTTCTTCATGATTCATTTGACTTAGTCATTCATTTTGGTGGCATCTTCAATTGTCCAGAAATAATTCACAATCTGCTGTCACACAATCAATAAAGTAGAAAATATTAACACCTCAGCAGCTGGAAGCTTTTTTTAATAGGGACATTATTTCTGTATTGTTATCAACATTTATTGTTATTTTCAGTGTGTCTTCATCTTGCTGTTTGTCACCATGTCTGTTTGATCGATCTGTGTTGCAGGCACAGGCAGCGGCTCTCTCTCCCACGCCATCCTGCGCACCGTCGCCCCCACAGGTCACCTGCACACGGTGGAGTTTCACCAGCAGCGGGCGGAGAAGGTGGCCGAAGAGTTCAAGGAGCATCGCGTGGATCACCTGGTCACGGTCAGGAACCAGGACGTGTGCAAAGATGGGTTTGGGGTGACCGGGGTGGCGGACGCTGTCTTCCTGGACATCCCCAGGCCCTGGGAGGCAGTGGGACATGCCAAGTCAGCCATGAAGACACAAGGTGAGAGAGACACCATAGCAACAGTCGTACTTAATAATCTTATGACCCCAACTAAAGAAGCACCAAATCGTCAGGACACAATAGAATAATCATGATTATAGCTGCTATTTATTTCACAATCACTGTCATTATATTACCATATAATGACACATGCTCAGAATTATGACTCAAACATTAGGATAAAAAGTTTAATCTTTTATATCACAAGCATCTGTTTTTTAACATACTGTCATACGGTTGATTAAAAAATGAACATGTCCTGTTGAGACATCGTTAGTCACTGTTATTTCATGTGAAAAGAGAAACTACCACACCCAGGTCATCAGGTCAGTGTGACCAACATTTGAATATTTTCTTTCCCCCACAGTTACGACTTTATCTCGCTGTTCTTTTTTATGTCTATATGTGTGTATGTTTTTGTGTGACCGTTTCACTGTAACCTCCATGTGTGTTAACTACAGATATGTGTTGTGGTGATTACGGTTGTGTAGTTCCATGTATGTAAGGTCACAGAGGAGCATGACCATGACTCGGCACCTGTTTAAATACCAGTCAGTAGAATATCAACCCCCTCTGACTCGACAACCATCCACCCTGATCACCTCATTAACCTGCGGTGCCTCTGTGTCGGTGCATCAGACGGCGGCGGGAGGCCTGTGGGAGTCTCTGCAGCAGGTCCGGGCAGGTCGGCTGCTCGCTGACCCGGTCCACGTTGGTTTATCAGACATGATCTTTTTAGTTTTATAGGCTTGGAGGTGATGCTCTTCAGGGCCATGAATGCACCATGGTTTTATAAACCAAGTCCCAATATGAGGAGGAATTCAGCTCTCTCCCACCTCCTCTCCGACTCCCTTTTATGGTGCCTCTGCCACAGACTCCTTTATGAGCCGGGCTCGAGCGTGCAACACACACACACACACACACACACACACACAGATACAGATAGTAGAGAGCAGCCATTGCATTTGCAGTCTCATGACCATACAGGGATATGGTGCAGGCAGAGAGCTGCTGATAGTGGCTCCAGAAGGCAGAAGGCTTGATTTACTTCCTGCTGCTCTGACTGGAAGTTTCCTCCACAGAGCTGGAGCCAAAAAGAGCTCGACAACTAAACAACACAAAACTGAAGTCAACAAAGTCAAGCAGACGGCGTCCTGCAGTGACGGACGCCTCACTGCTCAGCCACAGTCGGGTTTGTTGTTGTTTGCATGTTGGTCCTCGTCGGATGTTTGACAATGCAGAGGGAGAGCGATGATACCACGATATTTTAATATCACGTTCTGGTAGGACTGACCGGTGATGTCAGTCATTCATCAGGTGATCAGTTCCTCAGTGGAATAATTAACATTAATCATTGACCAGGGAATTAATTGATGTAACTGCAGATCTCCTCACTGCAGTGGAATAAGGGGCAGAGTTATGGTCCTGCTAACGTCTTGGCCTGAGGCCCGGTCATCCCAGTGTTCAGCTGTTCCCTGTTCCTGACAGAGCGCACACACACACACACACACGCACACACACACACACACACAGACAACCACAGCCCCTCAAAGGACTTAAGAGTCATATTATGCAAGTTTAAAGCAAACACGTCCCACATATACAAACTGCAGGTTCATTCATGTCATGATATCAGTTTGTTTGATAGTCGAGGTTATTAATAACGGCTGGAGACGCCCTTGTGTAATAATCAACCCGGACCCCCCCTCCCCCCTCCCCTGTTCTTGCCGGTTGCCGGGAGACAATTGAGTTGTGTTTTTGGGAGTCGGGAAAGAGAACACTGGTGCTGTTAGCTGGAGGAACGACTGCTATCTGAAACATCCTGCTCTGTTTATGGCACACAAAGGTCTGTTCAACACCACTGCAGACTGATCACCAGAATCTCCCATCAGGCATCTGTGGAAGTGCTGCGTATTCTACCCCCTCACACAGAAACAAGAGAAATAACCGGTGTACACTGTAACACAGCAGGTTCCAGTGTATGAAGTTAAATCAGTGGTATAAAACACAAATCATATAGGTTTGTTATTCAGTTATTAAAGTCATGGTAATAAGACTCTGATGTGGTTTGTAGTCTCAGCTCTGTGCAGCTGCTCCGCTCAGACTCCTCACTCCTTGGGTCAGGAGGTGAAAGGGCACGGGGATCCAGCTGCGGCGGCTGCAGGGTTCCGTGTAGAGACGAGAGGCCGCGGCCGGGTGGCGATCTGTTCATCAGAGCCACGACTGCAGTCTGCAGCCGGGACCGCTGCGTCAGGGAGGGAGCTTTGGTTCTCAATAAAAACAAATTATTCATAGAAGTTGCCGTTTCCTGAGTGGAAGCTTCAGATTAAATTTCTCCTTTAGTCCATATTGTGTTTTGGAATCTGGTTTAGATTCTGATCCTTAAGAGAATCTCTGACAGTAAATGACTGTAGATTCAGATCTTTTTGTTCTTTTGATCCAGTCCAATTCTCAGATCATTGTCAGACTTTATGTGTGATCACTGTGCTGTTGTGTTGTCGTCTGTCTCCAGGAGGTCGGGTGTGTTCGTTCTCTCCCTGCATCGAGCAGGTCCAGAGGACGTGCGAGGCTCTGGCGGATCAGGGCTTTGAGGAGATCAGCACCTTGGAGGTTCTGCTCAGGGTCCACGACGTTCGAACCGTCTCCCTGCCGCTGCCCGACTTCGGCCCCGTCACCGGAGAGGAGGCAGCAAACCACGCCGCCGTCACCCTGAAGACCACCACAGCTCCCAGAGAAATGCCAGGTCACACGGGTTACCTCACCTTCGCCACCAAACCCAGAACCTAAAGCCCAGAACCCAGGAAGGTTTTTTTATAATCCGTATTTTCTTTGTGCCTTTATACGACTGTGATAATCCAGCCGGTTCCTCCGGGTTCCTCCGGGTTCCTCCGGGTTCCTGCTGGCACCACACAGACCAGAGGACTTTCACTTCTGTGTTCCATAAGTTCACGCTCCAGTCGCTGGTAGTGAAAAGCAGGTCGACTGCGGTTTGTTTTGAGAAGAATAATCTGTATACCCACTTCATCTTTTCTAATAAAACTATTTTCAACTCTGACCAGTAAGAAGAAGAAGAAGAAACAGTTAGTTTCCCTTTTTGCACTTTTGGCTTCAGCTTAAGACAATAAATGTGTGAAACATGAATTCTGGTCTTTGTTCTATTATGCAGCAGCAGAAATGAAATCCTCTAAAGGAAAGGTCAAAGGTCAGATAGCCTTACATGCTAATGTGACCCGTTTGAGTTAAATGCGTTTTATCCTGTGACCTGTTGTGTCTTTCCTGCTGTGGAGACTCAGCTCTGCCTCTCTCAGCTGGCTCTCAGTCTTCACCGGGCACAGCGAGTTGTCACGGCGACAGTGTTGTTGACATTTAGTGCCTGATTAAAGTTGTAGGTCTGAGAGGTTAAGTAGAAACGCTGGCTTTATTAAATATTAAACGGCCACAACTCAAGGTCGTCTTAAGTAAAAATTAACGAGACCTTTACATTGATTTTTATTTTTTTTAACTATGAGAAATAATGAGGAAATGTTCATTCTTAAATTCACATTGGAAAAAGGGAAGTCTCTGAATCGGAGCAACGTCTGGTTTGTCTTTCACACTTCAGCGGGGGGGTGAGGCGGGTGTGTGTGTGTGTGGGAGGAGGAAGTGAGTAACGCTCCCTGTCGAGGACGTGGACGTTGCTGTGATTCGTCTCATCGTTGCTCAGAGACTCAGAGAATGAAGAAGCTATGAAGAATCTATGGTCAGGAAACAGATCTCCCTCCCCCCCACCCCCCTGTTCATCTTTTTTATTTTCCTTTCCTCTGGACTGTTTACACCTTCTCAGATGCTTTTCATTCACATCAGTGTTTTTCCCGCAGACGCTGGAGAGGTGGTTGTTATGTGGATGTGAACCTGGTTATTAATAAAAGATAAATAGGCAGAGTTCAGTCTGTGTTCATCATCTGCTGCCGCAGGAGAGACGATAATGTCTCTCCACAGTCCACGTCTTATTTAATCCTCCATTAAAGGCGTAGTAGTAATGGTCCTGTGATGGAGTGGGAGCTGGGAATCGTCCCCGCTGGCTCTAATCCGCCGGCCGGGGCCTGGAATAGCAGCTCTGAGCTGCTGCAAATCCTGACACGTAAGCAGCTTGTCCTCTGGCCTCCTGAGCCCAGCGGTGACACCAGCAAACGCCCAGGTCGCCGGCCGCCGAGCCGGGAGAGCGAGCACGAGAGGGGGACGGCACGCGAGGCGAGATCAGGGCGTGTCAGGAGGAGGAGGATGCTGATGATGTGTCTGTGTCTGTGTCTGTGTCTGTGAGGAACTGGACTCACCGTCCAAATCACTGACACTGAAACAGTTGTGTTGTTAAGTTGTGTTACATTTCTTCATGTTTCCTGTTGAAGAAATGACCCCTGACCTTTAAACATCTCACCAACTCTCTCCCATTCTCTTCTGTTTCTGCTTCATGTGTATCTGTATGTGTATCTGTATGTGTATCTGTATGTGTATCTGTATGTGTATCTGTATGTGTATCTGTATGTGTGAGTGATGAACAGAGCAGAGAGCTGATCTCAGATCTGCACTTTTCTTTTAACCCTTTAATCCCAGTGGGACTAAACGATGAGGAAAAGTAGCCGTGATGAGATTAGAGGCTGGAAAAAGAGTAAAAGCTGCGCTGGTTCTCCGCGCTGAGAATAAACCTCTTACACAACTCTGTCAACACCACACACACACACCATACACACACACCATACACACACACCATACACACACACCTGCAGGAGAGGTTATTGATACCGTATAGTTATCATATTCAAACACATGTTCAAGTCTCCACATGTGGATTCATCCACCGCTGGTGAAAAAAACTCGCTTTATTTTGAAATGAACAGAACATTTATTTCTTAGTTGTTGTTGTTGTTTTTTTTTTTTGCATGTTTCTGTTGCAGAAAAAAAAAGCTATTACATAAAAAGGACATGACAACCAGGCTGTTTTCCCAGACTCACAATGGCCCAGTGTGCCCACAGCGGCGTGCCCTCTGGACTGCTGCCAACCAGCCCCTCCATTAAACCACGCCACAGAAACACTGATTAACCCTTTACTGTCCTGCTCCTCGGGGTGCGGCCCCACACCTGGGTGGCTCACAGAGACAGGAGAGTGGTGTCTGGCTTTAATGAGCCTGGTTCCCACAGTGACAACGACCAGTCGATGGTTGAAAAACAGTGCAACTGTCCTTTAAGTTCAGGTCTACAGCATTAAAGATACGGGACATTATCAGATGTGTGGGTCTTTTAATTTGGGTTTTGGACAATGTTCCATTTGTCTCCATGTCCTCTGACACTGTTGACCTTGAAAACTTTGGACTGTATTTATTCATTATTTTTATGTCATATGTTTTGGTGCGTCTCTTTTGTCTGGCTGCGTTGACTCGGGACTGTTTTCAGTGGCGGACTGAGACATGTTTGGAGCTTGGATGGTGAATGTGGGTGGTGGAGGAACCTGTCCCCCACTGTGACGTCTAACCCTAACCCTAACAGAGACAGCCGGGTTTAATACACAGTCCATAGACGTGGACCTGGAGGAAATAAGCTGCTATGGAACGAAGGTGAAATATAGATCTGTGAGGTATTGGTGGGGATTTCTCAGAGGTCAGAGGTCAGGGGTGAACTTTTGTTCATATTTGTCACCAGCAGGAGTGTGTGTACGTGTGGGAGCAGCAGTCGTCAGTATCTTATCAGAACAAAGGGGAAATGTGAGGCCTGTCGGCCGCCTGCAGGCTGAGTCCACACACAGCGGCGGCGTGCTGCAGCTCGCTATCAGTCAGACGTCACGCAGGAGATCATGGTCCTGCAGAGGTGACTCCAAGCTGCGCTCAAGTTCACTTACACAGTTACAACATCACACATCGTTTTGTTTTGTTTTGTTTTTCGCGACTGAGCCGTGAATGAGTGAAATGTTGGAGGTCTGAGAGTGGGACCCTGTGGGACTCCGCGCGACACATCAGATTCACTGGAACTGGAACCTAAACACAGAGTGCAGCAGTTTTTTACACATAACAAATAAAATAATGTGAACCTGTGTTGGTCTGACTCATCTGAACTTGGTCAAAGTTTGACGCGTTTGCTTTTATCGCAGGGCAGTAAAACCCTGTGCTAACAGTTCCTGTCGCTCTGATTGGCTGCCGGTGATGTCACATTTCTGAGGAAGTTTAAGTTCGTAACGAGGCGATATGAGAGGAGGACTTTGTGACCTAGGTGTTGTCTCGGTGGCGTCTAATCGCTGTGTGCTGTGTGCGTTGTGTGGTGTGCGTTGTGCGTTGTGTACTGTGTGTTGTGTACTGTGTGGTGTGTACTGTGTGTTGTGCGTTGTGTGTTGTGCGTTGTGCGTTGTGTACTGTACATGCTAACAGGCCCAGTTCGACCTTGTGATAAGGAAACAGGACGACAGCGTGGTTTTAAAGGGGAACAGACTTTTCCTTCATATGGAACTCTGACAGAGTGAGGACCTCTGGCAGTCCTGTCTCTGCCTATAGATGTATTCCTATTAGTTATTGGTGATGTGAAGGCGGATCCGTCTCATATGTCTTCATATGTCTTCATACGTCTTCATATGTCTCAGCAGGTCTTTATCTTCTTTCTTTTCCGCCTGAACTTTATCAAAACGATCAAATGATAAAAAGATCAAACCTGGTCAAACACAAACACACAAACAAAGCACACGTCCTGTCCAAGGTGAGACGCACGCTCAGGTGACGCGACGATGGGCTGCCCCCTGCAGGTCAGACTGAGATGAACATGGCATCCTGCTTATGTGTATGTGGTAAAAACACAGAAAACAGACTCTCTGACATCACTGGAGACCAGGTCAGGCTGAGCTGCAGGGAGGTGGAACATGTGGGAGTGGAGACAGTCAGGTCCACGGGACACATGGGGGGAAGTTACTGTGGAGGAGTGAGTGATCCCTGCTGTTGCTGTGGCAACCGGCCAAATATGGAGGATTGATGGACAGACAGACAGGAAAATATGTCCCCAGCTGTCGTCCTGCATCAGCTGCAGCTGAGTGTCTGTCTGTCTGTCTGTCTGTCTGTCTGTCTGTCTGTCTGTCTGTCTAACCGCAGTGAGAGCAGACACGTCCTCCTCAGACTCCAGCCAACATCTCTGTTCTCAGTGGGAGGAACTGGGACTTTTCATACATTGACAATCCTGACCTATGACCTCGTCCTCATGGTGTTGAATATTTAGAACAATAACACAAATGTCCAGAAGATCAACAGTACAAACACTCAGCGATGTGTTGTTGACAACAGGCTGCTGCTTCGTGTGTCAGCGTCACAGGTCAAACACACCGTGACCTTTATGTTTCAGCCTCCACAGTCGCTGCAGTTTGTGCTGATGGATTCAGGCTGTTCTCACTGTTACATAACGCTTCTCCTCCTCAGCTGCACAGCTGACAACACAACACAACGCAACACAACACAACACAACGCACACACTGTCGTCCTGTGGGTTCGACGCTCTGCCTTTCTGTTTATTTCTAGCAGATATAGTTTGGTTCATTCTGCTCCGTCTTGGTTTCAGGTCTTATTTCCCTCTGGATGTTTTTGTTCCTCATGACACAAACCTCAAACACACACACACACACACACACACACACACGCACACACACACACAAACACACACACAGCACAGACAACACACTGCCTCCCTTCATCCATCCATATTTAAACCCTCCTCGTGTCCAGCTGCGGCTTTGCACTCAGGCTGTGTGACGCCATAGACACACATATATATGTTACATATATGTTACATATATGTTACATATATGTGACATATATATGTTACATATATGTGACATATATGTTACATATATGTGTCTATAGCATAACACATCAACGCACTGCTGCTTTTCTTCAGTTAAAAACAACATTTTGCTGTTTGGTTTGTTTTCAGTCCGACTCAGCAAATTATTTATCTCACTGTATAAAGACATTAACGATACTGATGCTGGTAATTATTTTACTATACTGTAGTTCCACTTTCTCTCATGGTCCTTTACAAACACACGTACACATGTACACACGTACACATGTACACATGTACACGTGTACCCACATGACTACATTTCCCATGTGCACTTGCAGGAAACAGCACAGGTGTGTTTGATGTTCTAATGATAAGATGTTGGATTTTCACTGGGTCAAACATTTGTCCTGTGTTTGTGTGTTTGTCTGTTTGTGTGTTTGTGTGTTTGTGTGTTTGTGTGTTTGTGTGTTTGTGTTGGGAAACCTGCATCATCGCGCTCCGGGTGAGTTGTCGTCTCATCACATCATGTTATTACTGACAAACACTGAAGACTGATAATCAATATCCTCATGTTACCTGTGTCTGAACCATAACGTTATTACAGGTCTCACAATTTGTGTTCACGTTTAACTTCACTCGGTCACTCAGTGTGTTATTGTGTTAGTGTGTTGTGTTGTGTTGTGTTGTGTTGTGTTGTGTTGTGTTGTGTTGTGTTGTGTAACACTGGTTCTTCTGGTGGAAATGAGGTTTTTATGAAAACAGCATCATGCGCAGCAGTCAGTCAGTCAGATCGTTCCTCACACACGTCTCGTTGAATCATCTCAGCTGCCTGTTGGTATTGACGTTGCCGTGGCGACCAGGCTGTCGATGCAGTGTTTGATACCCTCCATGCTGCATCATGTGTGTTGCCACCAGTCAGTGTGTGTGGGGTTTGGGTCAGTGCCTCCACCACACTGCTGATTCACAGGCTGCAGCCTGCACAGCTGAGGGTGTAACGCCCTCTGGTGGCTGAATCAGACATGACGTGATGCAATAACAATCCTATTGTGTCTTAATATGTCAAACTAATTAAGATTGAATAGAATGTGAATATAATGTCATTACAGGTTACAGCCGCAGTGTGGACCTGAGCTGTGAGTCAAACTGTGAGTTTTCTTCCTTTCATGTTGTTGTGTTTCAATTTTTATTTCACATTTCATATATAAATATTAAAACTATATCGTCAGATGTTTTGTGCAGCAGAAAGATCCACTGACATCATCTATTCCACTCAGAACCTCAGAGTCTGGAGTTTCCTCTGCAGACTCACACAACACAAGAACACCAACACAACGGTGGAGACACACTGTCTTTATTTTGCAATGGGAATAGAAATTCAAAACACAACCATCCATGAAGCATTCATACACTTTTCTTTTTCTTTTTTTTTTTACAAGTGTGTCTCGTTGGAGAAAACAGCAGGAGCCCGTCACAATGGACAGCCAGCGTGTGGTGAGAGTGGTTTGTTTTTTTAAAGTTGTTTTACAGCTGACAGATTTTGGGAGATTTGGTTTCTGTGTCACTACAAATAAGCTCTGTCTGGAGATATAGGGTAACTTATGTCTGCTAAACATCTAATTACTGATTCCTTATTGAAATGAGCTTTGGTTTAAAAGAAACCCAAAGACAAAACATTCCTCAGTGGCTACATTCAACTGAAGGCAGGAAAATGAAATATTTAAACCTGGAGATGTGGAGGTTACTCGACTGATGTGTCTGTTGTCCAGTGTAAAAGTCCTGGTCTTTAAATAACCAGAGGTCTGAATCTTTTATAACCAAGTCAGAGTCAGAGTGGACACTGAACGCCTTCAGCTCGGCAACTTTTTCATCATAATAAAATAACGTGTATATATATATATATATATATATATATATATATATACTTAGACTTTGAATTTAATATGATTCCACATGTTCGATTGTTCTTTACGTTGTTTATTGTAAAGCGTAAAGTCATCAGACACAAGCAGTGGGTTTTAACAGAGCTGCAACATTTAGCTGATCAGAGGAAAAAAAAAGCTGAAACTATTTAAATAATCGATTATTATTGTTATTATTATTGTTATAGTTTCCTGGTTTCGGATTCTCCGTTGTTCATATTTACATTCACTTCATGTTTGGGTTTGAGCTGTTTATGGGAAAATGCAGAACAGACAACAGACAACTGACAGAATAACCAGGAAGAATAAATAAATAAAGCCAGTTTTTTTTCAGGCCTAAGGTTTACAGCACCCACTCGTGGAGGGTCCTCTAATACTGACGAGACAGAAAAAGATCTTTTCATGAATAATTCAAATGGATCTTTAGAAAGGAAGCAGTGTTCAGAAACACGGCCAACAGCCAGCAGTGAGCACGAAATGTACATACATGTATGTGTGTGTATATATATATATATATATTTGTGTGTTTACAAAAGGACTTGAGGTGTGTGCGAGAGCATAAGGTTCACTGTGAGGAAGCATCTGCTGCAACAACAGCTGACAACGTCTGATGGACACTGGATCATCTACTGTTCCCTGTGAGAGTCAGGAGGCCGACATCACCCAACACCTTTCTATGGGGGGGGGGGTTATTTTTATTTTTATTTTTTTATTTGGCAGCTGAAACTGAGAAGATTCACTTCAGCTTTTGAGTAACTCAAAATGACCTTTGACCCTTTGGTTTGCGTTTCACACTGCAGTCGGCTGATGAACAGTCTCTCAGGCCTCAGCTTTACTTCCTGATCACATGATCGTCATCCAGTCACAGAGAGCAGCTACTAAACGATGTTAGTGTTGTTTTTGAGAAGCAGAATAACAGGAAGTTGTTTCTTTCTGCAGGTGGGGCAGACGCTGATGGTTGGTCTGCTGCTGCTGCTGCTGCTGTGGCCTGAGAGCTGTTTGAAGTATGAAAACACAACAGGACTCATTTCATCCCCTGCAGGAAGAAGCACAGTCGTCTGTGTTATTATCCTCCATCAGGGAACAGATACTCATCATCTGGAGAAGCCTCCATTTGGGGCGAATAGTGCAAATGGTCGGTGGCAATAAAGTGATGTCATCGACACGTTCAGAGCTCCAGTCTCCTCCATCTCTGTGTTCAGTCGCCACACAACAACAACAACAACAACAACAACAACAACGACAACAACAACTTCTCCACCGACACAGCTCAAGGGGAAGGATGAAAATAAAGGCACAGAGATTTGGACTTGTCTTCAGTCCTCTACCATCTCACCACCACCACCTCCACCACCGTCACCTCCACCATCACCACCACCAATACCTCCACCATCACCTCCACCACCTCCACCATCACCTCTACCACCAATACCTCCACCACCACCATCACCACCATCACCTCCACCACCTCCACCATCACCTCTACCACCAATACCTCCACCACCATCACCTCCACCACCTCCACCACCAGCAGCAGCTCTGTCGAGTTTCTAGAAGCTTCTGTCGACTATGATCATCATCAAAACTCAGCAGACAGGGGTCTGACTGTCGGCCCTGTGAGCTTCAGCACTGATGTGTCAATCCAGTGGATCTCACCCCCCCGCCCCCACCCCTCCTCAGGGACGTCTCCCAGTCCTCAGCCAGGAGAAAGCAAAGAGTAGAAACAAAAGTTGAAGCTGCAGCGACAGCGGAAAGAAAAAGAAAAAGAAATCGTTCCTCTGTCTCTGATCCATTTATAGACTCGTGCGATCAGACCAAGTCACAGGAAACATCTGAAAACACGCAACGCGATACTTTCATCTTCTCCCATCTTCTGTTCACAGCTGGAAGCAGAACACGGCGTCTCACCAGCGTCACACCTCAACACACCTGTCATTTTCCTGCAACTTCATCTCACCATCGTTCGACCGGATTTATAAAAGTCCAACCAGAAACCCAACACTGAACGCTGAGGGTCACGACCTCAGATTCAGTCATCAGTAAACAAACACCAGTTTCCCAGCCTCAGTAACCTGCTGCCGAACATCTGTCAATTTGCTTGAAAGAAAATGTAACCTGGTTCACAGCAAAGCGAATCCGACCACAGCTGATTTACAACAAACTAAACGAGAGCAGCGTTTTCCAGAGAGTTCGCAGTGGAAGTGATCAGAGAAACGGCCGAGACTCCAGTCCATCAATGTCCAGTGCAGTGTGGAGGTTCTGACTGGAGCAGGGATCGTTCAACAAACACACACATCACACATGGTGACGACAACAAGGAAAACACGCACACACATACACACACATACACGTCAGCTTTTAAAAAGAAAACCTCACAAAAAACTGTCTTTCATAAAAGTAGTTCTGTGTTGCGACTTCTCAGCGGGTTCAGCCACGACTATCACTACAGACGACAGGGACACGCCGCTGCAAAGCATCCTGGGGGTTTGAGTCCATGTCTACAGCCTGTGGAATGATAATGTCTTTATTTACACGCGTTATCGGCTCCCTTCATTCCGGCAGCGATGTCCCATCCTGCTCTTTGCTCCATCAGTACTCCCACTCATCTGTCTTCATGTCCAGGTAGTTGAGAATGTTCTGGGCGAACTTCACCGCCTGCTTACGCGCCGCCTTGGTCGTCTCGTCGCCCTGCGGGTCCACGGCGTCCAGACTCAGCAGCTGTTTAGTCAGCAGCTCCTCCAGGATCATGTAGCTCTTGTCCACCCGCTTGCCGTCAAAGCCCAGAACCTGAGCCTGGAGGTCCGAGAGGCTCCCCAGGACCAGCCACACGGCCCGGTGCGAGGGGTGCTCGTTGGGGCCTGGCTGGCGGCAGGCAAGGGCCTCGCGGAGGTCCAGGAAGGTGACGATGGCTTGGACCTCCACCACTGCGCGGCGCCGGGCCTCTCTGATGCACGGGTTCTTGGCCGTGTCCACCTGGTCCAGGTGTGTGAGGAGGCTCTGCAGCTCAGCTTTCGGTCTGAAGCTGAGATCAGCCATGGAGCAGTGTCGCAGGACGCCCTCTCGCAGGTGGGACACGTGAGCTCGCACAGCCTCGATCTCACGTATGGAGTTATTCTGTGCCAAGTCGTACCTGGAGGGAAAGTCGCCATTAAACATGCAGGATGAGTATCGTGCTTCACAATAAAAGACAAACACGGGATTTTCCTACCTGCGCGTGTTGTCTCCTTCCCCCTCCAGGTCCAGATGTTTCAGGAGCCCATTTATCTCCTCCACAACCTGTTTCCTGTAGTTTCTGATGGCCGCGTCGCCAGAGACATCCAGAGCGTCCAGCTCTACCTGCATCTCCGTCAGGATGCGTGACAGGTGGGCGCAGCTGTCCCTCCCGCTCAGGCCCATCAGCAGGGCCACCAGCTGACTGCGGGCCACACTCACCTTCACCATCACCTGGTTGATGCAGCGCACAGACTCGTGGCTGTCGCCGGACAGCGGCAGCGAGAGGGTCTGCTGCTGCGTGCGCCCTTCGATCACGTCCTGTACGGCGCACAGCCGTGTCAGCGCCCGGTACCGTGCTTTGCGTAGCGGCACCCTCCCCTCTGTCTTGACCTGTGTGAGCCTCAGCACCAGCTCCTGCAGGGCGTCCACCAACTCGTCACTGATTTCAGTCACCCCGCCGGCGCGCTGAGGGGCCACCACGCGTTCGTCCACCAGCCGCCGCGCCTCGTTGCTCAGATCCTCGATAGCGAGACGGGATGGATGCGTGGCGTTCTCCTCCAGGTAGCGCAGCAGGCCCTCCACCTCCTGCGCCGCTCTCTTCCGTGCCCCCTGCAGCTCTGGTTTTCCCTCGGTGTCGACCTGGTCCACATCCAGCAGCAGCCGGGTCAGATCCCGCTCCAGACGCTTGTAGTCGCGGTCGTTCTGCAGGCCGCTGAAGGTGCAGACCTGAGGCCCCAGAGACGCCACCTCCTTCTGGACCTCGTACAGACGCATCATGGCGGGGTGATGTGGATTATATGGCTGCTGCTGCTCCATTGGATGTGGTTGCTGCTGCTGTGGGCCACCATGGTCCATCCTCTTCCCACCATCAAAGGGCTTCCCAAAGAGGCTGGAGACAAAAGCAGGAAGGAAGGAAAAGCCATTAGCAACATTTCCCAGCACAGAACACACACAACCTGAACAATGTGAATAGGACGTCCAATGTCTGGGTCCCTGCCAGGGCAGCACACAGAGAGGACAATGTCCACAGCCTCTGTGGACACTGTGGACTCCACCACGTCCAGAGAGACGTTTACATGTCCCCGTGATAAACATGATTAGATAAAGTGTCTGTGTCTGTAGTTTCATGATAACGTAACGTCTCACAGTTTGCGGGTCACTGTGCGGAGACGCTGCTGAGGAGAGAGACGTCACGTTCACAGACAGACAGACAGACAGACAGACAGGCCTGCACATGGGGGTATAGCTCAGTGGTAGAGCATTTGACTGCAGATCAAGAGGTCTCCGGTTCGAATCCGGATGCCCCCTTTCAGTTTTACCTTCGTCAAATCTACACTGCTGAAAACAAAACGAGCAATTTGTCACTGCTGCTAAAAGCTTCTTTTGTGGCAAAGTGGCTCAAAGCAGCTTGAGACCAAGAGGGGCAGAGAGGTCACCGGTTCAAACCCTGCTTGGCACCAATGTGGGCCCTTGAGTAAGGCCCCTAACCCCCAGTGACTCCCTGGGCGCCTTGCATGGCTGCCCGCCGTGTGTGATGGGTTGACAGCAGTTGTACAGCATATGTTACTGTGACAGTGCGAGACTGATCAGGATCGAGAACCTCAAGTCCACTGAAATAAAGAACAACCACAATATCCATCATGGATTAAAAAAACACGGAGACAGAGAAAGATAAAGGAGGAAGCAGGGAAAGAGTTAATGAGGAAATGATTTCCAAAATAAAGCATCAGGAGTGAAGTGTGTTTCCACAGGATGAATGCTAACAGTCAGGATTAGGCTAAAGCTCCGGTCTGAGGAGCACACGCCTCAGAGCATGAATCACTACCAGCCAAAGTCCCTCAGACATTTTCATTCTCTGATCGTTGCACACAAATGCAGCATCGCACAATATGACGACGACTTCTTCCTCACAGCATCGACATGGCTCCTTGGAGTAAACAGGATTATGTGGCAGCGTCTCCCTACAGTACTTTTACATAACAGCGAGGGGCCGGGCATTTCCAGAACACTGGCTGGAGCCACATCTCCCACCTCACAGCACAGCCCTGTGTCTGTGTGGAGGCTGATGACCAGGCTGCAGACTGAGGACAAGCTACTGATGCTACTGATGCTGATGATGCTGATGCTGATGATGCTGATGATGCTGATGATGAAGTTGGTCTGTCAGAGCCACAGCAGTGGGGGCGAGGCTCCACACAGCCTCCCCGGCTCCACGCCGCATTATGTCGCCGCACAGACGAAGCATCAGCACCGCAAACAGCCGAGACACCAGCAGCACCATCACCATCAGCATCAGCATCAGCATCAGCATCAGCACCATCATCAGCACCAGCACCAGCACCAGCACCACCTACCCCCCCGCTCCTCACCTCTTCAGAACTCCGAACACGTTGGCGCACATTGTTGCGGATGTTTGTTCCCATCAGCCACAGCGGGGCGGCTCGTGGAGGGCAGGGGCTTCCGGGAGCTCCGGTCAGCAGCAGCAGCAGCAGTAGCCGGTGTGACTGACTGACGGGCTGGCTGACTGCGGTGGGATGTGTCGCCCCTCCCACACGGTCTGACTGAGGGGACTTCCTGCCTCCAAGTCGCTTTAAGTCCGTTTATTTGACGGATTCCGTCATAACTGAGACCCGCGGAGCGGCCAGAGGCGACATGTTGGATCCGACCGGACAGACACGCAGCCCGCTGTCACCTCTGTGGAGCTATTGTCTCTCTCTCTCTGCCGGAGTCAGCCGATGATCAGCTGACTCTGCCCCACCTCGACCGAATAACCGCACATCGCCTCGTCTTAAGACACCAACACCACTTTACACACTGTTTATTATTATTGTTGTTGTTGTTGTTGTTGTGCTTCTTACCTGCACAGCCAGCGTACAGCCATCTGACACGTTAGTGAACACTGTGCGCCTCCTCTGATTAAAGCTAAACATTAGCTTACCTAGCTACCTTCCAGGACTTTGCTGCTCCTGAGCGTGAACTAACACGGAGTTTCTCTGCGCTCAATAAACTTTACATTCACGCGAATTGCCAGAGTTTTGTTTGCTTTGATAAAATGTGGAGAATATTGATGTAGTAGAGCTGCATCACATTAATATCGACGGTTAAAGAGAAATAAACAAACGCGTTATCTTCCGGGATCGAATCAACCGTTTATAACTAGCTTTTGGTTGGCCAACATTGGGTGCGCTTCATTTCTCCAAACCGACGGGCCGTTTGTAATGTTGCTGCAGATACTACGCGTATTTCTATACAATTCAGCGGCTTTGCCTTCATATAATGTAATACAGTAAGGATTTTTAAAATAATGTAAAAGTAGTAGTGTAGCATATAATGAACAGAGTTATCTTAGAAATGGTGTTTACATTGATGAAATAGCAGCCTGCTTTAGTCAGATATTATATGTACGTAACATGTCGTAGATATACGTATAGTGTACATAAACTGTAGATAATGTACAACACGTGTGTAACTGAGTGTTTTGATTTCGTTTTTGTTGCTTGAGTAAAAAAAATACAAAGCTTCTTAACCAATACAACAAATGGCACCGCCCGACTGGCTATATTCAGAGAGGCGGCGTTGAGCTTTTCCAAGGTGTCTATTTCCGGTGAAGGGTTCACGTGACAGGAAAACGGTTTGTTGACACGCTGAAGGACGGGATGGACTGTGGAGACTGATGTCTGACCGGCTCTGCTCTGTTCGGTCTCGGCTGTGTTTAAATGGGCTCCGGAGCAGCAGCATCATGGCGGAGTCTCGGAGCTGCCGCTGCCCGCGCTCTTCTGCGCCCACGCGGCTGTTTAGCGGCGGATAGCCGCCTCTGCTGCACCGCCCCGCAGGGCCCACCAGCAAAGGTTTGTTTACTGAATCAGTCTCCGCCATTATATGTCAATAACATGCGCTTTCACATGCATGTTTTAAAAAAAACATTTAATTTGTCTCTATCCAGACTTTGCACCAAAAAGTCAACAATATATCACATCTACAGAAAATACTCCAACGTCTCTCTTTTTTTTAAATTTAATTTTTAATTAGAAGTAAATACATTTTTTTTATATCTAACTAAGCTTCATTCAGTAACCTGTGATGAAATAGTTATATCAAACAGTGTTATCATCAGCTAGTTAATACAAGTTGTATTTAATATAGTTCTGTTGTTAGCAGTAGATTTGCAGTTAGCAGTAGACCTGTTCTTTTGTTATAAAACGGAAACATTGATCATGAACAGGAAATAATTCATTTGAAAATGGAGACAAATCAATAGAATCTAGGTGCTTGCTGATTTTATTGTGGCACATTATTGTGGTATCTTTTCATTCACATACATAGAGATCAACCGTCAGACCTGCAGCCAGCTCTACACATGACTGGATTGGTCCACCCAACCCTCTGTCGAACCTGCGGCCAATTGTTTACCGCATCCCTGAGAAGGAATCAGAGCTGGAGAAGCATCTGAGACACCTCAGGCAGGACACGGAGGACTGGAACCACATATTTTGGACCAAACAGAACATCGCATTTAGCAAGGTTAATAGGTTTTCCTTTCTCAGATAGAAAGGTAACATCTATAGTCTTATAAGGTCTATTAAACCTGCTGCTAAATACCTTTTGTAAAAACATCCCAGGTCAGAGGTCACAGATTTATTCAATAATTTATCACGCATAATGCTGTCAGTCATTTAAATAATTAATTAGGTCATTTTGAAATGTTGTATGCACACATGTGTATGTCAGGATAACAGTGGATTCTGTGACTCAGCAGATATCCACCCTGATGATGTGTCTCTGACTCAGTGACATCTCCAGAGTCACTGCTCTGTGCCTCAGCTCAGACCTTTGACCTCCCACTGGGGCTAAGCTGTTCTACACAGATTATTACAATCAGGTCCTCGTCGTTACCAGTCAGTTCTGTAACGACAGCGGGTGTTGGTCTCCCCTGAATGATCTAATGAAGAAAAGTTCTTATTTCTTACAACAGAGGGCAGCATCACACAACAGGACCGTTACGCATCAGGAGAAATGGTTACAATTATGATAATTATTTTCAGTACAGTTGTTTATTGATTCTGTCTCTGATGCACAAGATTTATATTCTAAACTTAATCTGATTGATTATGTGAATGATAGAATATTTATGTAAATATATAATATATTTGTTTTTATCGTTTTAAATTAAAAAAACAGTGGAAAGAAATAGAAAATCTCATATTTAATGCTCTTCAGGAAAAAGAAGCTTTCATCCTGTCACAGCTGAAGGCGAAAGGTTTGAGTCTGCTCGACGAGAAAGGTGATTACACACAGATATCGACACTTACATTTCAAGAGAAAACTGAAATGAAAGTGAGTAGAACATTGTCTTCTCTCTCTCTCTGGTGCTCAGGACGCCGGCGGTCCCTCAACACAGAGGAAATGTCCACGTTTTACAAAAGCTTCCTGGACAAAAACAGAACACGACATGCAAATTACAACAAGTGAGATGGTTTTGCACAGTGTTATCACACAGCCTTTAAACTGAGCTTTCACTGACAGTTTCTGGAAACTGGTTTCAGTTGATTTGAATCGACAGTGTCTTTGCTTCTTTTCTCCCCTTTAGGGAATGGTACAGACGAAACTTCACCATCACTTTACTCATGGCCCGAGTCGCCTTAAACAACATGTGGAGGAACTTTAGACACAACAGCAAGAAATCCAGCTCCACATCCTCATAATGAACTATTTGGTCAATCTATTTAGCCATTCGAGTGTTTTTCTGTCTGTTTGTGTTATTCCATTGTAACCCCCGAAGGTGTTAAACTGTTATTCAGTGGCAGTTTACCTTTTTAGCTGTACACTGTAAAGTACAGCCAACATAACCCTATGTGCGTTGACATTAAATTGCACAGTGAGAATATTTCTACATACAATAATAAAATACTGTGATCACACACATGTGGAGCAGTGGGCTGCCATGTAGTGACAAATTGCTCGTTCCGTTTTCAGCAGTGTAGATTTGACGAAGGTAAAACTGAAAGGGGGCATCCGGATTTGAACCGGAGACCTCTTGATCTGCAGTCAAATGCTCTACCACTGAGCTATACCCCCATGTGTGTTTAACAGTAAAATAAGAAGCATGGTATATAGAAATAAAATGAGAACTCCCTCTGTGGATGCCAGTACGGATATGAGAAATAATAAAAACACATATGTGATAAAACAAACTTAAAATAAACTGTTTTAATTAATTGAATCATGTTCATATGATAAAATGTTCAAACCTCCGCAAAAAGTCAAAACAAGTGAACATGCGCGAGAATCTAAAAAAAACAACGATTTGCTTTTTCTTTTGAATAAATAAATCTGGACGTTGAACTCGCTTCCTGGTTAATGAGACCTGGGGGTGACGTCATACCCAGAGGGGAGGGGGCACCGGATAACGCCATTTTCACGCAGTCACTCAGTGAGAGACAGTCAGTCAGTCACACAGGTAGAGCGACAGACAGTCAGTCAGGGGGCTGTCATCTTGACGGGCGGCTGTTCAGCGGGTCATCCAGCCCCGTGAAGCCGCGGTCGGGTGAGGTTGACGGGGCCGTCGCTGTCATGGAGCCGCAGGGGAAGAGGCTGCTGAGCGGCTCAGCCTGAGCCCGGTGTCCGCCACAGACAGGCTGCTAGCAGCGCAGCTAACGGCGCCTGCTCGCTGCTCTCTGTCCGGGCGGAGAAACACCCCCACTAACTCACCCGCGTTTAGAGTTTTCACTCGTCGCCAGACGCCGCCGGGTGAAGGAGCAGCATCTCCGGCCGAGATTGGACGCCATTTATCCGGGAAAGAGACGAGGAAGCGGCGCCGCAGTCCAGCTCCATCGGCAACGGATGTCCTGGAGAACGGTGAGACGGGCTCCGTCTATGTCTGGGGATGCTCTCATTAGCTTGTTGTATTCTTCCAGTTGTTTTCATGTTGGCAAACTCGTTTCTTATCGCCTCACGACGATAAACAGCACGTATTTGAATTAATGTATAAGTCGACCACCCGTGTTGTAAACACCAACCCCCGCCCCCCCCTGCCTCGGTGTGTGTTTACGTTAGCGACAGGAATTAGACGGCAGCAGCGGAGGAGCTGTCAGTGGGGTGTTAGCGCAGTTAGCATCGTGCTCGGTCTGTGTGACGGGAAAGTATCGGCCAACTGGTTCTTCAGGTTAACCCGTCTGTCGAGCGGTGGAGGAGGGAGGGGAAGCAGCGGGACTCAGGGCGGCAGGGACCCGGGTAAAGCCTGCCCGGGAGCCCGGTGGAGCTGACGGTGTGGATCTGATCTGGGATCTGCTGGAGCGTGAGTTCATTGACATGCAGAGCGGGATGAGGCTGTGAAAGCTGCCTGTGTTGAGGGCACAGATTCAGGGGCACAGTGGAGCTCAGTGTGGGTCTCACAGCTGTGTGTGTGTGTGTTTGTAAACAGGCAGTGAAATCTCAGGGACTGTTGTGTTGTGTTGTGTTGTGTTGTGTTTGCTTTTCCCTGCAGTATTTCATGTTGAATCCACCAGAGGAGAGACTCCTGACAACCTGACTCCTCTCTGCTCCTCTGGGACTCCTTGTTGTTGGCTCCCAGATCCCATAGGGTGTGTGGGTTTGTGTGTCATCCTCACTGATGGGGAACGGACAGTTGTGTGTTGTCACAGTGCCACAGGTCGCTGTGACAGTCACTGAACCCAATGCGGCTGACGGGTACTTCTATCACCTGTTCAGTGTTTGTGGATGAATCGTTGCCCAGACTTATTGTGTAGTGTGAAGTAATGTCTTCAAGTGACAAAACACAAAAAGCACCAGTGTAGACTAAAGAGCGGGGGGGTGGAGGCCCGGTGAGGATCTGTGCCACTGGTGTCTTCATACGTCTGAAACATCTGAAACGTCATCAGTGACTCAAACGGTGCATTTTCCTGAGGCTCGCTCATAATAGAAATGAGAATCATTGTTGCTCTGTCATCATGTGAGACGTGAGCAGAAATAAGCCTGCAACCAATTTTGAAGACATGACACAGTTGGTCACGGCTCATTAATTCACACACTGTTCACAGTGTTATGTTATCTTATGTTATGTGGTGACCTAGAATTGGATGTTCAGTTTTACCGATCAGTCGCCTCCACTGTTTATTGTCAGAACACTTCACACTTCTTGTTTCCTGAGTTCGCGCCTGGCTCACGTCTCGTGATCCTCCTGTTTCTTAACCCTCGTCTTGGTTTTACATCTTCACGACATATCAACAGGACAGAATTCAGCATGTAGGAGATACAGTGCAAAAGGAAGAGCGTGTGATGAAACAGCACAGCAGGTGATTGGCTGTTAACAGTATTCCTATAGAAACAACGGACCACATGTCTACTTGTGCATGAAAGAAGTCGCTTGTTGTCGTGAACATGTTCAACAGCTAAGAGCACAGATAAAAGTAGGGCGAATACTGAATTATATTTGCTCAGTGACCATAAACATGACTCTAATGTTGCTCCACTTCCAGAGTTCAATGACAATTAGTTGTTTTTGATCTTTAGAGTTTGTTTCTGCTTTCCTCTTAGCGGTCAGAAAAAAAGAAAGCCCAGATTCATTATTATTATTATTATTATTATTATTATTATTTTATTTCACTCATTAGATTTAGAGGATCGGTATATGATCCACACGTGGCACAGAAAGATCATATATCTGTGAGATGAGACCGGGTTTAAAGCGTCTAAAAAGTGGTTTTGTGTTTTTGATTTCGTCTTGTGTGTGTGGTCTCCACTTCTGCTTTTTGTGCAGCACTTTTCTAAAACCAGTTCAGACTTTGCAGTGAAGTGTTGCACTGTGCTCGTGATTGTTTTCAGCTATAGTAGATAACATCTTGGCTGGATTTCTTCACCACCCTCCCCAGTTCTTTCAACTATTTATACCTTTCAGACTGGCACCTCTATGCGAGAGGCAGAGGTTTTGAACTGCAAATACCACATTTTCATTGACAGGATACTGATAGAGCAACGGTTGTGTCATTTTTAGATCTCAGATATGCAAACAGACGTGTCCATGAGTGTGCTGCAGATGGATTTAGATTAAAAACCACTGGGTAAATGTTCCCTTCACAAGCTAGAAGTGTCTATCAGACTTTCTCTGCCATGTGGTTATGGCTCACAGCTCTCATCATGAAACGACTATCAACCGACACATCACTGACTCTGCCTAATCTTCCTTCTTTTCTTTGGTCCCAAACCCACCATCCCTTCTCCTCGTACTGTACCACTGCCTAAACCCGTTAACACGAAGAGCCACAATGTCCTGTGGGCGCTCAGCTTCCAGCCAGCTATTTACATTTCAAACGTTAACTCCACAAAGTGGATTTGTCGGACTCTCCCTGTGGTGCAGTGCACTGAGACTCATGTGACGCCAGAACTAAAGACATTGTTGGATCATAACAGGAAGAAAGGCTTTGTGCTGTCTCTTTCACTTCTGCATGACAATGCCTAACTTAATATTAATATCTGTTACCAGATGGAATAGCTCTGGTGAAAGACAAGAAAAAAGTTTAAGTTTCTAGTTGAGGTGATTGTTCTTTGAAGTATTGAATCAAATATTTTTGATCAAATGTTTTTTTTCCAATATTTTATTTTATTTTTTCTAGCTACTGTGTAAATAACTTCATTCAGATTTACCTAGTTCTGCTGTTTTCATCTCTTCCTGGACACAGTGTCAGCTTCCTGCTCTGCTGTCAGCTGATTGGCTGTGGCCTGGCTGCTGAGTCGAATGCAGCCCTTCCTGTGTTCCTTCTCTTCAGCTTATTGTGTCATTAAAGATAAGACTAATGTTCATCTCTGTATTTTTCTGAGACCTGCAGTCAGACAGAGCTCAGCCGGTGTTTCTCCACTGACTCAGTTCAGGGCTGTTTGGAGTTTCACTGTGTTGTGCTTACAGAGATTTATTAGGCAGCTCACTGTAAGTGCTGCCAAAGCGCTCAGTCATTATCCTCTTACGTGTGTGTGTGTGTGTGTGTGTGTGTGTGAGAGAGAGAGAGAGAGTTTTGTTTATATATTTTCAGTTTACTGTCTCTGCCAACAACAAAAAACAGGAAGTATTTGACTTTTTGTTTGTAAAGTGAAATGAAATTTCGACAATTAAAATAGTTTTTCTCATTGGCTCACTGATTAATGGCCATACCATACGTAGTTGATTAACCAGAGTAGACATTTGTCATGTATTACTCATCTATAATGTCTGTGAGTTATCTAACAGCATTTCACAGATGCCACATTACTGGTAACGTGTGTTTATCCAGCGCTTTGTGCGACTGCTCACACACTGCACACGGAGCGCTGTCTGACAGCAGGTGGTTCAGACTCTTTCCTCCTTCACTTGTAGAGCGAAGCGAGAGTGTTTTGTGTATTAATGGCCTCTCCTGGACCAGAAACCATCAGGGCTGTAAAAGGCTGTTCACTGTGCATTAAATCAGAAAGGTCTCAGATCGCAGTCGGGAATAAAACACTGGAAAGTTGCCTCTCTTTTTTTATGAGAACAAGTTCAATTAAAAAGCCCTTCATCTGTGTTAAGTAAAGTTATACAGTGTTCTGTGTTTAGATTTTCTTGGTTTGCAAACTGCTTCAATGATGGATTGATGCGTCATGATGACATGTTTGCTTCCTGCTGTATGATATACAGGATGCGTGAGGACATGTCCACCATGGTGTGCGTGAAGCAGGAGGAGGACCCTGCGGAGAAGCTGTCCCAGGATGAGATCATTTCCCGGACCAAGCAGGTGATCCAGGGGCTAGAGGCCCTGAAGCAGGAGCATCACTCCATCCTGGAGGGCCTGCTGGGGACGCTCCGCTGCCTGAAGCAGGACGAGGAGGGCGTCCTGGTGGAGGAGAAGTCCCTCATGATCCGCAAGTCCCTGGAGATGCTGGAATTGGGTCTGAGCGAGGCTCAGGTATGTTTCTGCAGCTTCTGAGAAACTCTAAAAATCACCAGTGAATCGTTATTATGATTAGTTTTGCACAACGAGGTACACAAATTATTTAGTTTAAAATTAGTTATTTTACATCGCTTCACTATTTTGGCTTGTAAAAGTATTTCCTCGGTCCTCTGCAGCTTTTCTGTTGAGAAATACATTGACAAATGTAGGTTTGCAGTTGCTGCTCAGTTTTCAAACACTGACATGATCAAAGTAGCGGCAGCGTGTAAAGAAACCTGCTCCTCCTTGTCCAGGTGATGATGGCGCTGTCAAACCATCTGAGCTCTGTGGAGTCCGAGAAGCAGAAGCTGAGAGCTCAGGTTCGTCGGCTCTGCCAGGAGAACCAGTGGCTGAGGGACGAGCTGGCCGGCACGCAGCAGAAGCTGCAGAAGAGCGAGCAGAGCGTGGCCCAGCTGGAGGAGGAGAAGAAACACCTGGAGTTCATGAACCAGCTGAAGAAGTATGACGAGGACCTGTCCCCATCTGTGAGTCCTGACGTCCCTCTTCGGAATGTTTTTTCCCTGTCCTATGTTTGTCCAATCCCCTTATGGTTAAAGACACATGTCAAAACACAGAAACTCCGTCGTAGCACAGGGATCAACATCAGCACCATAAAAACAGCAGTCTGATTTTTCTGTCACTAACTAACTGCATTACATCCAAGTCCGAATTAATTGAAAATGTGAATATTACACAAATAGTCATGTGTGGGTTTCGTCACAGAGACTGCAGAACACTCAATCCTTTACTCCATCCTTTTCCAGGAGGAGAAGGACTCTGACTCCAGCAAGGAGACTCTGGATGATCTCTTCCCCGATGACCACGATGACCAGGCCCCAGGCAGTAAGTCTCCTTCGCTCCACTCCATGGGACTCGTCAGCATTTTAAAATAAGCATATTACTGAATGTTATGTAACAGAATATTACTGAGATGGAGTGTTTGTAGAAAAGATTAGAAAACATCTAAAGGCAACATCTTATAGAAGCTTCATCTTGTTGTACTTATGCTACCACTCTCTCTCTCTCTCTCTCACACACACACACACACACACACACACACACACCCTCGTTACCTCAGTGTTTGATGGGCTGGTCTTTCAAGAGCTCAGTAGCCCAGACAGTAAAGCGGTGTGGCTGTAAAGGTCCATTTGTCAGGACGTATTTCAGGCTGGAGGGAGGCCAAATGGAGAAAAAAAACCCCTTCCCACCCACGCTTGTATTATACGCTTCCTGGACTTCCACAGTGTTTTTTCTGTCTGTGTGGCTGTTGTCAGGTGAAATAATGTTTGGTTAAAGTCTTTGCTGGTGTTGTTCTGACCTGGACGCTTTTTACAATCCAAACATTTGCACCATTAGATTTGGAACAAAAACAGAAAGATGCTTAACTCATCATTAGATTCATGAAGTGGGCTCGTAACTACAGTAAAGTCCAGTGCCTTTATTCAGCTCTGTGAAACGTCGGAACTCGAAGAACGATACTTCATCTGACCGACTCCACAACTGAACAGTTTGTTCTCAAACTTGGCCTCGATCGCACATTTTAAACCCTCTTCTCACCAAGGTGATTTCCATTTGGCTCACAGCACTGGGTTTGCCGGCCAGGTTTAAATAGCTGGAAGTCCAGATTCCAGGCCTCTGTCCTCTTTCACTGTAAAGCTGGAAATGTATCTAGTTATAGTTATGACAGGAAAAACCATTTGGTGAAGTTAATTCGTCATTGTTTTGGCCCCAAACCCTGATTTCAGTGCAGAGGACCACATTTCGTCTCATCCCATATATACCTATACAAGTGGAGTCCATCCAATGACTCTTCATTGATTATCTAGACTAAACTGTGTTGAAGTCGGTTTGTCAGTGGGCGTCTCTCACTGGAAACACCACTCTCTCTCTCTTTCAGTGTAAATATAGATGTGCTCGTCTCGACCTCTCTCACATACACATCCATACATTCTTAAAGAGAGAGAGAGACACTCACACACAGATAGATGTAAGACATGTCATAAGAGACATTCCAAACACAGCGCACACAACCTGACTGACAACACTGTGAATAACCCTGTTTGTGTACGGCCACCTCGTGTTTGTGTGCGTGTTTGTTGTGATTGTGTACATGTTACATTGACATTTTTCTCTTTGCGTCTGCAGTCCAGCCTGCTCATGGCAGCGCTGCAGTGGCAGCTGCCCAGCAGGGAGGCTACGAGATCCCAGCCCGTCTGAGGACCCTCCACAACCTGGTGATCCAGTACGCCTCGCAGGGCAGGTATGAGGTGGCCGTGCCTCTCTGCAAACAGGCCCTGGAGGATCTGGAGAAGACCTCTGGACACGACCACCCAGACGTGGCCACCATGCTCAATATTCTCGCCCTTGTTTACAGGTTAGTGCTCAGATAGATTTGTATTAATTAAATGGATGTACGTTTGTGAGATGAACTAATGGTTATCACTGGGGAAATGATAAGTCTTTTCCTACTGGTTTTTAGAAAACAGACCCCACTTTATATTTTCAGAATCATGGATACGTGTGAACTAAGTTATGTAGCTCCAAAGGCTGCAATATAAATCATTGTCTATTGAAGTTAGGACTAGTATTTCCCAAAGGTGCCTCCGTTTGTTAGCACCTTCATTAGCTCATAAATCCTCAGAGCTGTCTCTGACTTCACCAGCCTTTCTGGACCTTCAGGATGGAGGACGGAGCTGACACAGTGTCTTTGTTTGCCAGATGCCAGTTAAAGGAATGTTAATGACCACGGTGCAGCAATAGCACAGTTCAAATTCCTTCAGATCAGAAAAATCTGTCTTTTTCCTGGAAAACACGTCTCTGCCATGTTGTCTCTGTCACCCTCACAATGTCTCTTGAGACCGCTGGTACAAACACACTTCACGCATTGTGCGACTGGCCTCCTCATGAGAGCTGGATGCCTTTTGTGTGTCCGAAGTGGAACACAGCAAACACAACTACAGATTTACAGTACGCTAACAGAACTGGGTGAGTGTTAATTTCCCCCGCACAGTTGAAAAGGACAAAAGGAGGACACACTGGAATCTTCCAGGCTTGTCGCCATGTTTGTTTGGCTTCCACAAATCTTATCCACTGAATAGTCTGCTCAGGCTTTTGATTTTACCCTGAAGAAAAGAGCGTTGACTTGTCACAAACTGTCGCACCGACTGTGGGAACTTCTGCGAAGCTCTTTCACCCCTGTTACCTGAAAAGAACAGGCTGTCAGTGGGAAAATTGTGAAAGTAGTTTACGTTTCATGTCTTTGTGTGCTTGACTGTGATTGTGTCTGTGCTTGTTTGCTTCTGCCTGTCAGGGATCAGAACAAATACAAAGAGGCGGCCAGCCTGCTGAACGATGCTCTGGCCATCAGGGAGAAGACTCTGGGCAGGGACCATCCAGCTGTGAGTTCATCTCTCTTATTGTGACATGACCCAATCACACTGTTCATTAAATCCTGAGCGTGCGTTATTCTGCATCTCAGTTCAACAAAGTTTCTAAATATATATTGTCGTTAATTAAAATATATAAGCTCACATAAGTCATTTTTTAAAAATATTGTTTATCAATAATAATTGAGCCATATGATAATACTGGTAAAAGAGTGGTAGAGGTGTCGGTTGTTTTCATTTACACCTCTTTTAAACTCAGTCTCATGGGTCACACCACTCATGTATATTGTCTTGTATAAGACTGCGATGATCAGAGCGAACAGTTGAATCACATCCATTAACGTGTGTGTGTGACTGTAAACACACAGCGGGTCAACTAACTGTGTTAACCCCAGCAGGCTTGTGTCTCCCTCTCTGGACCACCATCACCCTCCACTTTGTCAAGCTGAGGTTAGCCCTCCATCCCCCCCATCCCCACCTCCCCACCTCCGCCCTCGCATCCTGCCACCAGACCCCGATCAAGTGATTAGTCACTCAGAAGAAATCACATCTCACTTCACTGTCCACTCACCCTCTGTTTCTGTTTGACTCCAGTTTGTCGTGTTATTTCCTATATCCATCTTTTCTCATTCTCCTCTACTTTATCTCTGATCATAATGTTCAGCGCTCAGAACCAGCTCTCAACTGTGAAGTCTTTAGACTCTTTGTAGTCTTTACATCTGATCTGCGGCCATTAGCCGACAATCTTCAGGTTCTCTCATGTTCTCATATTTAAGACTGAAAATAATTTCAGTGATTTCTTTTAGACTGTGTAGAAAAAAAACAACTGTGTATTTACTTTCATGTTACCCCCCCTCCCCCACCACTGCTCTCCATTGCTTCAATCTTCCAGATTGGACACACACTTCCTCCCATCACCCCCATTTTCCTCTCTCGTTTCCTCCCACTCGGTCCACATGGCCACCAGATTCTGGTCTGAATCAGAGGTCAGAGGTGACCTACACACGCCTCTGCAGTCTCCTTCTTCTCTCGTGTTGGGGATTCACCACGAAGCTCATTCGGATCAAATCACAGCCCACAATAATCAAACTCGCCTTCTCTTTCTCCTCATCGATTACTCACTCACCAGATCAACGGTGCTGCGCTGCGGTGGTGGAGTTCTGCGGCTGCACGCTCACTGTGCACGCTCACTGTGCACGTAGGTGGAGGCGGTCGAGGCTTGGAAAATATTTCAGAATCATAAATGTGTTATTGTATCTGCCAGGTTGCTGCCACCCTCAATAACCTGGCTGTTCTGTATGGGAAGAGGGGGAAGTACAAGGAAGCAGAACCTCTGTGCAAGAGGGCACTGGAGATCAGAGAAAAGGTGGGTCAAAGGTCATCCAACACAGTGGTAGCCGAACAAGTAATAATTGAAGATGACAGAGCAGCTGTTTCTCCATTTGAAAGCCTTTTCACAGCCTACAGATGGTATTGTTACCAGTATTATCAACAAACTCCGTATCTGACTTGACTTTGACTTTGAAAAGATGTTGTTTTCAGGGTTCAGCTTCTTCCATCAGGCCAGAATCTGTAGTGAGACACATATTCTGACTAGTTCAGAGAGAAACCTCAGTGGTTAATCACAAACAGCGAGTATCAGAGATTGTACGGGTCAGTGCAACTTGGCAGGAGATGAAACAAACGATTCCAGTGGCCTACATTATAGTAAACATGGTTATCTTCCTGGAAGTTCAGATCTACAACACTGAACAGGAGGTCGATTGCACCACGAGATTGTAAAGGAAAAACTGACCATATATGTGGTGTAATGTATAAAACTGCATATATTCGACCTCCACACTTTGACCACACTAAAACACCTTTTCAGTATTTCCAACTACAGCAGCAGATTCAGTAACACCTGGCTGCAGCCTGGTGCCATATGGTGGACCATGCCAGACACAGGTGGTCTGATGTAGCGAGAGCTGCTTCAAACCCCCTTCATGTCTTCTCACTTCTGTCCCAGGTCCTGGGGAAGGACCACCCAGACGTGGCCAAGCAGCTGAACAACCTGGCCCTGCTGTGCCAGAACCAGGGAAAATATGAGGAGGTGGAGTACTACTACATGAGAGCACTGGAGATCTACCAGACAAAACTGGGCCCCGACGACCCCAACGTGGCCAAGACCAAGAATAACCTGGTGAGAGGGATGGAGCAGAACTCCATTAATGGAGATTTAATTTAAGGTTACATTTGTCGTTCTCAGCGTTTCATACTGAGAACGACCTCTGACCCTTCTCATCGTTTCCAGTCTCGTGCTGACTCGACACTTGGTCGTCTGTGTTCTTGTAGGCGTCCTGTTACCTGAAGCAGGGCAAGTTCAAACAGGCTGAGACTCTGTATAAAGAAATCCTCACCCGCGCCCACGAGAGGGAGTTTGGCTCTGTTGACGGTACGATATGTGCACATGTGAATTAAAACACACGCAGACAGGTTAAACACAGCGGTCGGTGTCCACTGATCTGTTATTTAACCTCTGAGTCTTCTCTCCTGCTGTTTCACTGACTCGTCTGATTCTTCACAGCTTATTTTATTTTCTGATTCTCTTTTCTCTTGTGACGATTCTGTGTCGTTTGTCTCTGCAGATGAGAACAAACCGATCTGGATGCATGCTGAGGAGAGAGAGGAACAAAGCAAGGTGAACACCAGGACCTGCTGAGTCCATCATGTGCAGTCCTACAGCTTCTATTCTGTTTAACTAATATAATGTTTCTAAGTGTCCCTGTCAGGAGCGTTAAACTGCTCTGACAGTTTCAGATGAGAATGAAACAGGAAGGAATGACGACATAAACAGCTGGATTATCATTATGATGGGTTCTGTCTCACAGGGGAAGCAGAAGGACGGGTCACCTTTTGGAGAATACGGCGGCTGGTACAAAGCCTGTAAAGTCGACAGGTCAGTTTGTTTGGTCTGAACCAGGAGCACGAACGAAGACGACAATGAAAACTCTAGACCTTTGATTCCCAACACACCTGAATGATTCTCTGTGATGACGTGGTCCTGCTTCCTGTTTCCACAGCCCCACGGTCACCACCACCCTGAAAAACCTGGGCGCCCTCTACAGGCGGCAAGGAAAGTTTGAGGCAGCAGATACTCTGGAGGAAGCCGCCATGCGATCCAGAAAGCAGGTGTGGCCTCTGGAGTCCTAACTGGGTTTGAAAGTGGCAGATGACTGCTGCTTCATATCAGAACTAAAACTACACGAGTCAGCTCGGACCTTGTGATGGAGAATGTGCTTTCTGGTGTAAAACGGGGGCCGATTGATGATGATTGTCTGTCAGGAAGCTGCAGAGCCTGTAGTGCAGCTTAGAGACTGCCTGTGGTGGATAATGCTGCCTCCTGAGGAGATAAGAGCTGGGAGGCAGCGGTGAAGCCCTGCAGCTTATATCCTGAATTAGGATTTCCCTCCAGGATTAATGTCAAGTATCTCAGTCACTGTAACGCACCACACTGCACCCGGGAATTTACCCTAGATCCCCTGCACAAATAAATATAGTCGACTGTTTTGACGACTGAGAATTAATTTGTTGTTAATGTAGTTTGTTCTAAATGCAAAGAAAAACATACAGTTTAGGATTTTTTTTTTTTATCAGTTGAGCAGCAGGAAACATGGTCTCAGTGTTTGTAGGTTGTAAACATGTCAGAGGATGAGGTCTGATGTCACATGATGTTTTACTAATGCTTCCCCATCAAACTAGATTGTTATCTGCATGATGTAAGAGAGAGGTGGTGTAAATAAAGGTTTAGGTTTTTCCCCTCTTCAATAATTCATTAGAAACAGACTCAGATTAGTCTGCGCTGTTGTGTAATAGTATCTGGATTTAATTATACCAGAGGCTGCTTGACTCACATTTTGATTTATTGAATTTCCATTTACTGTTGCTCTGTCTCTCTCTGTGTGTGCGTGTGTGTTACCCAGGGTCTGGACAATGTGCACAAGCAGCGCGTGGCAGAGGTCCTGAGCGAGCCCGAGGCCCGCGAGAAGCAGCGCAGCCGCGAGAGTTTGACCTCTGACACGGTGAAGTACGAGAGCGGGCCGGACGGCGGCGAGGAAGTGAGTATGAGCGTGGAGTGGAACGGGGTAAGTACAGTACACAGCCCTCAACACGCCACTGACACGTTCACACAGCCTGTAGCTCTCTGCACAGGACGGGTTCCTGCGGGTCGACACTGATCCTGCTGATTGACTGTCACACTCGCTTTTCTCTCCCACTCCAGTGGTTCCTCACGTTTCACACCGTCACGCTGTCGCTTCATAGAATGAAAGTGAATATCTGCTGAATTGGTCGTCGTGTTTCACAGTCACATAGAGCTGCGCTCGCAATAAACCAAACGCTATTTTCTCCTGAACTCTCTTCTCCTGTCCAGCTTTTCCAACTAACGCTGCTCTCACAGCAGTGCTCTAACCATAACCCCCCCCCCCCCAAACCACTGCGGAGCCACATCTCTAACCACGCTGTTCCACTCCGCAGTATCTGCAGTACTTTCTCAGCCTCTAGTGGCGGAGCAGAGACACCGCATGTAGGTGTAGGTCCTCTGCAGGCTCCTCACCATCACCATCCAGAGGCTGCAGCCCTCGCTCATCCTCACATAGCAACAGTAGTCAGTAGCTCCCCGAACAACCAATCAGCAACCTCCTCCTGCAACTCTGCCACTGGCTTTGGGAGGTTTGGTGTCAGACACATCACACTGTGTCCTGGCAGCCGCTAATTATCACAATCCCACACCAGCCGCTGATCTCTGGACTGTTTCTGTCAGGAACGCAGCCCGTCTTTAGTGGAAAGAGCTTCAGCCAGAGGCACCATGTTTTTTAGCTTGTAGAGAGGCGACCAGAGAGGTCGATAGGAGGAGCAGGATAACGACACGTCAGTGAAGAAATGAATACCTTTTAAACTCACTATAAACATATTTCACATATTGATAATCAGTCTGTTAGCGGCCGTTGTTGCACTTTACATCAGATGTGTCAGCAGGTGGGTTTAGGTCATTTATATGTGCAGCCTGTCAGATAAATCATCACTTCCTCTGGCGGCGGTGAAAAGCTGTTTCCTCCTCACAGTATAAACACGTCCACTGATCAGCAGCGTGACTCAGTTCTGACGCGGGCTCTGTACTGTACTCCTTCAGTGTCCTCTGGACACGTCGTCTGCTGATGTTGATGTCATCCTGCTATGTATGGATGCATGGATGCATGGATGTCTCCTTTGCGTTGTGTGATGATGTGCTGACTGAGAATGTAATGTGGGATTTTTTTTTTCTCCCTTGTCTTGATTCCTGTTTGTTGTTTGCTGTGTCAGCATGTTAACAGCCAGAGAGAAAAATCAGACTTTTTTTTTCAGGTGCATGAATATGATCTCTGGTTCCATTGTTTTAAAATGAAAAAGAGATTTACAGTTTTTTAGGGTGAGGGTTATTTTCTGTCACAAACGCTGAGCTGACTCGTTTTAGTTTTAGTACTGCTATGAATATAACAGCCAGAGAGAAAAATCAGAAGACTTTTTTACTTTTTTTATGTTAATTGGTGCAAAAATAAAAAATCAAGGGCTAATAGAATAATGATACGATGCAGTAACCTTTGATTGTTTATAATATGCTCAACAACTAAAAGAATCTATAGGACTAATAAATGAATAAATGCTCATCAGTGCTCTGGCTGCTCCTCTGTGTCTGCTGCCTGTTTCCCTCTGTGTTTGTGTTGGTTCATGTTCTTCTTGATATCAGTGTGTTAATAACCTGTCAGACGCAGCTTCTCTCCATCAGATTAAACGTTGCCAAAGCTCCACCTAGTGGCCACGTCTGTGAATTACATCAGTGCCACTGCTGATGAGTGCATACACAGCACTCATCAGAGTGGAAAGATTTATATTTATTATTTACTATTATTTTATATATTTATATTTATATTTATATTTATATTTATATTTATATTTATATTTATATTTATAGGGATGGTGGTGTGGCGATGCTGAAGCTGCTGGAGACATGTTGTGTCTGATGTGTGAAACCTGATGATAGCCGCTGTCACAGTCCCTGTCTCTTACCGTCCATCCTCCCGTCCCGTCTGTCTCACCTCGCAGTCTTTTCTGCTCTTTCACTGTTTGTATTTCCTTCTCTCTCTCTTCTCTTCCTGCTGCGTCCGGCTGACAGCCATAACTCCAGATGCCTTGTCAAGGTTCTAAAAACACTTTGTCTTCTGCATGACGGACGCTGCGCCTCGGCCCCTTCAGCTTTAGCTCTTTTCTCCTGCACCACCTCTGGGCTGTGTGGGGATTCTCCTCCCTCCTGCCTGCTGAGGGCTGTCTGTGTATCTGCTGTGGGTGGGAGACGTTCCCACACAACAACATGAAACTTCTGACCGTGTTTTTTCTTGCTGTCCTTTAACTGCAGCCTGTGCTTCTCTTCTCCTCTGTGTCCGTCTCTCTCCACTGTCTTCATCATGTATTTACGCTCAGTGAAAAGGTTTTTGGGGAACATCAGTTTGCTCTTTAGTCAAATGTCTGCTTCCTGACTCGTTCCACAAACAAGTGTCCCAACTCTGTGCACTTTGACCCTAACGATGACCTTTGACTTATCAAATCCTAAATTGCAACTCATTCCCCAGTTACCCGGACTTAATCCTGTTGATTTGCAGCATGTTCCAGTGTTGTGTCAAAGACGTGGATGAACAGTAGTTGTGTTCAGATTAGGAGTGTGATTTTAAATAAGGTGCAGTCACTCATTGTCATTGTAACAGTTAGACAGTAAAGTAGTTACATCCTGTTGATGTTATTGTCCACTGGTCAAACAAACTATAAATTATTTATATTATATTTTTCAGATTCATTACAGGTATGAACCAGTGGTCATTAACCCTCCAGACTTACTCCCCCCGCCCCGCCCCCACCCCCCTGTCCGTCTCTCTCTGTGTCCATGCAGATCAGTCCGACTCATTAGTGCTGCTGTAAATAACAACTCACCAGCATGATGTAGATCTCAGCCTGTAGGTTAGAGTTTAGTCATTAGTGTGTTTTAGTGACTAAAAACCACAGCATGTTTGTGCAGAGGAGGAGAGGACGCGTTAGAGGTAACAGGATTCATGCCCAGTGGACGATAGAGGACGTTAGACGCTGTGTGATGTGTAAACTGCAGATGGTTTTGGTCGCAACATCGTGCATCCAGCCTGTTTACTTTCTGTATATCTCTGTATATAGGTGTAATGGTGGGGGTGGGTGCAGTGTTGCATTAGTGACAGTGTGGGAAGTGAAAACGCTTGTCTCCTTCTTCTCCTGCTGCTCGTCCTCTGTGTGTTCTGTCCTGTTTGTGCATCTCACACTTTGTCTTTCTTAACTTCTAATAAAACCTAAACTCTTTGCTCACCTGAACCCGAGCCTGTCGCTTCTTTGTCAGCTTCCTCTCTCTCTCTCTCTCTCTCTCTCTCTCTCTCTCTCTCTGTCTCTCTCTGCACAGCATCAGCACTCATCAGCTGCAAAACTCACTCACTCACTCGGAGAAAAACTATATAATATTCAAATCACATCATTAACATGTAATTTCAGCACATTCCTTTTGCTATGTAAACACCTGGTGTCCATGTTTACTTCCTGATTGGCTCTTACCAGCGGTGAAAGCAGCTGATAATCAATCACCTCATCTGTCCTGAAGACATCAAACATATCTTTGGTCTTAATCTGCAGATTCACAGGATCCACAGTCTGTGTGTTTGGCACCAGTGTGTGTGAACGAGTACCTGATATGTTTTCAGATGCTTGAATATGATCTCTGATTTCAGCGTTTTCAAATGAAAAAGAGAATTTACGGTTTTATAAATGTAAAGTTCAGGATTACAGAGTCCAGAGATTAAACGTTAAGGTAAAGGCCCTGCACACTGTCCCAGGTGTTTTACCTGTGTACGTCTGCAACTTGTGTCAACAATAATGCTCACGATGATCCTGAGGAGAACAGACGTCTACGTTCTGATAGATGAAGATGTGATAATTTCTCCATCTACCTTGTCAATACGTTTGCTGCTTTGTGCACTTGTGTTTGCACTGTACAGTTTGTGTGTTTGCACGTTCACTTTTAACAGGACCTGAACTGCTACAGTCATGAGTCTAATGATCAGTGCATTTTTATGATGTGGATCAGGCAGCATGTTGTTGTTACTGCACACACAGTATATGCTGCACAGCGTGTGTGTGTGTAAGAGAGTGAGTGTGTAACCCTGTGGCGTCTCCCATCAGGACGGCTCCGGCTCCCTGAAGAGGAGCGGCTCCTTCAGTAAACTGCGAGCGTCCATCCGCCGCAGCAGCGAGAAACTCGTCCGCAAGCTGAAGGGCGGCGGCGGCGGCGGCGGCGGCTCACCACGAGACACTGAACCTAAAAACCCAGGGTAACTATCCTCCCCCACCCCCACCCCTACCCAGTCACCTGACTCACCCGCCGCAGGTGACTCTCACCTTATGCACTGAAGGCGAGAAGGATGGAGCCTCCAGCTCTCAGCTCGCCCGCTGGGATACTAACCAAAAGCAAAGGAAGGGATCCGCTGCACTTTGCTGGTGGTGAAGTGATGTCACTGCAGCTGTTTGCACATAAAATGATCGAATGAGCTTTTACAGTCTATTACACGCTGGGCCTGTGTTGTTTTTTTTCAATTGCATGACCTGTTTGACCTGTCTTTGCTCACACTGCCATCGCACTGGGTTTATTTATTCAGCCAGTGGACATGAGCCCAAACAACCAGATATCTGTCGCCTGCAGCACTGGATTCATGCCGCTTGTCAAAACAGGAAGTATCTTCCATGCGGTTCATTCAGTTGATCATCATTCAAACAGAAAGCCAAAGTGAGGGCGTGTAGGTGATGCAGTGCTGGTACAGACAGGTGTTGATGACTTGCTGTGTCGAGGTGATGTGCAGAAGCATCTGCAGTGTTTCTGCTTTTATTGTGAAATGCCTTTATGCTTGTCTTTATTTTATTAACCACTAATAGTCCCTTCTATTTATTGCATTCTCTGCCTTTGGACTATTTATTTCAACAAGTTTGAAATATAGTTCCGTTTAATCCTGCTTTGGATTTTTATTTGGGTTTGTTTTTTCTTTTTCTTTTTTTGTGAATTTTATTTTGAAAACCACGTGCATGGCCGTGTGTGTGTTGAATTTTTATTTATGAATAAATGTTTTCATTTCATCGTGTCCTTGCATGCCTCATCTGTGTGCGCACTGGTTTCTGTTTCCTCTTCCTGTTCCTAGCTCCTCTCTGCGGCTCATTGGGGTGATGGGTATGATGACATCACACTGGCGGCGGCGGCGGCGTCGTCGTCAGTAACATCACTGAGTGTGGTGCTTTTCTTTCTCATGACACAACCACCTGGTGTCAGGCTTCTGTTTCACATACCCAGAGGCCTGATCGTCAATATTAATATTGACAGTAAAGATAAGTAAAGGTCAGCGACATTAAAACCAGTGTGATGTCTGCGCTAGAAGAAATTGAAAATGTTTGTGCCTCTGACCATTTGGGGGTTTTCTATATTATCTCTGTAAAATATCTTTTATCTGATACATATACATATATATATACATATACATATATAAAGTTCACACATTGTTGGAATATCGATCATGTTGTTATTGATACGATTCAGTCTTGTGACCTTTAACCTTCTGAACCTTCATTAACAGGATGAGTTTGTTCACTGATCAAATGTTTGTTTTTGGTTAAACTAACCTTTGTGTGTGATAAATATCCTGGACGTCATTAACCAGCACATACACCTCTCCATCTCCACTGAACTAAACTGCTCACACCTGACTCTCCCCCTCACCCTCTGCCTCCCCCACCCTCCCCCTCCCCCTCTGCCTCCCCCACCTCCCTCCCTCCCTCCCTCCCTCCCCCTGCATGTCACTGCCCTGGGTGCAGCATGAAGCGAGCCAGCTCTATGGGGGTCCTTAACGTGGCGGACCAGGCTGTGAGTGACCACTACCAAGTAAGGAGCCGAGACCTGACAGGTTTTAACTCCTCTGGGGTCTGGGGTCAGGGGTCAGGGGTCGTATCCTGCTATGGAAAGGTCAATGTTACATTCCTTGAAGAAAAACACAGTTTGTGTCTCTTATAAAGGACTAATTCCTTCTAATAACAACAACAACAACACACTGACCTGATTGTGTGTTTTTACATCAGCCACTCGCACACTAACTTCACACCATCAACATTTTCACTAATCAACACAATTTAAACCATGTTTTCTTACCTGGTTCTTGTTTGCGTCACAGTCTGTGTTTTCACGTCAGTGAGCAGGAAAGGAAAATCAAACGTGAGCATGAGAGGAGGAACAACAGAAGAAGAAACTGTTTGAGTCGGAGTTGTTGACGAGTCCAGCTCATTATTTCCTGGTTTTAATTTGCTCCTCATCTCGTCTCCTTTTCGCTTCCTTTCCTTCCAGGCACGAAATAATCGTCTGAGAGCGAGTCGTGACCTGAGCGCCAGCCACACTGACCTGGCGCATTGAAGGTCTGAGCGAGAGTCTGAGCCCGAGAGGTCACTGAGGTCATGAGAGTCGACTTCCTGTGCAGCATCCTCCGTCCAGACTCAGAGCCTCCTCACTGTAAATAGCTTCATATCTCCCCATGCTACACGTCAGCATCACATCACAGCAGGACAACTCTGACTCTTCATCGCACTTTGAGAAGTTTCAGCTCTCGCAGGAGACACAGCAGGAATATGAACATCTAAAGCAGGAATATGAACATCTAAAGCAGGAATATAAACATATGAAGCAGGAATATAAACATATGAAGCAGGAATATGAAGCAGGAATATGAACATATGAAGCAGGAATATAAACATATGAAGCAGGAATATAAACATATGAAGCAGGAATATGAACATCTGAAGCAGGAATATGAACATCTAAAGCAGGAATATGAACATATGAAGCAGGAGCTTGAGGTTCTGTGTGTGGTTCTGATTTGAGTGTGTGAGTCTGTTTCAGACAAACTGGTCCAGTTAAACTTCAGCGAGTGAAGCCGACATCTACAGATTTTCCAAATTCCTAATAATTTCCCTTCACTTTTATAGTTTAGTTCCTAAAACCTTGCCGATGTAAAAGATCAAGACTCAACGTGTTTGGCTTCGCACGTTGATGGTTAAACTCCACCAGCGTTAAACTGCACCCTGATCCACATCGCAAATTCTTCCTGCTCTTACAAATGAAGGCCTTTTTCCTGATCGGTTGAAGACTTTAGCGTTTGATGCGTGAAGTTGTGTGTTTACATTGGAGGTGTAGTAAATGATGTTTTATTTGTGTCTTGTCCTTTCGCTGACCGACACCTTCTCAGGATCCAGGCTGTAGTTTATCCAGGGCTGAAACGGCCCAAATAAAACAGAAATGCAGATTTAGAAATAGGTCAATGGAGAAATAAATGAGTAAACACATAAATAAATACAGCTGGGTGATGCGATATTTCTACATATCCACATTTAGCTGTGTATTTATTGTTTACTTCCTGTGTTATTTATTAATTTATTGATTTATTGTTCATTTTGGCAGCCTTGGTCCTCCACAGCAGTTTCACACGCTGCCTGCAAAATGAATACGACTCCGCATTTTAAAATTCCAGGTTTGTTAAAAAACGCGAGACAACACTTTACCGTGTGAGTAGAGTTGAACAAATCGAACCAAAAAAAATAATAGTAATAAATATTGAAAGTTTTCACTATGCAAAAAAGATGCAAATTTAAAACACATTTATTTGCTGTTACAAAATAAAAGACTCCTCCTACTGCTAGTTTCAACTCTTTAGATTTATAGAACTCTCGAGTCTCCAATGTCGCTTTTACATATGTTAAAGATAGTTTTAATAGAGGCTGCATTAGACTGAGCGCACCTCAGTGTTGCCTTATTACTTTAAGAAACATAAGGGTTCTGTTCTTAATAAAAATGTATAGAAAGCCAAAGTTGAAATGTGAAATTAAAAACCAGCCTCTCTGCACATGACAATATGATCATGATAAACGACCGCTCATGTGGGATTTTCACTGCAATATCAGGCCAATTTAAAGACAGTTGAATTCTGAAGTTATTGATATGATGATCTTATCCAATCAGATTTGTGACGAATGCATTTGCTGCATTATAAGTTGTTGTTGTTGTTGTTGTTGTTGTTGTTGTTTCAGGGCGTCAGCTGTTTAAGGCAGGGATGTGCAATAAGCTTTTGTCGAATGTGATTTGACTCGTTACATCTCACAGCTCTGATTCTGACTCGAAATCTGATAAACAGAGAATAAGTGAAGGTGTTTATTCCCACATGTTATTGTACATTATGGTTTGTCCCCCTTCTTTCTGGCAGAAGAACATTGTCTGTTGTCATTTCCCAGATAATACAAACCAATATGAAGCCCAGGAGTGTAAATATAGAGTAACATAGATTTAATGGCTTGAATAACATTCAAGGTGATTTGTTCTCCTGTGCCTGCAAGAGTTTAGTCATAGTTGCATTTTTTTATGTCAGATGTCTCATTTTCTGGATAATTTTCTTGACACTGTTTGATGTGACGGAGTTGAGTGAGGTGACTGTTGATCAGTTTGCTCATCAACCTGCTCTCTGCTTCTTCTTTTTTTTTTAGATCTCTGTTGTCTTAATGTTGAAGCTAAAATAATGAGGCACATAACTTAATATTGTATCGTGGTTTTGATGAATGTGGCAGCAGTTTGGGCAAAAATGTCAACAGGCAACATTTCCAACTGTGGTGGGAAGGAGATATAGATACATATGAAATATTTGAAATGCCAGAAATTTGGTGGTTTATTTGTTTGCTTTAAATATGTCGTCGTAACTAATTTCACTGTTATGGAGGCTTGTGCTTATTCAGATTTACTGTTGCCCTGCCATTCACAGCTGTTACATGATTTACACAACAGGAAGGAAATGACTTTGAACAAACTGATTTCTGAGTGGTGATTTTTGTTGACATGAATGTAAATTTGTGATTTATCGAAGTACAGAAAAGGTTGAAGTGAGTTTCTGTGTTTTTCTCTGTCCTTTTATTTTTTTATTCTGTCGGCTGTGGACCACGTTGTGGAGTGGAGCTGTAATGTGGATGGTCGGACATATTTTATTCTGTTTGGGGAAAAATGTTTTTTATTGAAGGGATAACACATCATCCTGTTGAACTGCAGCAACACTGATCAAACTTCATAACTGAAGATAATGACATAATATTCCATCAAACTTTCCATGTGCATTAGATACATATTAGTACAGGATGTACAAAGGCTCACACACATAAAAAATTGACCCAAATCTTTATTTATCAGATGCCTAGTTGCCTTGGCAACAGATTGGCTGCTGTACCATCCTCATGTACAGCTCAACAAATCACCTCCTCTTGTCTCTGCAAACTTTTCCCTCTCTGCTGACTCTGTTTACCTGGAGTGCACAGTAAATAAATGCTTCCTGGATGAGACTGGTGTTCCTCCAACTGCTGCTCTCATACTGATACTAGAATATATATGTATGTGTGTGTGTGTGTGTGTGTGTGTGTGTGTGTGTGTGTGTGTGTGTGTGTGTGTGTACAACTTGCACTGTGGTTTTCTGCTGAACAATATTTTTTGTTGGACCCACAAATTATTCTGCGTTCTAAAAGTATTTGATGAATAAAATGGTAAACATAATGACATCTTTCTGATATAAATGAAATATTAAATTACATTACTAACCTATTGGTTTGTGGCTAATTATGGATCATAATTTAACATATATTCATTTGCAGAGGGAATCTGCAGCCGTGTTAATTAGTGGGCGGGGCTGGAAAAACCAAAACACTCCACTTCGCCCAGTGCGTCACGTGATCAGATATGTGCGCTCTGGTTGGTTAAGCGTCCTGTCAGTCAGTGCGGAGGCGGGCTCGGGCAGGAGTTAGTGTCGGAGCACAGAGACGCTTCTTCCACAAAATGTCCTCGGTACCAGACGGAAAGAAGCTGGTCCGCAGCCCCAGCGGCCTCCGCATGGTGCCGGAGAACGGCGCCTTCAACAGCCCCTTCTCGCTGGACGAGCCGCAGTGGGTCCCGGATAAAGAGGTGAGGCAAATGTCGAGTCTTATTCGACCGCGACCACATAACTGAGCTGAACTGGAGGTTCGAGCTAGCTAAAACAACAAACGGCGTTTCCGTTTGGCCTTTTCAAAGTAAAAACTGACTGGAGCCAATTCAGCTACATTAAAACCTGATATTAACTGAGTCATCTGCAGTAAACCTTGTGTATTTTCCATCATTTGTTTTTGAGAACTTTGTTTGCTTTTTAGCCCGTGATTAACGATTTGTCGCTTGATGTCTAATATAAATTTACTTGGTTTTAAACGTGTTAGCTCAGGAGGACTTTTATTTTTGTAGCTAAAGCCCCGAGACTTCCGGTGTATTTCCGCAACTCTTGGCCCCCGAACTGGGTGTAACAGGCGGGCGCTGGCAACCTGCTCGTTAACGGAAACTGTTCGTTAACAAACTCGTTAATGCGTTAAAACTAGTTGTCAGTCGCAGTTGTGACGTTTATGTGTTGTTTATGAACGAGTCGATGTTTGGTGAGTTAGCTTACAGCTGCTAGCGTAGAGCTAGCAGCAGGAGCCGTTATGCTAACGCGTGTTATAGTCGATAAACAACACATTCCATCTGTCATCGCAGTTAAAACACATTAGGAGGCACAGTTACACAAACAACACACTGTCCGCTGCTGTGCCACCGACACACACTTAAACTAACGCCGTTTAGCCTTTAGCTGGTTCCTGTCACAATATCAGACGATAAATATAACTCCCACTGTCGTGAAGCTACAGGATTTAAACAGCTGACACAGCTTTAACAAAAACATAACACACCGTTTATGTAAGATGCATTGTAAATCGATTAATCTATTAATGGTTAATACATCATCATAAATGATTAGTGAGGCCATCCTTCTCCAGCTGTACAGTTTGTCTTTTTATGTGTCTCCAGTGGACAGTTTGACAACCCCCTGAAAGGCCTGAGGGACACTGACCCCTAATCCATTTGTAAACATAGTTTATAATGCTGGACGTCACTGATCACAGAACCTGTGAATTACTGATTTATTAACATCAGGTCAGACTTAATTACCTGTGAGGTAATAAATAGTCAGATTATAAGCAGATCCTGAGATGACACATTTAATACAGCTAATAAATGTACTATAAATAGTGTTTTTATCTGACAGTAGTACCAAAACATCTTTAAGTTTAAATTGATGAATAATTGTTTTACAGGAAAAGTCAAATCTTTTCTCCAACATGTTTACATGTGCAACGGTAAAGCTGAATGTGACTGTCAAAGTTTGATTAAAGTTAATAGAAGACATTGAACAAACTAAACCAACGTGCACAAGTCGATATTTTTCACTCCACTTAGTCGGACGTAAAACTGCTCACTCAGCATGTTGTGTAACTTCCTGTTTTTTCCCTGCCAGTGTCCGAGATGTATGCAGTGTGACACCAAGTTCGACTTCATCAGAAGAAAGGTCTGTTTACGTTTACAACACAAATCACTGCTTTATGTTAGTGAGAGGAAAAATTAGAGAGATCAGGCACAAACGCGAGCATAGAAATGTTTCACTGGAGAATTTGAGGCTTTTCCCTATTTGGCTTCTGTTCATTTATTTTGGCATGAAGACACACTGGCAACATTCTACTCAGTGTGTGTGTGTGTGTGTGGTAATTTTTGCCTGTTTCTTTCCAGATTTCAATATAAAATATGGAAAATCAATTTTTTTCAGAAAGTTCAGACTGGCCCTTCAGAAGAGTTGTAGAAATACATTGTGCTACGCATAGGACATTTTTATACCCATAAGGACACGGAACGCGCAAAAGTGTCGTACAACTTCAAACAAAACAGACAATTTTGTATTTCCATATTTTGTATTTTATGAAGATTTTACAAAAACATAAAATTAATTTAATTTTAATTTTTTGCAACCAACAGGTCTTTTTTCTTCTTTTGTTTTACTGTGACTGCGAAAAACAACACATTTATAGTATTTAGATTACTAAATAAAGACATATGGTCCAATGGATGTTTTCTTGTATCATCAACATACTTTATTAAAACATGGTTCAGCTGATCAGTTGGTTACACTTATTTCTCATTTTGTTATATTCAGTTTGGTTCATACAGTGAAACTGGTGGTGTTATGTTTTTTTTCTGCAGCACCACTGTCGGCGGTGCGGCCGCTGTTTCTGTGATAAATGCTGTAGCAAGAAGGTGGCGCTGCCTCGCATGTGCTTTGTCGACCCCGTGCGACAGTGTGCCGAGTGCAGCCTGGTCTCCCAGAAAGAGATGGAGTTCTTCGACAAGCAGATAAAAGTGCTGCTGGGAGGTGAGAAGTTCAAACCACTAAACCTGCTCATCATTATTCTTCGTATTGTGTATAAAATGTTTTAAAATCACCTGTGAAGGGCGACATTGGTCAAAGTTAAACCGTGTTGTTGTTCCATGTTTCCAGGTGGGACCTTTGTCGTTACTTTGGGAACATCAGAGAAGTCTGAGACCATGACGTGTCGCCTCTCCAACAACCACAGGTGAGCTCGCACTGTTGCATGGAAAAGAGGACCTTTTGAAAATGTTTCCAGACCTTTGTCTGGAATAATATGAAAACAAAATCACCCATCCGGGTGACACGTTTCCATCACTGATTAAATATGTTGCAGATGGAAATATAACAGCACTAAGTTTTAAGTATCACGTTTAATGCACCGAATGTGCCTCTGATGTAACCGTGATCAGTTGTACTCGATGTGGACAGTGAAAGCTCACAGAGATTTCTTTCTCTGATCTGGTGTCAGGTATCTGTTTCTCGACGGCGAGAGCCACTTCGAGGTGGAGATGTCTCGGATGTCCAGCATGCAAATTTTGACAGACGGTACGAGTCCCGGAGGTGAGATCAACCCAGTGCGATGATAAACCATGTGTTTAGATCAGCAATTCAGTGCGTGTTGTTGCACAGCAGTTTTATTTCCACTGTTTAAATTAAAACACAGAAAAATCGACATTTTTTTCTCATTTACTTTAAATTACTGTCTGTTTTTTTTTCTTTGTCGCCTTCTTCACACTAACAAACTGATACATTCTTAATTGAAACTGAAACCTGTTTTTTTTTGTTTGTTTTTCCTGTGCTGTCACTAACAAACTCTTTCTCCTGTGCTGCGTTGACTCTGGTGAAATGGTTCTTCTTCCTCTGGACTCAGAAAATGACATTCACACTTACACCAGTCTGCTGGACAGTCACTGTCTCTCTGAAGGTCAGCTGGGGCTCACATGTTTACTGTTGTCACCTCACCTGGATTCCTCTGCTTCCACATCTGTCTGCATGATGCTGCTTTTATTTTGATTTTATTTATTCCACTGTCCCCCAAAGCATTTTGGTGAAAAATGAAGCACGTTCAAGTATGCTACATTGTTTGTGTTTTAAAAATCCTAAAATCATTTCTTATTGATGTTTGATTTCAACATTTCACAACAAACTGCTTTTCATGTGGATTTCAGTAACAAAGTCCTGTTAATACTTCCTGCTTTTCTCTAGTCGCTGGTGTCACAGCGCTCTGAGTATGTGTGTGTGTGTACAGGTGGGACGTCCCGGGCCAGTGGCATGCTGCTCCATTATAAACCAATGGGCTCTCAGGACACCCAGCAGCTCCGCATGGAGGCAGCAGACGACAAGAAGGTGGCCTCAGTGTGGTTGGCTGCAATGCACAAGGTACGAAGACAATCATGTTTCAGTGGTGACACCTTAGTCTGCCATGCACTTTTTCTCCTGCTTGATTATGATTATCTTTTTTTTGTGCCTTTCGTTACTATTTCTTGTACTTAAAGACCAAAAAGATTGATTTAAAGTTCTGTGAATGTAGAGTTAACATAGCCTCTCCTCTTGCGCCCCCATCAGGCCAGAGAAAACGCATCATCCTCATCAGTTAAAAGGATTTAAATTAAAATGTTGAGATGTTTTTCTCAAATAGTTTAAATTTTCCATCTTTTAAAGTCCTTTTCTTCTGATGGGACAGTTTATTATGTCACTGTTTGACCAAGACTTTCAAAATAAAACAGAAAGGCTGCAGAGAGATAAGGTCTAACATCTGGATCTTCTACATCTGTGGAAATACTGTCTGCTGGATGGCAACCAAAAATAAAGTGAAACCTAAACAAAACAGGAACACAGTTAAGACATGAAATATCTTTGAGGCCTGTTCAGCTGTATGAGAGAAAAGACAGCCCATGATATAGTACAATGAATTGATAAATTCATTGATATTATCCTTTTTCTTTGTGTGTGTGTGTGTGTGTGTGCGTGCGTCGTACACCCCCTGCAGGCGGCGAAGCTGCTATATGAAGCTCGGGACCAGTGACTTGCAGCGCGGCTGATGACTGGACCTCCTGGCAGCACACACCCAAGTGTTCTGTACCCGTCTCACCGGGTTTGGTATCTTTTGGATTTATTTACGCCAGTTCTGATTTTGCTTCTCTGTCTGATTACTCATCACTTATTGATACTCGTCCGTATCGTGGTAATTTTTGCAAGACAGAAGTTTATAGAAAAACACTTAATTACCTCTGTAACCAGTTAAACATGTTTACCACATATAGACTGATTGTTCTTTTTGCGCTTTGAGTTAATACATAAATCAGGGGACTGATGCAGCATTAACATTTACACAGTTTTAACAGAGTGAGCAAGAAGACAACAGAAGTTTCCAACACTATTCAGTGTCCGTTGATTCTGGGAGGCTTCAACTCTTAATTCCTGCTCTTTAAGGTTTTGAGATTTAACATTTTTGTACTCGCACAGACTTTGATCTTTGACATCATAAAGTCCATGGTGTGACACTTCATAAAACATTTTTCATAACTTCAGAATGTTGCTCATGTTGACACAGTAACTCTTTATGCTGCTGTTGGGTTTCCTGTGTCTGTGTGTGTGTCCAAAAAAAAAAAGAGTTAATATCCTGACAGAGGTGATGAGACACTTTATTGATCCCATCAGCAGAACCCAGATCTTCCAGATAAAACATTGCCTCACGCAGGTTAAAGGATTAATCCACCTTAAAACCCTTTAATGAAGATGGAAAAGCAGCTATGTGTGATGCGCTTTCCGTTTCAGGGCAAACCTTTGTCTATGTCTCTACTGCTCGATGTTTATGACAGTAATTTGGCTCAATAAATCAATATAACCGACTTGTTCCCTCTCTGCTCAAAAGTTAGCTCGCGTTAAAATATTAATTTGAATCCAGTGGAAGGCATTCTGGGAAATGTAGGATTCTCCATCTGAACAATAATTCCTGAAAAGCAAAGAACATCACAGATTATTCACTTTACATAAAAGTGACATCAGGAGGTGGATTTTTCCTTTAACGGTTTGACTGTTGCAACAGTTGAGACTTGGATGTTAGTGTCATGGCGGAGGTTCAGGTGACACGTTGTTAATGCTCTCTTCTCTGTGATAACTCTGCTCCCTGCTACAAGTATTTACACGTCCAAGTCCTTAGGCCTCTGCGTCGTAGGGAACGACAGATTATTCACTGATTCAAGTGAAGTATATACACAGACATAACAAAGGCTTTAAATGTAGTTTCAAGTATTGAAGTTTTGTACGAGCTATTTTGTTTAATATTCCTATTTTAGCACACAGCGTGTATGTAATTTTTAAAGCTGAGGTATGACTATAGCTTTCGTAACACTTGTATACAGTTCTTAATTTTTATTCCTGTTTTTTTTTATTATCGTTGTGCAAAGCCACAAGATTTCAAATCGTCACCTTTTATCAACCGTTTACAGTTTACTTCTGATTGAGTTGTCGGGTTAGTCACTTAGGCCATTTGTTAGTTGTGCTTCCAACGACCCTTGACCTTAGAATGAGATGGTGAAAGTGTTGAGAACGTTTTAACCAGTGCAACAATAAATAAAGGCACAGTCAACATTTACCATGTTAGAAATATATAAATTAGCCCAAGTTTATGCCTGGTGATGCTGCTTCACATTAAAAGTCTTCAAAGAGCCAAATGGGTAGTGACTTTTATTGTGAAGCTGCCTCTGAAGGTTTGTGTTGACTGGTTTCCTCTGCAGGGGAGCGTTCACTCTTCCCACGTGATAAATCCAGTATTGTAACAGTGTTCTGATACAGTGCCCCTGGCTCTGATTGGTTCATTAAACACAACGTGTGATTAATTAAGATGCTTTTTGAAAATTAAACCACTTCATGTGTTTAATTCACAGCTATACATGACGATAAAACTGATCTTACGCCCGAGTGAAAGCGATTAAACTGTTAATGTGGTTTCACTCATTGTGCTGTATTTAATCAAATCACCAAGTGTCACTGACGTAACAACAATTTGTTTATCTAATACGTTAACGTGTGTCTTCCCTTATATTTCTGAGCTTGAAGAAGGATTTGGTGTATTGGAGCACAGATGGAGTTGACCCCTGCTCTGACTTTCGCCCCACCCTCTACTTTGTAATGTAAAGTTTATTTTTATATGCTGCTCACCGAAGAACTGAATTCACAAATTGTCACTTGGTTTGAGGCTCGACAGAGACAGAGACAGAGGAGATTAGATATGAGTATGAAGTTGTCTTGTGTGATCAGACTTGATGTTTATCCAGCTGTAACGATGTATGAGATGCCAATTATCTTCCATTATTCATTTCTCTGTGATAGGGATAGATCTGAGGGCTGCACTGTTAAACAGTCAGAATGATTTCAAATTAACCTGTATCTCTTTAGATTAGGGTTAATAGATTTATCGCCTGAGATTTTGTTGTACGTTTGAGTCAGTTCTCAGTGTATATAACCGCACCCCTTATTTCTCGTCTTCATTTATTGTAATGAAAATGCTGTTCTTCACCCTCTGTTGGATTATTCTCTTGAGAATAAAATCAAGTGTTTATATGTCTGTTGTTGTGACTCTGTCACATGAAAGACTTATAATCCTGTTTATCATGTCCCAAAGAGTCAGTTCAACCCAGGACACTGTGCAAAAAATAATTAGGAAAATAAAATATACGACTAAATAAAACAGAGTATGTCAAATATGTAAATAATAAAGGCCGTTTACTAATATTTAGTCAATATGATCAATTAGCAGTGGTGCTTACAAAAGGACGGAGATTCCAAATTTATGATGAAATAATCTTTATTTTATTGTAATCTTCATCTCCGTTTCACTTTACTGCCCATTTAAACGCCCTGACGTCAGCTGTACCATTATGGAAGCAGGGGGAGCTGTTCATCTGTGTTAACGCTGTTCCCATAGATCAGATTTTACTGTACTTTTTAACACAAATAGTTTAACTTTCAACTTATTTCTGTGTATTGTTATTATTATTACAACCGTTTCTCTGTGTGACGCTTTTTATTTCTATAGTTACCGGTAAAGTGACCACCCCCCTCCTGTGGGCCGCGTTAGTTTCGTCCGTCTCGAGCATCAAAACGCACATGTTGTATGTGTTGTGCAGATGATTTGTGGCGGGTTGCGGAAAGTAGCGCATCGTGACGCCGCTGTTTGCACTCAGTCACCGGGAAACTCTAGAACCGGACCTCGCCGGCACCGTGTCGCGGCGGACACGGCTCCTCGTGGCCGCAGGCTGCTCCGGTCTGACTCCCCTTGGTGTAACACGGCTGGTACGTTCACTGCCACAACTCCTGTCAACACGTTCACGTTAAAATCCTCTAACGACACCGCCAACGCTGCTAACACAACTCAACACAACACTTAGCAGCTAACACAACACTCTGTTAGCAGCGGTCTGTTAGCCCTGTTCTGTTAGCAGAGTTCTGTTAGCTGAGTTCTGTTAGCATCAGTCCGCTGTCACCGGCTCCATGTGTCGCTGCAGCGGCTCATTGAAAAGGCGTAAATAAACATGTGTATTAGCACAGCACACGCGGAGGATCCGGCGGAGAAGCGACGCGTCAGGGCTCTGACGTGTCGGTTTTAATCCGCTCTGGACTCGACATGTGCGGGGAGCGCTGTTAGCCGCTGAGCGCTGCCACGTAGCTAGCTGCCGGTGCCGCTCCGGCAGACGCTCCCTTTAACACACGCACAGCAAATACACAAAGACATAACATCTGTCACTGACACGTTTATACAGGTAAAACTACACACAGCTTCCACCATCACTGACTCGGTGACCTCTGGTGACCCCAGAACCCAACCTGTACTGAAGAGCTAATATGACTAATTAGTTAATTAGCGGCCATTTTGATTATTTATCATGGTTTCATTAGCAGACTTTTTTTTTTCTATATTTTGATTGTGTTTGCAGCATTGTGTAACATTTTGAATTGTCACAACTGTTTCTAGCTACTTGTTTTCAGAACCCAGTCCTGGTTTTAACACATCAGGCTGGGGTCATGACCCCCTGTGGGGCCATGAGGCACAAAGGTGGTGGTGGGGGCAACCTGTCCCACAGGTTGGTCCTGGACCTGTGGGACAGGTTATTATCTCGGCGGGTTGAGAAGTTTGGGAAACACTGTGCTAAATGTCTGAAACTGTTTATTGATTATGGTAATGTGAAATCAGTTGATTGACTGAATGAGGTCAGAGGTCAGAGGCTGTTGACCCAGCTGGTGACTCAGGTTGTGATGTTAAACACAGTTGCACACAGATTGTTTCTAAAGCTCAGGTTTTGTTTTGTTTTTTTCCCATCAGCCTTAGCGGCTCCTCCAGAGACACCATGAGCTCCAAGGTGTGTAAGAACTGCGGCAGCTCGGACATCGATGTGGACCAGTCGCGTGGAGATGCAGTGTGTATGGGCTGCGGCTCCGTGCTGGAGGACAACATCATCGTGTCCGAGGTGGAGTTTGTGGAGACGGGAGGTGGAGGCTCGCTGGCTGTTGGACAGTTTGTCTCCTCGGAATGTGAGTGGGACAAATGGACTGTGTGGAACTGGCAATGAGCACTCATCCACCACAGTGTGGCTGTAATGTCATGTTTTTCTTGTCCTGTGTGCGTGTGTCTGTGTGTCTGTGTGTGTGCTCATGTGCTGTTACACAGCTGCTTATCTCACATTAACTTCCACATCACCTGTGACCTTTCTGTTTGTGCAAGACTGCATTTTCTTCTGTGATGCAGTTCTTCCGACTGCCCACTAGAGTTTGCTGTTGGCTCACTGCAATGCAACTTTATTCACATGTTCATTGCAGTGCGAATGAGAAAGATACCATAACCTAAAGATACTAAAAGAGCTATTTGAAAGACAGTAAATCTAAATCTAAATATATATATATATATGTTTATATGTTTTATATATATGTTTTTTTTATGTGTCTCTCAGCTGGAGCCAGGGCTCTCTCCTTTGGAGACTCTCACATCTCAGGTGTGGGGAGGGAGTCACGAAGTGAGACGCTGCAGAAAGGTGAGTGACCAGTGGAGGGCGCCACACGCCTGAATCAGAGTTTGCAAGATTCACTCACGTGGGTTTTAGAAGCTGCAACATTTTTCATCTTCTGATGATTTTTTGTTTTGAGGAATAGAATCAGCCCTCACACATGCACTGTGCAGGTTTTGTTTATAGAAACAATGTGCGGATGAGGAAAAACTAATTCAGGGCCCTTTTTTTGTTGATGTGGGTTTTTTCCTTTGTGTGATGCTCGTGTCTGTAATAAACCAGTAAATATTATTGTCCCTGCTCATTCACTTTATGAATCAGGCCCTCTGGGGCCCCCAGGGGCCACTTGCTGTGAGATCTGATGTCTCTCAGCTCTGGCCATACAAATGCATCAACAAGTTTCAGCAGAAGACAAACAGGCTGTTGACAGTCTGTCAGGGCAGAGAGCTGGAGCTCGGATTAGATGGTTAACAGCTGGTTGCCGCGGCGACAGCAGTCTGCTCATCTGATGATGTTTCAGCAGCAGAGTCATAGAGTTGTCAGGCTGCAGCAGACGCTGAGTAATGAATGTGTGTGATGAAGATGTGAGGATGAGGACTGGGGGATTCCTTCTGGTGTTTTCTCGACTGGTGTATAAATAGTTATTAGATAACAAGTTCAGTTCTTCTCTCTGTCCTCCACAAACTGTCCCCAGCGTATGTCTGCGTCTCACTGCTGACTCGCGTCTCACTCCTCCTGTGTTTGTGTGTTTGAGTTGGGTAACAATGTATCATCAGTCCCACATGTGTTGGCCCTCAGGACGCCGCAGTGCAGGCGCAGTGACGGGGATTTAAACGGCGCTCCTGAAGACAGAGGATTTATGTGTGGAAGTCTGAATCACAAAGTGGAGCTGCAGTTAAAAAAAACAAAACAGCAGAGTCTGATTCTCTCAGACCTGAAGCTGGAAGCTGCTTTATTACATGGACTGATGCTAACTGCAGAGGTCTGTAACTGATTAGACGTTATAGTGAGGTGGGCGTCTGCATCATCATCGTCGTCGTCTCAGTTTCTGTCTGTTCATGTTAAAACAGTTTTCCACAGTATTTGATGGTTTGTCAAAGAGTCAGCTTGTTTTCTGTTTGGATTGAAGTTATGAAGATTCCTCCGACTGGTGGAGCAGACGAGTCAAACCTCAGCCAGTGTGACAGCGAGGTTAATGTTTCCCAGCTGTCAACAGTTTTACTTTATGCAAATGTCCCGAGGTGTTATTTATTCATTGATTTGTTTAGAAGCACCTGTGAAGGTGCTGGAGTCATGGAAAGGGCAGGAAGTATTTATGTCAGCAGATAGTTTTGGGTTGTTTTTTTTTTTAACCTGAGGAGAAGAGTCCTCATTAGCAGCAGCAGTGATGCGTCTCTGCCCTACTTATCCTCTGTGACACAAACAGTTTCACCGCAGTTTGTTCAGAGCAGATTCAGTCCTTTGTTTTCAGCTCATAATAAACCCCAGTTTACGGCTCACAGCTTTTTCCTCCATCAACAGTATCAAGTAGTTTTCATGTTCTCATTGCTCTGCTGCCTCCAGGTGTTGGACTTTTATAGCCGACTGTTATTTCTGTTTTATTTATAGTTAGCATGTGAACGTGTCTCTTGCTGGAGGCGTGATGTCTCTTTCAAAACCTGTATGTGTGTGTGTGTGTGTGTGTGTGTGTGTTCTCATGTAAAAGCTGAGTATCATGACAAGACTTGATGAGCTCAGCCACTCACATTCCCAGACACCACACTCAGATCAGTGGGTCATGTGATCAGTGTGCGTGTGTGCACGTTGGGGTTGTGAACTCCAGATGCACACACACACACACACACACTCTGCAGCTCTGTTTCAGTTAATCATAAACTCTTGTCTTGAGTCTCCTCCTGTCACTCTGAACTGGTTTGTTGCCGTGGCGTGTGTGTGCGTGCGTGCACATGCTTTTTGTGGGATTGCGTGTAACGATGCAGTTACGTGTGTGTGTGTACAGTTCCATACATGTATAATGGAGCCTTTTGTTTGTCTTAGTCGTGTGTGTCCCGACACGTTTGTTGAACTTGTGTAATTAGTGTGAATGCTGAATACTTTCACACTATTGTTGTTTTCATTCCGTCTATGTCTGTGTCTATGTGTCTATGTCCAAAAACAACAGCTCCATGGCGGCGTCATACTACGCACACAAATATTATTCATTTATTCAGAGGAATGAAAATGATCTCAGCGAGGTCTGTGAAGTGACGTGTCCTTGTGTATGTGTGTTTGTGTGTCTTCAGCCAAACAGCACATCAACACACTGGGTCGCCAGCTGCAGATGAACCAACACTGTTTGGACACGGCCTTCAATTTCTACAAGATGGCACTCGCCAAACACTTGACGCGCGGCCGCAAGGCCTCCCACGTCATGGCCGCCTGCCTGTACCTGGTCTGCCGCACTGAGGGGACGCCACGTATCCTTATCATCAGAGCAGTCAACAACAAGACCGGGTTTTGTTTTAAATGTTGGAGTTGGGCGTGGCATATCATCATCAGGATAATGGGACTCATAAGTTCATGGTTTTCATAAGAAGGGCGGCGACTGTGTGACTTAATTCACCTGTGAGCTGATTGTTGTGTAACATTCACGCAGGACGGCTGGGACAGGTTTACCTCATGGTGGAGGGGGGAGGCGGGTGTAGTGTGTCTGTGTGTGTCAGTCAGTTCAGGCCTGTCTGCAGGTTGATGTTCAGAGGAGCGAGGCTGAGGTAAAAATAGCTCGCCTCCTTCTCCACAGCTGGCTGACTCCTTCATTTTGTCGCGGAGGAGAATCAGGACAGAGATGAAGGGGGGGATAGTGAAAAGGAAACATTCGTCTAATCTGGATTTTAATGTGAGGAGCCAGTCACACAGCAGAGGGCCACGTCTATTCTCATCTCTCTGTATCCATCTTCTCTCCCCCATTTGTCCAAATCAGAACAAAACCATCAGTCAGGGTCATGAAAACCATCTTCAGATAACGACAGACCTGACAAACGACAGTGAAGACGCAATTGCTTTTGTCACCTTCAGCCTGGAGAGGCGTCCTGCAGCCGAACCATCAGACAGCTTTAGAGATTTGATGCTTTTCCTCAGGGTTTTATCATATAAGGTTAAAACCCCTCTGTCTAATCTGACAGGTCTGAAATAAAATGAGTATACTATTGGAAATCAGTATTTAAATGGATCCATAAGCCTGAAATGAAGTGGTTTGCGCAGCTGGACAGTTGTAGCTCAGATCAGATGTGATCCTGTTGGACCTGGAGTCTTTACCTGATTTTGTTTCCTGCTGCGTTTGTTGATCTTTTATTTCCAAACCACAGGTGTTAATCTGCTGCCACAACAACCCCCACTCTCCTAGATGCAGGTCTTCCAGCAGATTCCAGAGACTGTCTGCAGAGATTCGCTGCCATTCAGTCACAACAGCATCAGCGTGCAAGTTCAACACTGATGTTTGCCCACAAGGCCTGTCTCACAGTCGGGTCCGTGTGGTCCCAGATGTGTCAAGGACCTGCTGTTGCTTATTTTCCTGATGAAGTCTTCTCTAATCTCCAGACAACGTGTGCTGGGATTATCTCTCGCATTTCATCTGCGCTGCTGCTAATTCCATTGTGAGGCCTTTTCAGAGGAGCCACTCTAATCCACCCACCTGTCGCCACGGAGACCCCCGTCACCGCGGAGACCAGCGTGTCCGATCGGTGCCGATCGGAAGTCGAGAGCCTGAAGAGGCAGACGGTTTTTTGTGAGGTCATGACAGGGGTTAGCGTCAGTATATGTAGAAGAGACGTGACAACACTGTTTCACTTGATGTTTAAGGTCATTTTTTAAAGCGCTGATGTTTGATGGGACCAGCCTGATGTGGTCTGAGACAAAACCGAAAACTTCAACAGACTTTCAATGTTTTCAGATTTCTCTGTTCTTCAGGTCCTCCTTCTTTAAAGTCAGATCCTCTCTGTTTAGTCGCCTTAACCTGCTGTTTTCAGACATGCTGCTGGATCTCAGCGATATACTGCAGGTACGTTCAACACCACAGTCACACTACACACTACACACTACACACAACAGCTGTGAGCAACACAAACAAATCATCAGACGAGAATAAACATTAAAAGTTTTTCATTTTGTCCAATGAACAGTCCAAAACTTAATAATGTAAGATCCACATATACAGTCAGTACTCAGGTTTAGGAAGTTAAAACCATAAAATGATCTAAATGACCAATTAATCAATCAAGTGCAAATAAACTCCCAATCGATTAACTGACTGACTCAATGTCACAAATGTCGAATCGAAACTCAAAGTGAACTTTTGCAGATTCTGAAGAACCTTTCTTCGTACAGTCGGTTAATTACACCCCCCACAATGCATCTCTGCCTAACCACTTGCCCCTGCAGTCATCTGGCTTTCAGACTTTCACCCATGTAATTAAACCAGTGTCGTGTGCGTGCATAAATTTAGAAACCCCTCCATTTGTCTGCATGTTTAATTCGCAGTGAGTCTGGGGTGTGGTGGTTGTGGTAGTGGGACATTGCTCAGCGTCACAGCTGGTCAGGGGCTTTTATTTTTATGCACCCAGCTGTCGTGAAAGAGCCGGCCGCCCCTCCCCCCTCCCCCATGTCCCCACCCTGGCATGTGGAGGTTGGCTGTGGATTTGAAGTGGGTTTTGGGTGGGTGGGTTGGGACTTGGTGAGGCGGGGGTTATTAATACCCAGTATGTAGGCGGTAGGCTGTGTGTTTGGTGATATTCCACAAATCACTTCTTATGGCTCCACACCCAGGCCACTGGGTCTGACCGGCATTGTGTGGATGGATTGGAGCTTTGTCTGTCTCATTGTGTTTTCATTAAGCTGCTGAGGCAGAGTGAGGGGGATTATTGATCAGGGCTGGATCAATACTGACTATAAATACCACCTGTTTCCTGTGTCGTCTGTGGCTGATGTCATTTGAGAAGATTCAAACGTTTTTGTGATTTTAAATATTTACATGTGGTCGTGGAGTCGATGATGTCGATGTAGATCATTAGTTCCCACCAGGAAGCTTTTCTCCTCGGTCGCTGCATCCACCTGTTGAGACGCTGCTGTCAAGTGTCCACTCAGTGTTTTGGTTTGCAGTTGTTTGACCTTTGACCTGGAAAGTTTCACTTAGCTCTGCAGAGGAGAGAGTCACTGTTTCATCTCTCGTTTCAAAGCTGTGTTGAATTTTAATTTGGAGACTGGAGCTCAGTGTTTTTCCTTCACGATGTGCACAAGTGCACGATGAAGAAAGCGACACGGCCTGTAACACAACACATGTTTATGGATTATCACCTCTGATCGTCGTCTTTAGGAAAATCTTCAGGGCATCATGTTTGGAAATTGTCTTCTGAGGGAAGACAGTTGTTTTTGCTTCCTCTTCCTCGTCTCTTCCTGTTTTCATGTACAAGTTCCTTGCTGGAATTTGCTTCTCGGAATAGCAGAGGAGCATCTGTGTCCCTGTGCGACTCCAGAGGGGCTGAGAGCGAGAGTCCGTCTGTCTGCTCTCACCCTCAGCCCCCGCAGGTCTGGACAGTCAGTCTGAAGGAATGACAGGGATCTGACCCGAGTTCATGACCTGATCCTCCAGCTTTCGCTGCCTCCCGCTTCAGATTTCAGTCCACGGCACATTGGAGACCTCATTCTGGGCTGCATTGCTGTTAAATGTGTGAAGATGTCGTTGTGTCTTTGTTGCTCAGCAGTATTTGTCATTAGATCCTTTCAGAGAGGGTGAGGGGTGAACAGGGGATGGCAGAATTTACTGCCCAGCCTTCTGGAGATGCTGTGGTTAAAACACAATGAAACATCTGTGATGGGAGTAGCTACTGTGATAACCCCTCTGACACACTGGCCTTCATTCACCCCCCCCCCCCCCCCCCCCCCCCTTCTCTTAGAAACAGGTCCCCCCCCCCTCCCAACTGTTCTCTTAGAAACAGGTTACTCCACCGAGTTCAAGTCTTCAAATCCTACTTTAGAAAATCAGAGAACTAGTTTTACTCATCCAAACTTCAGCTGTTGGGTTTAAGTATTTCTGGGTTGAGTAGAAATTGACCCTGATCCTGTTTTCACCCCCCCCCAGACATCCCGATTTATCCTGATCACACTACAAGGTCCTCCTCGATATATAACTTGTCAGGAGTCAGCTCCTTCTTACTCGGCAGGTCTCCTCAGATCTCATTCCCCTGTGTGAGCTCACATCACAGGACCATTTTAATATAGCTATTAATATGTTCATGCCCTGCATGTCTTTGTGATATCGTATAATAACTGGTACCTGAATATGGGCACAGTCGTCCTGGTCAGTTTGTGTTTCCCCTTCATTTCTCTTCATCTCTCTCCAAACCCGATAAAGGCACAAAGGCCAAAAATGTCACTCTCTTTACTTTTTTTCCCCTGGAACACAGACATGACTTCAGCAGACGCTCATATGGAGTTTCTGATTTTAGGTCAACAGTCACTGTTTGTCCCACTTTCATCTGGTTCTGCTTTTCCCCTCAGAGCTCAGCCAGTTATCAGAATAACCCTTTGTCTTGTTGTTTGTGCGTCTCGATATAAACAGTTGCAGGTCTTTCAACTGGGTGATTTGAAAAGGCAGGCAGATGCTGGCAGATATTCTGATGAGAAATTAAAGGACAAAGCTGTGAAACCTGGAAAAAAAAATAAAACCTCAAATGGCAGCAGAGATCATCTTTTAATCACTGATGGAAAGAAAACAGCCGTCGGGTGGATTATTGAATAGGACACTTAACCTTGGTGCAGCTGCCTTATTTATTTATTATCCACGCAGCGTGTTGATCACTCTCATACGCAGCAGTCGCCCTCAATCGCTTCTTAAAAGATCAATGCATCTTGTGAGTTTTAATTTCAGCCTGATGCCGCAGCATCACTGTGATTATCTAAGTGGCTGTGAATAGGTTTAATGGCTCGTTGAGTCCTGAGGATATTATTGGATCACATCAACATCTAAATCCAGTTAGAAAATTAGACTTAATAGGCAGCACTGGGATTTTCTCTTTCACACACACATTTACCTTCAAGTGTTTTAAGTAAATGATCTCATCTGTTCTTCTTCAGGTGAACGTCTACGTCTTGGGGAAAACGTTTCTCGCCCTGGCAAGAGAACTGTGCATCAACGCCCCGGCTATAGGTACTGACTTTTCTTTGCCATTTTACAGGTGTTTTATTGTTGGATGTATGTAATTACAGGTTAGTTTCAGTCAACGTTTTCAAATCACCAAAAATGTAGTACTGGGAAAACCTCATTATGTACAGTATAACCAACATTCCCAAACCAGAATCCACACTGTAGTTCACTGTGATGTATCCAGAGGGCGCTGCTGCCCCTCAGATCCCCCACTCCTCATTGCAAGCACCATAACAACATGACATCAGAGGCCTCAGTCACATTATAACCTTTATGTTTTATCATCAGGTGTATGGTCATTCTCATACAGAACACATCTGACTCCAAACAGCATCAAGCTGTTGACACTTACATCGCGTTGGACAAAAGACGACGTTTCTGAGTCGATTCCTCAAGTGCAAAACAACTGATTTCAACAACATGTCTACTTTTTTTTTTTTGCATTTCAAATCATAACACTACACAAAGTCTGCGCCGTGTCGTGGTCCTGCTGCTCGGACTGTAGCATCAACATGGTGGACGGTTTGAAGCAGTCCCTCGTTGTTCCAGTTGTGGAGCTCGGCACGATTACATAACCACAAAGCTCTGTGTTAATGTTGTTTCTACAGCAGCTGCAGCACTTCACCACAGGCATCAGAGCGAATAACGTTAACTCAGGATTTAAATTAAAAAAATAACCTTAACTTAAATAAGATAAAACAACCGCTCCTTTGCTTTTTCCTTAAAAATAGTCTCTTATAGAACTAACCAGGCCGATGCGTGTGACATTGCTCAAGTGTCTTTAATGCTACATTACTTTAAAGGCTGGAAGGCGATTTTTTTTTTCTCCCCCGTCAGCAGGCTGGTGAGGCTTATGCGTAGAACACCAGCTCTGGAATCTGTCCTCCCTGTACTCCTGTCCCGTTGGTGCTGTCGGAGGAGCACTGGAACTGAAATGTCACTTTTCCACACTGTACCTCCGTCATACCCTCCTGGCCAAAATAGCTCAGTTCGTTCCCGTCCAGCACGGCGCTCACCGTGTAGAAGGCGTCCTGCTCCACCTGAACGGGATGCTCGAACCACACGGGAAACGTACTGCTCGACCCGTCGGACACAAACTTTGTCAGGTTCTGGGCCAGGATCACCCCCTGCCTCTTCAATTCAATTTTCACGCTATACTCTGCTTTGCCCCCGCTTGACCCATAAAGTCCCAAACCGGCGATGAAGATCCTCTTGTCCACTGCAAACTGAATGCTGTCGCACCGGCCGCGGTAGCGCCATTGATTGCTCCGGTAGGCCGAGGATTGGAAACGATGGCACTTCTGCGGTGCCAGACCCTTCCTCGGGGTCAGAGGGAAGTCCAGCTGAGGCTTATTAGCCGCAGTGTACCACAGGAACACGTTGTGTGTCTCCTCCAGTGTCAGGATATCAGATTGCGCAGCCCCGTTAGCAAACTCCTCCAGGCTCATGGTGGGGACGCGCACTAGAAACATCGCCTTGCCAAGGACGTCTCTTTTGTTGCGGGTGGTGGGCACCAGACCTTGTCTCTTGCACTCCGCTGTGGCCCAGTTCATAACCGCCTCAAACACCACCACCTCCTTTATGTTGAGGGTCTCTCTGCGAAGTATGATCTCCAGCGTCTGCAGGTCGATCTCGCAGAAGCCCTCGGAGCAGAGAGCCACCTCTGCCTGCGCGTCGATCACCTCCCAGCAGCGCTGCGTCAGCTCGGGCTCCTCGAACAGGCGGCTCTGAGAGAGCAGCACGCAGGCGTTCTTAGCTTCCAGGCTCGTTTCCAGAAAGGTGACGCAGGCCTTGGCCAGTGCAGGGACAATGTACTTTTTGGCAGCGTACAGGGTGGCCAGCACCGTGTCCGCCTCCAGGTCAATCTCATCGCTGTACAAGTACCTGCGAGGAGGAGAATGACATTTTAATCACAGTCAATTTCACCAAGCAGTGTTCTGCAAAATGAGACGCGAGTCGCAGTGTTCTACAATCCAGACTCAGGATCTGCAGTGTTCACCCCTTGTTCCTCATCTGGCTTCTACTGCATGAGTCTACAAACAAGTGAGCATGGAATTTCCTTCTTAAAGAGTCGTGTACTGTGAGTGAACTCTTTACAGACACAACAGGCATTAGCTTAGCCAGTGCAACTAAATGAGCAACAGAGGCGAGTTATTTATAGCTAGCAGTCTGCATATCTCTAAGAATACTGTCAGGCTGTAGAGGAAGAAAAGGGGGGGGGAGCTAAACAAAGAGTGCAGAGAAAACCAGTAATTACACAGCACCATGCTGCTGCTGCTCTCTATCTCTGGATGAGTAATCATATGCTTTGAAGTGACACTGACTGCGCCCGTCGTCTGGTCTTCTGCTCGGCCGCGTGAGGGATGCTGAGCGACTTACTTCAGCAGAATTAGAAAAGCAGCAGGTTCCACATCTGGGATGTGGATCTCAGACTCCTCCTCCGCCAGATCTCCGTAAAACATGGCACAGAAGACGGAGCTTCCCACAGCCAGCACATACTGGAGGAGGGAGTGGACAGATCCGTCAGACACACGCAACCACATTCACTTTGCAGAGACGTAAACAAAAACAACTACTCGGCGAAAGGGCATTTCAGTTTCGTAGACAAAATGTAAACATCACTCTGCGTGTTTCCAATTTTCTGCCTGAGTGAAATCACTGGTTTTTCCATGAGGTAAAAAAAAAAATCTTTACCTTGTGAGCTGGAACCTTCTGCGTTTCCCCCAGAGGACCAACAATGAAGTGGACATCAGCCATCAGCTCATTGTTAAACATCAAGGCGTTTCTAAAAGGAGAGCAGGTTTCACCCGTGAGCCTCATGGATTGTATCACCACACGTCCTCCCACACTTTGTGGAGGATCATCACAAACCTTCAATCTAAAAGCCTGATGTCAGTCAATCACAGGCTGGCTGCTTGTGATGATTAGTCTGATGAGCAGCATAAAACCTCAATATACCCAGATGACATAATAATAATAATAATAATCTAGAATGAAAACAACTTATAACTGAAAAAATGCAAACAGGTCAATAATGAAGTGAACACAGCTTATTTGTGCTTTGAATTCAACAGAGGAACTTTGTGCTACGTGAACTTTGACCTAGTCTAGTGCCAGGAAGTAATTTTCAAAATAAAAGCCGGTGAAACGGGTCACTGGTGCGGTGACCTCAGGCACGCGATGGTGGTTTTATCTCCTTGACGTTGTAACACTGTGACGTGTCATCGCCTGCTGATGACCTCAGAGTGGATGGTGATGATGATGATGATGATGATGGTGATGATGGGGGGGGGGGGGGGGGGGTTCCCCCCTCCCCGCGGTTACCTCTCTCTCAGCGTGGGGTGGCTGCTCTGCCAGCGGGGAGGGTCCACGTTGTTGTTGGTGATGTTCTGCTGGGTGGTCGGGGTGGTGGCGGTTCCGCTGCCGCCGGCCCGGCTCAGCTGCAGGGCCTTGGTCTTCTCGGTGTCGGCCGCCACCGTGGTGCCGTTGGCCAGGTTGGTGTTGTTGCTGGCGGCGGGGCACAGCTCCGCAGCCATCTTCTTCTTCTTCTTCTTCTCTCTCTGCTGCTGCTTGTTGCTGCTCAGCGACAGGGTCAGGATCTCATAACACACCGGCAGCCCGCCCGGCAGCCGGCCCGCCGTCCTGGACTTTTTCAGCGTCTCGGGTAGAAGGAGCAGGTACGTCAGACACCTCATGATCCGGCCATGATGGACCAACCTGCAGTCCGCCGCTGGCATCGGCACGAGCCGCCGACCCTGCCCGCCGATCCGCGCCTGTGTCGGCTGGAGCTGCGGTACCAGCACCGGAGGAGGAGGAGCAGCCGCTCGGCGGAGAACTCGACCTTTTCCAGGCGGAAATCGGCTCCTTTAAAGCGGCATCGACCGCTGAGTGTCCCCGGCGGCGGGTGAGTGTGGGTCCACGGCCGGTTCAGTCCGCTTCCTCCTCCGCGTCCAACTTTGCTGCGTCTCCCGGCGGTCACCTCATCCTCCCCGGTCACAACACCACCAGCAGCGGCCGCCGAGCCTCGCTCCTCCTGCCCTCTCAGTCCCGGATGAGTCTGTCCACCCGTGGCTCGTCTTGTCCCTGCGTCCCTGCGGAGACACGGGGTCCGGGACGCGGTGTCTCTGCAGCGGAGACAGTTTGTAATGTCTCTCCGTCTCTCAGCTTCTTTTCGTCCCGATTCTCCTCGGACACGCAGGACTCCGCCCCCACCAATCACGCTCGCGAACGTCGCTGACGTCACCGCGACCGAAGCACCTCCCTCCGCCGCTGCGCAGAGTGCGTCACCGGACAGGCGCTCCTCCTCCGCCCCGAGCAGCAGCATCAAACCTGATGTGGATAAATAAATACACATCAGAGCAGACGTCAGACTGTGTACTACCCTGAGCGTAACGTGAAAGTACTGTACTATGTAAATACATCGAGTAGTGTATGTAAAAATACTACAGTTAAAAAGAAAACAAGTCACAATAGCCCTTTTTTTGTTTTACAGTAAAGGTGTGTTAACGTACAAGTTTGGATTAATAAATGTAAACATGTCGTTAAAATGAGTTCCAACCACAGTAGTGACGCACTGCACTCAGTAATAATTTCCCATTTTATTACATAACTTATTTATGAAGCAGAATACTTCCTCCAGCAATTAGCCCCCTCCCTCCCTCCCTCGCTCTCCCATCCAGCATCACTGTTACTGTATTGTGTGTCGAGCAGGTCTGAGATCAGCGGGGAAACGGAGAGATTTCCACGCTGCGACCTGTGACGGCGACAGCACGTCTGATAAACGCCACAGAACCAGGTCATGAAGAAGATCAGACGTTCTACCTGATCTTTTTGTCACCGTGCGACCCGGTGCGACCCGTAAACAGAGAATTTCACTCTAAGCCTGTGTCCTTACTTATCAAATATCATATTGATACTTCCTAACTGTGAAATAGCTCGGAATTTGAGAAAGTTTGCAACAGTATCATTGTCAAATAAATAAAAAAGGTTTCAACATTTTATTTTTACCACTGAGGAAAACCTGTACGCAGCTGTTGTGATTCTTCCTAACAGCAGCATCTGGGATGTTTCTGTGGATAAACAACAGGGCATCATCTGAGAACATGACTCATGATGTGGGACAGTAACACAGACAGACGGTCTCTGTTCACGGCCTCTCTCGAGGTGGTTTTTGGAGAACGTGGGAACAGAAGGTGACGAGAGGTGCAGCAGGTTGAAGGGAAAGTGGGCACATGACTCCTGCGCTGTCTGAGATTCATTCTGTTCATCTGGAGGAGCATTTTAGGTTGGATTTGTCTTTGTTCTTAAACAGCCTCATTTCCCCTGTGAGGATCTGACGCTCGGTTGGCGCTCGGTGAAACGTGCAGCAGCGATGGTCGCCTCTGCAGACGTATCATTACATGGTTCTGGAGGGGGGGAAGGGATCAGCCTGGATCTTATTACCAGCCGGCTCTGTGAGCTTTCCACCGGACCGCTCTTTGAAAGCAGACATTTGACTCCTCTGTCATAGCCCAGCACAGACATCCACCTTTTGTCTCCCGGTCATAGGAGAGAGAGAGGAGTTCCTCTTCATTCTAGTTTGAAATCAGATTTACCACCATGTTGAAGTCAGGACGACAAAGCAGGGTTTTATTTCTTGGGTGTTGTCCATAAGAGTCTCAGAGACATTTGAGAAGCAGAAAGTTTTGATTCGAGGTTATGACTGCACAGAGAAACATGCTAGAAGTGACTCCTACAGGTCCTGGGAAGATCTGACCAGTCGCCTGCAGGCACAGACTGGTTTTACTGGGAACCCTACAGGTGCTTGTGAAGTGAAGTCTGTGTGTGGGGAGAAAAACAGCAGCAGGAACAAATGACTGTTGGTTTGTTTACTGTCATGGTGTTGATGTTGTTTTTTTTGTTTTTTTGACAAAGCCGTCTCAGCTCATCATCTTATTACATGCTTATTCCGTTGTCCTTTTGATCATTTGACATGGTCTTCATCACCATCATACGACCGTTCACTCCTCAGTGTCAGAAGCTCCGGAACATGCGACTTAATGAACCTTGTGTGGAGCTGGTTTTGTCGAGTTTCCATGGTTGTTGCTTCAGATTATATCCAGCACTTGTGTAAAATCGGATCATGAGATTTTACAAAACGTTTCTGTTGTCGTCTGATGTGATGATGCACTCTGAGGGTGAATGTTCAAAAACCCTGTTGAATGGTCTTGTGCCAAATGTCATTGAATTGTTAGGTATGGTTTTAAATACACTGCTGACAAGTCAATGAACATGGAGTCGCTCAGTCGTTAAAGGATAGCTACACAGTTTTCCCTCCGTCTCCTGTCTCCATCAGATCCGTGCCTTTACATTCCACGTTTCGCCCAGCTGCTGGAGTTTGGTGAGAAGAACCATGAGGTCTCCATGACGGCGATGAGACTGGTGCAGAGGATGAAGAGGGACTGGATGCACACAGGACGGAGGCCGTCGGGACTCTGCGGAGCAGGTAACCACCAACATGAGACGATGTTGTTTCTCTTTGAGCAGTGATGGAGACTTTGTTTTAAAATCACCTGCATGTTAAAATGCAGCTTGTCTGACACAACTTCATCGCGTTGTGTGTTTTTCTGTCTGCAGCTCTGCTCGTCGCTGCTCGTATGCACGAGTTTTGTCGAACCATCAAAGAAATAGTCAACGTTGTGAAGGTGTGTGAGAGCACTCTGAGGAAAAGGTAGGTGGGCGGAGTTCCTGGTACACTCCTGTGCAAACCGCAAAATGTGTATGAAGATCAAACATGTTCATCAAACTTCATGCTTTTATCTCCTCCATCATCAGACTGAATGAGTTTGAGGACACACCGAGCAGTCAGCTGACCATCGAGGAGTTCATGAACATGGATCTGGACCAAGAGTGTGACCCGCCGTGCTACACAGCTGGACTGAAGAAGAATAAACTGCAGCAGGTATGGGAGAGGAGAACAGGAGGTGTGTCTGGAGCCCGGCACTGCAGACGTGTGAAATCATATGTCAGTTATATGTGAAACAATAAAAAAAAGCTCTGTGTAATATCCACCTCCCCCACACAGATCATGAAAATATTATCTTGCCTTGATGATAAGTTGCCGCCCTCAGGCTTTCTCCTACTTAATGAAGGATATTAACCTTTAAAATAAAACTGTGTCAGACCATTGGTCTTTCCATTAACGCTCTTTACATTGAGGAGCGCCGTGAGTGAAAAGGTTAAACACTGTCATTTAAATACTCACCTTGAACTCTGGTTGATACAACCTTTTTTTTTTTTACTGTAAATATATTCAGACATTTTGTATAAAACCGTCTAAACCAATAGTTGCGACCAAAACATGTTTTATTAAAAGAACAGATAGTGAATTAAACAGTGTAAAAGGTGATTTTGTAACATGCTGATCATTTTATCTATAAACATATTTATATGTGTCCATGTTGCTGTTATAGAAATGATCTTCTCGTGTTCTGCTTCCAGATGTTTCTCTGGTTAGTCACTTCACGTTGTTGTCACTGTTTAATTGTTGCCATTGGGTTTCTCTCTTCCTGCCTGCAGCTGGAGATAGAGCTGAAGAAAAAGATGGACTATGTTGAAGGTATGAATGTCATATCTCTCTCCTTCGCGTCACATTCAAGGTCGTTCAGATCCTGGGTTGGTCACTCTATTCTTTCTTCTCCTTTTCTTTCTCGGGTTCCCTCCTTTCTTTTTCCCATTTTTTCCCTTCCTCATCCCCTTCACTTCCCTTTCCTTCTTTCTGTTTCCTCTTCCCATTTCCTTTGTTTATTTTTTCACCTCTGTATTTTTGGGTCCCTTCTCGTCCTGGTCGTCAGACTCAGATTCACCGTGCTCTCCTTGTCTCTGTGATGTCGCCTTTGTTTGTGCTGGAAATAATCTGAAAAAGGGGGAAACCTGAAATGCCGCTGTGCATATGGAGGAAACTGCTCCCTGTCCATTTCAAATGATTTACTTCCCACACAACATGTAATTAACCATACATTATGTTACACTACATATTATACTGTAATTATAGATCTGTAATTTGAAGGGTTGGAGACGTTTTAGAGGAACAGTTTGACAGCCAAGAACATAAAAAGCACCACAGTGTAATTTCTTCTCGCGTGTATCGTGCATTCTCTTCCACCGACATCTGATTTTGTCCTGTATAATGAATATAATGAGTTTAATGAATCATTCTGAACTTAACTTAACTCTGGTGTCGTGTCGTTTTTATTTATAACAGATGAAATTCAATGTTACGAGGACGAGATAGATGCAGAACTCCAGAACTGCAGACCCAAGCTGAGAGGAGTGTACGCCGCTTATGCCAGAGAAGGTACAGAGCAGAGAGACGTGTCAGAGGTCATCATTACAAACCGAGGGTCACGCACACACACAGAGTTCTCTGTCCAGATGTGTGTTTCAGCTCCATAAGATACATGATGTAAATCCTGTCAGTACCAACAGGCCTGAAAAGGCAAATCACATGACCATTCACTGACACTGGGCGTGTGCATGTGGATATAAACAGGAAGTAGACTGTCTTCCTGCAGTTTGCAAATGAGAAACAGCAGCGTTGAAGCAGTAAGAACAACAGTGTCACAGCACAAACATGAAACTGCAGCAGTAAACAGGTTAGACACAGAAGTGAAAACATCACCGGGGACAAAATGTGATGTTGATGTGTGATAATGATTTTATTTGTTTACATGTCAATAAGACAGACAAGATGAGTCTGAGCTGCTTTTAGCTTCCCTTTTCTCCAACACACAACCACACACACACACACGAACACACGAACACACACACACCAGACTCCCTGACGCTCTCTGTCTTTATCTGCTTCTACCTTTAGCTTTTTTATCTCAAGCTTTCTGTCTTTGTCTGTTTAACTCTCACACACACACACACACACACACACACACACACACACAGAGTGTGTTGGGGGTTGTATCAGTGACTCCAGCGTCAGCGACACTTTCAGCCGTTTCCTTTCTTGTTGGACGTATGAATGTGTGTGTGGAGACATTTTAATTGTGGTCAGTTTAATGATGCGTTTTAATTAATGACCTGAACTGTGCGACAGTTAAAAGTATGATCCTCATTATTTTATCTGGACGATGATTATTTTTATTTTAACCTTTCTGCTCAGTGATTAGTGAAACAATCACTTTTTAATTGTGTTATTTTAATTAGGAAAATATATCTGCAGTGCATTAATTTCATCACCTGACCAGAGTGTGACTCAGGCACCTTATTAATCCACACAGATAAAACACAGTGAAGGTCATGGTGACCTGACGAAACAATTAGCCCATTACTGATTATTATTTATGAGGCTATTCAACCAATCTGCTAATTAAAGCCCAGGGCTTTTAATAAACGAGTCATCAGGGGATATGATATTGTCGCTGTTGGGGCAAAACACGGTCCTGAACTTTCCCAAATGACACAGTCGTGGATCAGAGGTCATGACCTGTTGTATTAAGTAATAAATTAAACATTTAAACATTAAACATTTAATCAACATCAAACTCGTTGTCTTCCAGACTGTAAAGATGAAGTCCTCTCCACGTCGTCCAAAATGGCCGATGATGAAGAATCAGCGGCTGAAGAATCAGCAGAGGAAGAGGAGGAGATTCTGGCCGTGGCCAAGCACTTTGGAAAAGACCTGGAGGAGGTCACGCTGGAGGCTTTAATCAAGCTTGAACAGAGGACAGGGGAGGAGGGTGAGGAGGACCAGGACCTGGAGCAGGAGGGGGAGGTTCTGAAGCGAAAAGGCCCGGCGCTGGAGTCCATCCTGGGTAAAATGCCCACTGCGTCCACTCTGGGCCTCTCCCAGTCCATCAGCCGCTGCCTGGAGGACGAGAAGGAGAACGGTGAGTGCACCCTGGGTTTCCTCTCCCTGTCTCACTGGCAGTTATAAGAAAACAAGGCAGACGCTGTGAACGTGAACCTGAGTGAACCAAAGATAAAAACAGATTAAACGTTTCCGCTGCAGAGTGGAGATGAAAAAAAAAAGACGACAAGCCGTAGGAGTGATCACACCCTCTGTCAATGTGACTTATTAACAGCTGCAAAAATAAAACAACCACGGGGACCCCTCTTTCACTGCCTGTAATTACCTAATTACACAAGTAGGATGTTCTGCGTAACCACTCGCCCCCAACCCCCTTATCAGGGTGTGCAGAGGCGTTGATGGATGCGAGGTAACGGTGCCACACAGCCACGTCTGCCCCGATGAGGAAACCTGTGTTTGTACAGCTCTGAGTGGAGGATGGGGAGTCATCAGGGGCCGGGGCAGGAGGTGAAGTGTTTGGATGGTTGTTGTGAGGGAGGGGGTGGGCAGGTGGTGAAGTGGCCCGGCGTTTGCTGAACATCCTGTCACTCAGAGGTGGCAGGTTTGAATCCCGGTCAAATATTTGACATTGATATATTTTTGTGGATCAAAGAAAATGCTTTGTACTCGATCGAGATAGAAAGTACTGCTAAAGTATGGTCCCTCATGGTGAAAACATGGGAACCAATTTATTGAACATGATACTGATACAGACCTGAAACATGTAGAAGACCCCGTCCCCACAAAACGTCCATATCTCAGGGTCAAACCACACATTGGCGTGCTGAAGCTGTCTCCTGGTAACACCGCTGACCTCACATCATGGCTGGGATACAGGACAGGGACGATGTTCAGAGCCAGACCAGCCACAGCTGTCCAACCGTGATGAATCACCGCTGTCTGAGTCGTACGCTCTCATGTTAATTATGAATCTGTCTGTGTTTTTTGATTGATTTTTCTTAGTGATGTTACATTGAGTCATCTCCCCGAGCTGATGTATGACGGGGGCTCGTCGTACCCTCTGCCGTAAATGGCAACATTAGCATTAAAGATGGGAAATGGATGCGGGTCTGAGCGTCGGGCCGCTCGGCCTTCAGGCTGATCTCACCGGGACAGCTGCATGATTACAGGGAGACGCTCGGGTTCTGCTGTGTGGGTTGGTTTGTGTAACAGAACATAGGAAGCTCTTTCATCTCGAAACCATTCATCCAAAAAAGAAAAATACACTGATGTAAAAGTGGTAGTACCACACGGTGTAAAAATACTCCATTACTAGTAAATGACAACCCTGCATGTGATGCGTTGTCGATGTTGTCGTGTCCTGTTCGCTTGTGGGTCTGAACACACTCAGGTCAATGTGTGCTTTGTGTTACCTGCTTCTGTTGCGTGGAGCTGGTTTTGTTCAGCAAATTGTGTTGAACATGGGGAGGAGCAGGTGGTGGTGGTGGTGGTGGTGGTGGTTGGGGCGGGGGGCTGTTTCATGACCTCAACCCCAGCTCCATCTTTGAAGTATTAAGTGGACAGGGCACCTTGTCATTAGTGCTGAGGCTTTCATCTTGTGTGTGTGTGTGTGTGTGCGTGTGTGTTTGGTGGACATTGTTGGGGGGGGGAAGGAAACAAACCACACAATTATGGTTTTGTTATTGTGGAAACTTAAAGTACAGTCTTAAAGAAACATCTTGTTTCATATATTTCTTTTCTCCAGAGGATGAATCCTACTGGCCCTGATGAGTCCAGGAGTTTTCCTCCTGAGTTAGTTAGTTAGTTAGTTAGTTAGTTAGTTAGTTAGTTAGTTCATCATTTGTTCATGCCGTCAGTCATTTTGTCACTGTTGAGTAAACGTAACACATTAAATACCCTGTTGCTGTGTGGCCCTGTTGCTGTGTGGCCCTGTCACTGGAGGGCCGGTCCCTCCAGCACCTGGGAACGTCACAGTGGTCCGTGGCCGAGGCCTCTGGGAGCTCTGCCCCGCGCCATTAGAGGCAGCATTGATTGAAGCTCGCTGTTTTCAGCGAAGCACTTAGCTCAATCAATGGCGTTTGCCCTGACCTTAAGTACCTCAGAGAGCACGGCTCCCCGCCGCTTGTCAAACCGCGCTGCTGTTTTTATCGCCTGCACCCGTTGCTGCTCTGCGGAAAGCGGCGACTGTGACTCTGAGGTTTCAGCTGGTCCTTCTCGCCCTTTAAGAACCCACTTCATGTTTAGGAACTGAACTCGGGTTCACGCCGGTTTCTGAGGCGATCATGAAGGCATGAAGGAGAAACGCTTCAAGGAAATTGACTTGAAAAGTTGTTGAATGTTCCTGGATGGTACTCAGCCATGCGTCCTCCTCGCTGGTGGTGATTAGTGCAGTAAGTGGTGGCTGTCGGCGTTTCGGGGCGTGGTGGAAGCGTTCTGACTGATCTGTGCTCTGACAGCAGCTCTGCTGAGTCAATTATAGTCTTTCAAATGAGCAGCATCTGTCTCATCTCTCTCTCTCGCTCTGTCCACAGAGGACACAGAGAGACAATGCTCAGAAAGGCTCATCTTCTGTTTCACCTCCTCAGCAGAAAGACAGCGTGGAGCTCCTTTGTTTAGTCTTTTTGCTATGTAAATGAGAGAGAGTCCTTCAACCTGGAGGTCACTGGTTTAAAACCTAATTTTATCCACTGCTGGAAAAGCAAAGGCTTGTTGACCAGTTTCCCACTAACACGCATCAACAATCTAAACATCATTTCTTATCGTTTCGTGTTGTATTAATGTGGAAATGTGCGTTATCGTCTCTCCAAATGCGAGATTTACAGATTTGTTTGAAACGATTCCTGAAACAAAGGAAGCCTCAGTTGAAAACAAAGGAATGATCTCATTTGTCCCATTTGTCTAATTCCTTTGTTGTGAAGGGAAATGACAGTCGCAGGCTGAATCTTGTTCATAAGCTGTGATTGGAGGGAGTTTCTACACACATCCAGCAGAGGTGTGTGTGTGTGTGTGTGTGTGTGTGTGTATGTGTGTGTGTGAGAGAGAGAGTGGGGGGCTGGTTTGACAGACGTGTATCTGGCCACCTGTCGTATCAATATTTGATCGTCTGGTGTTGTTCGGTCACCAGCAGTTTAAAACCTTCTTCTGCTGGGGGGGTGGGGGGGGTAAAAAATCAAACGTGTTGTCCCTTTAATTAGTCATCGCTCATTGATAATTCGTGCCACTTATCCATTCTCCAACTTATACTTATTCATTTGTTATTCATGTCCTATCAGCTGCAGGGACAGCTGGGCAGGCCTGTGAGTGTGTGTGTGTGTGTGGGGGGGGGGGTGTTTACACTGCCTGGGGCTGTACAGTGATGCTGGATGCACATATGGCTGCATGGACATGAGAGGTGATGACAGCGCAGTGAGACGGGTGTCGATGAGGGGCGGGGGGGGGAGAGAAAGATGGGAGCAGAGGGAAAAAGGAGAAAGTTGTTGTTTGTTTTAAGCGGCTGCTGGTCTCCATGGTCGATCACTCATTCTCCTACAGTGACTCAGTCTGAGCCCAGCCACCGCAGCCGTGTGGTGTGGAATATGAAATCTGTCTGTGTGTGTGTGTGTGTGTGTGTGTGTGTGGCGGCCCGTCACAGCAGCCGGCTGTGATTGGAGGTGATGTGCGTCTTCTGGCCTGAGGAGGGAAAAGGGAAGCAGCCGTCTTGTCTGCCGCCGCCGCTGCTGCAGCCTGACGGGAGATGACAGGCGGCGTTTAGCAGGCAGCCGGAGGCGAGCGCGCTGCTGCGTCTGGCTGCTACGTCACAGCTGATCTCACTGCATCACTTCCTTGTTTACCTGGCTTCATAAATTACCTGGGAATTAGCCCTTTAAAACTCGCCGCGTGCAGCTGAAATCCCACACTGTGCCTGTGGAGAGCCTTTGAGCAAGGCACCGATCCAACTGCAGGATTATAGTTGTTAAACTGCATGCGTTTCTTTTACTGTATGTGTGTGTGTGTGTATGTGTGTGTGTGTGTGTGTGTGGATGGAGGGTGATGAAGATGAGGGCGTTCAGGATGACGATCCCACGATGCATTTCAGTGAGAGGGGATTTATACGTTCAAAGGAGAGTTTGTCTCTGAGAAAACAAAGTGTCACTTTTCATCCGAGTGATGACGTGAGGATCAGAGGGCGCCGTTTTCCTCCGATGTGACGTCCTCCTCCTCAGAGAGTCTGTAAATGTTTGTCGTGCAGAGGAGCGAGCGGTTCAGTCGCCCGCGTGGCAAAGCAACGTTTGTCCAAACATTCCTGTGGCGATACTCTGACATTCCAGAGCCTTCGTTCCCATGCAGGGTTCCCATGCAGGACGTCACGCATATTAAACATCCTCCGGATTCTTCAGCTGTGCCGCTGACGCCACATGACGGTCATTCAACATGGTCATGTGATGGTGGCATTGGCGTTATCATCTACACTACACAGTGAATCATGAGTTGATTCCTGACCTGAATTTGAATGTTGTTAAACGAGTTATTGTTATTGTTTTAATGATCTGAAGTGGAGAGGGAAAACCTGAGGATCTGTCTGAGGATTTAGTGAAATGATTCCACTCCTTACTCAAACAGACGTCGTTGTTGTTGTTGTTGTTGTTGATGTTGTTGATTTAGTGAACGTTGTGAAACATTTCATTATCTTTATAGGTAAAGTTGTACTGCGTGTAAACACCTCCTCGCTCCCTGTTGTCTCATCCTCGGGGTAAGAGGAGAGAGAGAGAGAGAGAGAGAGAGAGAAGCAGGTGGTGGAGTGGGCGTTCTCTCAGTCTGGGCTCCTCTGAGGTCATGGAGGTCACGTTTTAATGGGCTCGCCCGGGCCGCCCGTGTCAGCGAGAAACTCTCACTCTATTTATTACCTCTGCCGGCTGCTAGAGTCTCCGGGGCCGAGCTGGCACTGAGCCCTATTACCTCATACTGCTGCAGGGAAGGACGTCTACACCAGGACCTGCTGCTTCCTGCTTCTCTCTCTCTCTCTCTCTCTCTCTCTTTCTGTCTTGCTCTCTCGCTCTCCGTCTGCTTCAGTTTGACTGCAACAGTCGGATCCTGATCCAAATCCTAAAGTACCAGCAAACACTGCAGGTGAAGCACGTCCTTCACGTTACACCCCCTCCCCCCTCCCCCCTCCGTCTCACCTGTCGTCTTCTCCCTGCCTCCTTTGTCTCGTCTCGTGTCTCCTGGCGTCTCGCTCCACCACGTTTCCTCCTGCTGCTTTTCTCCATCAGCGTCAGTCTTCTACCTGCTGCATCCTTCTCCCTTCATCTTCTCCCCCTCTGTCTGCCTTCCTCATTATTTCCTGCCCCCCTGCGTTTCTGCTGTTTTCTGTCTTCCACCTCTCTGTCAGCTTCTTCCATCATTGTCCCCATTTGTCCGCTCTGTTAAAGGACCAGGCAGAAATTTTCACTCTTTGTCAGGAAAAGGCTGAAACGTGTCACTGTCACTGCTCTGATGATGAGTGGATTAACTGTTTTCTCCAGGAGCCACAGGTTCACAATGAGATGTTAGAAGAATGAACACATTTATTTTTGTTTTTGCTTGTGACCTGTGAAGAAGAAACTGAATGAACATAATGAGGTTTATTCTTCACCCTCTCTCTCTGCTTCTCTAACTCTGTGTCTGCTTTAATCCCCCCTCCCTCCTCCCTCCTCCCCCATCATTTGTTCTTTTAAATCTCTCGCTCCCTCGCTCCCTCCCTCTCTCCTGCTTCAAAAGGACATTCTCCTTCACCTGTTAGCGTTCGGTCCAGCACGTCCTTCACGTTACACCCCCTCCCCCCTCCCCACTCCCCCCTCCGTCTTACCTGTCGTCTTCTCTCTGCCTCCTTTGTCTCGTCTCGTGTCTCCTGGCGTCTCGCTCCTCCACGTTTCCTCCTGCTGCTTTTCTCCATCAGCGTCAGTCTTCTACCTGCTGCATCCTTCTCTCTTCATCTTCTCCCCCTCTGTCTGCCTTCCTCATTATTTCCTGCCCCCCCCCGCGTTTCTGCTGTTTTCTGTCTTCCACCTCTCTGTCAGCTTCTTCCATCATTGTCCCCATTTGTCCCCTCTGTTAAAGGACCAGGCAGAAATTTTCACTCTTTGTCTGAACAAATCTCAGGAAAAGGCTGAAACGTGTCACTGTCACTGCTCTGATGATGAGTGGATTAACTGTTTTCTCCAGGAGCCACAGGTTCACAATGAGATGTTAGAAGAATGAAACTAACACATTTATTTTTGTTTTTGCTTGTGACCTGTGAAGAAGAAACTGAATGAACATAATGAGGTTTATTCTTCACCCTCTCTCTCTGCTTCTCTAACTCTGTGTCTGCTTTAATCCCCCCTCCCTCCTCCCCCCTCCCCCATCATTTGTTCTTTTAAATCTCTCGCTCCCTCGCTCCCTCCCTCTCTCCTGCTTCAAAAGGACATTCTCCTTCACCTGTTAGCGTTCGGTCCTGCAGGCACATTTTTTTTTTGTTCTTCTGTAGAAGTAGAGAACCTCCACAGTGAAGAGTCTTCTTCTCCTGACCACATCAGACAGCCCTGCCGCCGCCCGGCACTCAGTGTGGTGGAGGGTTTGGAGGGGTATGCGTGGTGTTGGGTTCCGTGAGACAGGGGTCAGAGGTTACAGCTCGTTGGCGCAGTGGTGGTGATACTGACTGACTGACATCATCACGTCCATAAGACCTGATGAGACGAAGATGAAGACGCCACAAAAAAGATTCAGTACCAGCACAAGTGACATCACTGACCCGCTGTTGGAGATGGTGCATTATGGGCTGTTGCTCCTGTGCGTCAGATGTGATGTCATCACATCGTGGTGAAGGTCGTTAATGTCACTGTCGAGGTTACGCGGTGGTCAGGGGTACATGGTGGTCAGGCTGCAGCTGAAAATCACTTTAATGATCAGTTCATCAGATTTGAGGTTCTCCAGGAGTCCAGAGACACCTTCATGTTTCTTTCAGCTGAGACCCCCCCCCCGCCCCTCCAGTGACCTGAGTCTCTGTTCATCATCAAAAGGGACAAAAATACTCTGAACCTGAGGACTGAGATTCCTCTACACGCTCACCAAGAAGGATTTTATGGCTCTGATCAAATTAGCGAGTGGAGATAAATCAAAGCCTCGGGCCGAGTGAGGAGTCGGTAACGCTCCCCCCCACCCTCCCCTCACTCCTCCCCCCTCTCCTCGGGGTGGGAGCGGCGTTATCAGCGTCGGTCTCTCCGCCTCCCGGTGCTGCAGATCTCTCCCGGCGCTCTTCTGCGTCTTATCTCCTCCTCGCGCTTCACACAGAGGAAGTTCTTAGAGGGCTGGTCCCAGCAGATAGCTGCTGACCCGTCTCTTCCCTTTACCACCCCCCACCCCCACCCCCGCCCCCCTTTTTAAAGGAAGCTGCTCGGTGAAGTCAAATAGCTGACAAGATAATTTCACCGCCACCTCTGCTGTGCAACGAAGGCGACCCTCACTGTCTGAGGGCGCCCAGTCTGTTCCCCCATCACCTGCCTCACCCTGCTGGGCGTCTGACCAGGAGGAGGAGGAGGAGGAGGAGGTCCCTCATGATGACATGAAACGCTGACAGAAGTTAAATGGCTGCTTCTCCTCCTCCGCCATCACTGTCTGAGACAAAGTCTTTTGTTTCCTTTATCAGATTCATTCAGTTCATTCTCTTTTCTGCCAGAGTGAAACCATCTGCACATGGAAAGGCTTCTTCCTGTCATCATCAGCACCTGTAACAATCTGTTGTTCTGCCGTTGCGATCAGCTCCGTCCATGAGAGATGCAAACTGCAGTGTCAGGAATTCCTGTGTTTCAGAATCAAGCGGGACACAATGTAGCGACGTGTCATAATTGTGTTCAGGTAGAGCCGCTCAGGTGGGAGTTAAACCCATTAACGTTTTATCTGGGGGGGTCGCTGTGCTTCTGATCAGCTGATGATCAGCCTGTGGTCCTGGATGTAGAAGATGCTCCATAAAGACAAGCGTCTCTCACTCTGTCGACCAGCTGCTGCTTCCTGTTTCTCTCCTCCGAGACCAGGAAGCTGCTGTGAAAATGTCCGTCCCAGCAAATTCTCTGAGTCCACATTGTTTTTGTTTTTGTTTTTTTTGTCTTCTGACAGATGGTGCCGTCGACAGCGGGGAGCTGGACCTGAGTGGGATCGATGACCGCGAGATAGAGCTGGTTGGTACCTGCTGATTCATTCATCCATTCAGTCTTTACACAAAACCACCTGAAAGGTACAAGTTTCAAGTTGCAGAGTTACAGGTCTGCAGTGAAGCCTGTCCTCATACAGATGCTGCTAAAAACCCACATCTGTTTGTCCAGTGTCGCACAACATGTTCCTGTTTTGGAAATTGAGAATTGAATCAAACAGTAAATAACGTTATTATTCATTTGCTTAAATCCTGTTGTGTGTTTTTTTTCCCGTGTGTGTCTGTGCAGTATCTGCTGGACGACAGAGAGGTGAAGATTAAGACGGCGCTGTGGATGGCGGAGAACTCAGACTACCTCAAAGAGCAGAAAGGTGCTTTTCAGGAAGCCACACGTTCAGAGCTGATTGTGTTTAAAGGCCGATTTCACCTATCATTCACATGCAGCAGCGCACCTTTCATCAATTCACCAGCCAACAGTCAGAGCTCCCGCCGAGGCGAGCGGCGTCTCTGTTGTGCGTCTCTGTTGTGCGTCTCTGTTGTGTTTGTATTGATGTGGTTATCGGTGAGTTTGTGTTTCTCAGGCTGTTTCTCGTCTCTGTTCTCAGAGAAGGAGGCGAAGATAGCGAAGGAGAAGGAGCTCGGGATCTACAAGGAGAGGAAGGTAACAGCGGGGGGGGGGGGGGGGGGGCGAAGGGGGGGGGGGGGGGGGGGGGGGGGGGGGGGGGGGCAGGGGGGGGGCGTCAGTCAGAGACACGCCGAGGTTCAGTCTGAGCCAGCTGATTGGTCAGAGAGGAACACACAAAAAAACCCCCATTTGTTCTTACTTAAGTCCCACCTCAACTATAAATGTTGTTTATGCTAAACACAACAACATCTGCTTGTGTGTTGTTTAATAACTGTGTGTTATTATTGTGTGTTATTTAATAACCCGACCTGTAGCTGATTGAATCAATGAAACAGTTGTTTAACTTTCTCAGTGCAGAACAGTAAGAGAACACAAAATGGACAGGGACGGTAAAACCGTCAGTCTGGAGGACAGATGGACGCTGTGTGGACAGACAGTTTGTCCTGTGAAACCAGCTCCCTCGCATTTCACTTCAGGATGTTGTTGTTGTTGTTGTTGTTGGCTCGACACCAACGCTTTGTTGGACCCAACATCTGCTGCGGGTTTTAACGAGCTGGATTAACTGGAGCAGAGATGTAATGAGACGTGGAGCCTCCTGTCACATCACCGACGCACAACTGAACAAACCAACAACACGAGCCAAATGGAGATCTGGAGTAAATTCAGTTAAGATGGCCGACTGCGTGTTTGTATTCAGTTGTAATTTATTCAAAGAAACATCCTCTCGTTTCAGCCCAGAGGTCCTGGGAAGAGGCGTCCGGCCATCCGAGCCAACACGGCCGACGAGGCCATCGAGAAGATGCTGGAGCAGAAGAAGATCTCCTCCAAGATCAACTACGACGTCCTGAAGGACCTCAACATCAAACCCGGTGCCAGCCCGGTCCGCAAGGCCGAGACCCTGAAGAAGGAGCCATCTGCCGCCAAGCTGCCCGGACGCAACCGCAATCCTGCACGGACGCCGCTGAGCCTCAGCACCCCACTCAGCTCCCTGGGCAAAAGGTGAGTCTGAGGTTCTTTAACCTCATCTTCAGTATGATTCTGCTCCTCGAGCAGGACTGAGCGTGGACCTGGTCCCTGCAGACGTCTTCATGCAGACACCTACACCGCCCTGTCACATGGGGAGATAACCATCATATCAAACAGCAGATGCTGGTGTGAACAAAGAGAGGATGATGCTACACCAGCTGTTCCTCCTCCGCCATGGAGGTCGAACCCTCAGCTTCTCTCTGGTTCCACCTCACAACAATGACGCAGCATTTCTTCTGTCGCCTGGAATAATCACCTGCGACAGGACCCACACGCTCCTGTGGGATTTTCTCTCTCTCTTTTTCCCCCATGATGCACCTTCTCTGCCGGGATTTGTCTCCTCCTCTTCCTTTCACAACATGTCTTCAGAGGACTGATCCACTCGGAGCCTTTCAGATGGACTTAATGGGTTTTTCAGCAGAGCCGAGGTTTTTTTCCCACTTTGTTTGGTGTTGGGGGAAATCGTTTTCCTGTTTTTAAACCTCCCTCAGTTAATGTTGGTTTTAGCTGCCATGTCGGAGCTTTGTGGCTCCTATAGCAGCAGCTGTGGAGTGATTAAGGGGGTGTAGACCCCCCCCCGGCTCCAGTCATGTGGTTGCAGTAATTGTGTCCTGAACCTGGAGCTAATGCTCCCGGTTTGGTCTCAGACCCACAGAGGAGCCGGATAAATCTGCCGTTTGGATTTATCCGAGCGTCACTTCCTTTTCCAAGTCCAATGAAATGTTCAGTCTTTGATAAAGTGACTTTGTTACGAGGCTCTTCACAAAGCGACTGGTGTGTAAACACACAGAACGACAAGACAACAAACACAACACAACACCATAAAGATCTGAGCTAAAAAAAAACCCCAAAAACACACATTCAGCTGAATCCTGCTGATGATTATTTAATGTAAAAAGCAGCTGATGTTGAAAATAATGAATGAAAAGAACAAAACAAAACAAAGAAAACCCACAAACCGGAGAGGCATTCCCAGTCCGGATCAGAGTGTGTGCAGAGCAGCTCCTCAGGGGAACACACACCTTCACTCACACGATGATTGATGACACAAATTATGACACATTACACCACTTCCCATTCAGAGGGCGTTAACGCGATACATTATTGATCGTCCTCCACAGGGAGGTCAGAGGTCAACTCCGGCACTGTGTCTGTCCCGCTGAGGCTTTACTCTTCATCCTGAATGAATGAATGAATGAATGAATGAATGAATGAATGAATGAATGAATAGTTTCTGCTGTATACATGGTTTATTGTTTTCCCACATGTGGACGAGCAGGTCCGAGTGGCTCCTGGATTTGAGCCGCTCCAGTTGGCTAATGGCGGATGCCAGAATGGATCATCTCCTCCTCGGAACGTCGTCACGCTCCGTGCATGAAGGAGCATCTCCGGTTTCCTCTTGTTGTCGTCTGATGTCTTTTGAAGAGACGGCGCCGTCCCGTGTTTTTTAAGAATGGACGCGTGGAAGCGTCCGAGCTGTCTAAATTATTTAACGACACATTCCTGCTTTTTTCCGTTCCAGTGAATCACTGATGGCGATGACGTTCTGAAACATTCATGCCACACGCACTCCTTCGTCTCTCTTCTCTTTCCCTGCGTCCATTAATCCTGAAATCGCTGACCTCTGCACTTTGCCACACAAACAGTGTTGTCGACCCCCGCGGGTTGTCCGTTTTTAGTGTCTCTTCCCCACGGGGCCACGGGGCCCGTAGCCAGCAACAACATGGCGATAATGTCACATTCTCCAACAGTGTGTCAGTGGTGACGATGGAAAGACAAAAAGCATCTCGCCCGGCGGCGGTTGATGGCAGAATGGCCCCTTTCAGCGTGCGGGTGGAGGAGCGGACCGTTGGTGCGGCCCCTGAAAAGGTTGTTGTGCTGGTTATTGAAGCAGGGGAGAGGCCTGGTGGCAGGGAGACCTCTGGACGCCTGCTGACAGTGCAGCCATTGTGTCCTGTTTGGAGGCCGCGTTGAGGGGCCACACTGAGACATTGTGCTGCTCCGGCCCGCGCCTCCTCTCCGGGCTCCAGGCCGCCCACGCCGCTCCACTCCGGGCCTCGCTCTTGTCAATTTGTGCTGTGGCTCTGAGGAGCAGCCTGGACGCCTCCACTTGTTCCCGCCCTCTTGAACCTCCTCATGCTGCGTCATTATTCTCCCCTCGCCTCGTTAGCATGGTCATTCAAACGCTTACAGACTCTTTCATGTTTTTATTCCACTGGCACGTGGACAGAGACGTGACGACATGGCTCCAACCTTATATGAGTAACTGTTTCTCTGATGGTTGGACCTGTGAGGCTGTTCTGTGGGCGGGGCCAGAGGAAGGCACTGGGCTCTGATTGGCCCCTGAAGTTCCCTGCAGACATTTTAGGATGATAAACAAATGAAGTATGATGAAGATTCTCGTTATTGTCCTGATGATGTTGACGTCACACTGTGAGTGAGTTTTAATGTGCTGTCGTCACATGCATCACTGGACTTGCTGTTGTTAAAGGTCAGAGGTCAAAGTTTTTCTTCACTGTTTTCTTTGTGACTCATTGGAGCCGATGCCAATTCAGCTGTGATCTGTTGCTGCTCCGCTCTCAGAGCTGTGACCTCATCACTGGTCTGAACCTGAGGATGTACTGATCAGGCATCTGGATGAAGTTCTCCCTGGAAGCATCTTCACCACGGAACGCTGAGGCCTTCAGCAGCTCTGCAGGAACATGAGTCCGTTTGTAGACAGATGTGATCTGACGAACACAGAACACAGACATCAGGCCTCGTCTGTTGTTTTCTTTTCTTCCTTTTTTTGTTGCTTCTTGTCTTTAATTGTCACCCTCTCTCTGTCTCTGTCTCTCCCTCCCTCCCTCGCTCTCTAACTCGCCCGTCTGGACTCACTGTACCGGACAGTTCTTGGGTTCAGATTTCCTCCTCCTCCTGTCTCCCCGCCCTCCACCTCCTCCGGCCAGCTGCCAAACACACCCTCCCCGTTCCCTCCACGCTGCTGGAGGATTGAACGCACTCTTCCAGAAATAGCCCAGATAATTGCCCTGCAGTGATATTTTTTTCCTCCCCTCGGTCACTTTGCACTCCTCTGCTCCTTCGTCTGCTTTTTTTCTCTCCCCATTCAAACCTGTTTCCTTCTTTTCTTTGTAAAGAACTAATTCCAGAGGTTTCTGTTTTCGGAGAAAGAAAAGAATCGAGTCAAACAGAATTCCTGGCTGCTTTGTTTCACTCAGTGGGAGGCGAGATGTTTCTCTCTGTGTGTGCCGGTTTTCCAAATCGGAGCCAGAGCCTGATCCAGGAGTGGAGAGAGAGAGAGAGAGAAACCAGAGAAGTCAGCAGTTTCTCCAGCCAGATGTCGCCACCACTTCCAATGGTTGTGCCAGAGGGAAGGATGGAGGGAATACTTCCCTGTTTGTTTGTGCAGCTCGTTGGAGCAGGTGCCACTATGAAGCCAAGGAGTCACGTGTGTGTGTGTGTGTGTGTGTGTGTGTGTCTGAGAGAGAGAGAGAGAGTGGGGTTCGGGTTAAATCTGCAGCTGGCTGTGGAGGGAAGGTGGAGGTCAGACCTGTATCACATTTTCCTGCTCGGCTCATTCGGTCCAGGAGGAAGTTTTTCCCTGTTCTGTTCTGGGAGCAGCTGTGTGAGGGAGGTGTCTCATCTGTCTGTGGTCTGCAGCCCCTCCCTGCAGCCTCTGATCCTCCTGTGGACGCTGGTGCAGGATCAAGGACAGCTACCAGGACCAACCCCCCCCCCCCCCCTGCAGCCACGTGCTGTGGGTGGTTCATACTGCGGATGAGATTCAAACCTTCTTTGTGGAAAATCTGAGCTTCTCAGGATTTAATGCTGCAGCAGTTTTCATGTCACATTTTACTTATTGTGAAATCAGGCACTTTTCACACACATACACACACACACACACACACACACACACACACACCACCTCCCCCATCAGACGAAGTTGCCGACATCGGCTGCTCTCCACCCCCCCCCACCCCTCTCCTGTGCGCAGCCTCGTTCGTCCAAACGCGTTCCAGCGTCCAGACCTTTGTTCTCCGGCTCCTCACACTGTGACTAATGAGACCTGCAGAGCTGGAGTTCCACAGCTCAGTCTGAAACTGGGACATTTGGAAAACATCCCAGTTTTCCTCTGCAGCGCCACCACAGTTAAACCTGAGATGTTGACACTGGAGAAAGAGTTGATGCTGTTGTGTTAGTTCATGGTCTCACATGGTCGAAGCTTAGTAGCTGAAGACTACCCCCCCCCCACCCCACCCCCAACCTCACCCCCCGGAGCCCTGTGAAGACTGAAACACCACACACACACACACACACCACCTCCCCCATCAGACGAAGTTGCCGACATCGGCTGCTCTCCCCCCCCCCCCCCGTGCGCAGCCTCGTTCGTCCAAACGTGTTCCAGCGTCCAGACCTTTGTTCTCCGGCTCCTCACGCTGTGACTGATGAGACCTGCAGAGCTGGAGTTCCACAGCTCAGTCTGAAACTGGGACATTTGGAAAACATCCCAGTTTTCCTCTGCAGCGCCACCACAGTTAAACCTGAGATGTTGACACTGGAGAAAGAGTTGATGCTGTTGTGTTAGTTCATGGTCTCACATGGTCGAAGCTTAGTAGCTGAAGACTACCCCCCCCCCACCCCACCCCCAACCTCACCCCCCGGAGCCCTGTGAAGACTGAAACACACTGAGACACGTTGTCTTTTGTCCCCCGTTATCTTCACTCTTGAGTTGGTCCATGCTCTTAAACCCCAAAGATCGAATATCACATTCATTTTTTTATTCTTTATTCTTCCTCCTCGCCAAGTTCTATCGACTCCACAGCCCCCACAGCCCCCACAGCCCCCACAGCCCCCACAGCTCCTGCCAGCTGTCAGCCAGCGGCTAAACGGCCTCCCTCAATCGCCTTTTCAGCTCCAGCTTAGTCTCATTGGCAGTAAGCTGATTAGGAACGAGCCGCTAAGCTCGGCAGAGACTGATAGTCTAACAGAGAGAGTGGCGAGGGAGGAGGCGAGAGGGGCGAGCGAGTGAAATGAAAGGAAGTGAGACAGACAGGAAGGAGGCAGAGATTAATGGACGGGAGATGGACTCGGGTTTTTTGTGCTGTAACGTCTCTGAGGTAAAAGACACGGGACAGTTTGTATACAGCGCAGGTAACTCGGTTTGACCTTGTGGGACATGTGGACATGTCAGGACGACCCGTCCAGACGGGCGAGTGACAAGAACAGCTAGAAACCTCCTCATCATACGGACCTTCTGAAAGCGTGAGGTGACCTGAGGTTCACAGCAGGTCGTGTTCCCCTGTGGCCTCTGACGCCGTCTCACTCTGTGACGGTGACGACAGGAAGTCTCTCCGTTTCCTCTGTTTTCTGATTTATATGGCAAGAACCAACCGGGAGCCGGGAGCCACTCCCCGCCGATGTAAACAGTTGCCATGGAGACAAAACGTCTGCCGCCACTGGTCGCCCGCAGTGCTGTTGACAGCCGTTTGACCTCTGACCTCTGTAAGTGACTCCAGGACTAGCTCCCAGTGAGCTCAGATTAATCACCGCTGTCAAAAAGAAAACTGTGGCTCAAATTATTGATCCTCATCGTCAAGTGTTTTTAATTTAAGAAAAACATTTGAAACTGATACTGTGACTTTTATTTACTCCAGTACTATTACTGCTGCTACAAGTACTCGACAAAATAACAGTGTATAAGCAGTGACAGTGACAGTGACACCCTCATGTCGTTGGTGGTGGTTGTTGTTGTTGATGTTGATGGTGATGGTGTTGTGTTGTTCCAGCAGAAAACCACAGCAGTAGAAATACAGTTGAGCTCATATTTTTGTTGTTGCCATGGTACCTGAGAAGATGAAGGTGTTTGGTTTTTCCCACCCGGGTATCCACCAGCCCGCTCCATTTTTTATTTTATTTATTTTTTTAACAGCACCACTTAACAGATGCTTGTGGGACGCGGTGGTCATGGTTACGGGGCTGTTGCTATGGCACAGCGGAGTGTTTGATTGGGGGCTGGGGGTGGGGGGGGGGTGATAAATGGCCGTCTCCACTCTGTGTCTGGATACGTGTGATGTAGGAGATTTAAATGACTCCGGGTTGTCAGTCAGTGTGAAGCAGGTGGAGGCCGCATTTAGGTGGAAAGATGTTGCTGCAACAATAAGATTTCAAAGAGAGCTGATATAAACCAACTCACTGTGTGTGTGTGTGTGTGTGTGTGTGTGTGTGTGTGTGTGTGTGTGTGTGTGTGTGTGTGTTGAATAGGGTCAGTACTCAATGGACCAGCCAGAGGAGAAAACACAATCAGTTCTTTTGGCTGAATGTGTGTCTCCTTGTGCCAAGATGCACACCGGCCCATAATGCACTGCAGCCTGAATGGACACAACACTCTGTTTGTGTGTGTGTATGTACACAACACTCTGTGTGTGTGTGTGTGTTTATACATACAGTGTTGTGTCCGTTCATGATTATTATCATTTATTTCCGTCTGATCCCGTGACAGAGCAGTGTGCAGGTGATTCCTCCTCCTCGTCATGTTCCTGACGGGATTATTGTATGAATGATGAAACCTCTCACCTTGATGCTAACGAGCACAAATACAATGACAGCACAGACACACAAACGCTATAGATAATGTAAATGAGAGGAGACACAGCCTCATGCTCAGTGATTATAAAATGATGAGGAGGGGGGGGGGGTATTAACAAGGCTCTAATGCAGGAAATGAAATCATGGGGGAAGTGACTGTGGTAATGAGCGTGTGTGTGTGTGTGTGTGTGTGTGTGTATGTGTGTGTGTGTGTGTGTGTGTGCGCAGCTGCTGGTTTCATTAGAAAATCTCTCTGACTCCAGAGACGGTGTCAGAGGAAGAAATGAAAATCTTCATGATGCTGCAGAGCATCAGTGTTGCGTTGTGTTTTATTCAGGTCATGTGACTGGGTCATGTGACTGGGCGATTAACCTGTGTTAATGTTTGGTCTCTGTGTTGCAGGCTGCAGCCGTTCATCTCTGGACAACCCAACAAGAAGATGGCTGTGGAGCAGGTGAGCCCTCGTCCATCTACATCCCAGTATCTCCTCATCCCCTCCTCCCCCTGTCTGTCTGTCTGTCTGTCTGTGTCTGTCTGTCTGTCTGTCTGTCTGTCTGTCTGTGTCTGTCTGTCTGTCTGTCTGTGTCTGTCTGTCTGTCTGTCTGTGTCTGTCTGTCTGTCTGTCTGTCTGTCTGCGTGTGTGTGTGTATCTGTCTGTGTGTGTATGTGTGTGTGTGTGTGTCTGTGTGTGTGTGTGTGTGTGTGTGTGTGTGTGTGTCTGTGTGTGTGTGTGCGTTCATATTCCAGTCTTTCGTTCAATCCTGCTGATCTGCTCCTCTTCATCCCTCCATACAGAGGAGGAGTGACAGACAGAACACTGAGGCTCTGGTGTTGTGTGAAGTTTAGGAAACACTCCTCTTTTTCAAATTCTCTTCCTCCTCCTCCTCCTCCTCCTCCTCCTCCTCCCCCTCCTCCTCCTCCTCCTCAGTCTTTGTTTCCTTCATGTGCCTGTTGGCAGCTCTGAATGAAGCCGCTCAGGGAGCTCAGGCTCTGTCAACCAGGAAGAAAACATTGCCACAAGGGGCCGGGTCAACAAGGCTTGTTACTTAGCAACCCCCCTCACACCCCCCCCTGGGAACTGGAGGTGAAGGGCCACCGCCATTGGCTGAGGCTGCTCCTCGCAGATCCTGTTATGTAATGTTGCCGTTTCACCGCAGTGACAGGCCCAGACTGAAAAGAGATGTGTGTGTGTGTGTGTGTGTGTGTGTGTGTGTGTGTGTGTGTGTGTTTACATGAGGTGGAGCAACATGTGGTTTTCTGCCAGCTGAGACTGACCCAGCTGTTCTCATTCGACCTTTAACCTCCACTGTTCATATATCAGCAGGGTTAAACCAGGATCTGGTCAGAACAACCACTGCTGTTATTATTCCATACAGCGGTCATGTGACTTCCTGACTTACACTCTGCTGGTTGTGTGTGTGTGTGTGTGTGTGTGTTTGTGTGTGTTGTTATAATAAGTCCTGACCCAGTTAATATCTCTCACCTTGTAATCAGCTTGGTGTTTATGCCGTTATGATAATGTTTGGTTTATTTTGCCCCGTTAGCGCCTGTGTTCAGCAGCAGCTAATGAGGCGTCCGGCTCCTGTGATCCACAGCCTCCTTCCAGCCGGAGAGGCTGAACACAGCAGGGGTCCGGGACAGAGTCGGCAGGAGAAGTGACGGGTTTCGTCTCGTTGGCTTTTACGTCGCCGTTTCCTCACATAAAAGGAGGAGTGCTGAGGGAACAAGGAAAGAGGAGAGGGGGATGCAGTGAGGAAGGATAGAGAGGAAACGTGAAAGAGAGAATGAGGAAGTGAAAAGGGAGAGATGGCAGGCGGTGGAAATATCTCCATCACACTGAGGAGCCTCCACCTGCTTCTCCTCCAGCTTTACCATTAGAGCTGAGAGGAGAGGGAGAACAGAGAGAGAGGTTGATGCTGTCTTTATTCATACGTATGTGGAGATCACACCACCACATCACGCCGTGTTTATTACCTGCCGTGTCTTTTTAAAGGAAGATCACATCCAGCTTAGATTTCCCAGGTGGAGATTCATGTTTCATGCAGAGGAAAATATTAAAAAAACACACAACACGCACACGCACACAACCCACAATATTTCCCGTCTGCACAGGAGGCCACCCCCGACCGCCTGCCGGTGCCTGTGGGAGCCCCCGCCAGTGGAGTGGTGGTGGAGAGCGGGCCGGTCGTTTATGATGATGCCGCCGCTGAGGAGGAGGAGGAGGAGGAAGAGGAGCCGTGTGTCAGTGCGATGGAGCTGATGGGAAACAACGGTCAGTCCAACAGTGTTTCAATGAGCTGACGTTACACACATGTTACACTGAGGTGTGCTGGTGTACACACACACACACACACACACACACACACTGATTTCGATAAGAGAACTGGTTCTCTTCAGATGCTGTGATGTGCTCAGAGTCACGTGTTAGTGTGGTGTTGTCGACGCCCACAGTGGCTCAGCTCTTTGTCGTTGGAATCTGGGTTTTAATGAATCGGCTCCTGAGGGTCGCGGCTCAGACTCCTGCTCAGACTCCTGCTCAGACTCCTGCTCAGACTCCTGCTCAGACTCCTGCTCGGCTTTAATGAGTCGTCAGTCACATTAAATTTCTTCCCTTTACGTCTCCAGCTGTTCAGCTTTAATGTCTCTGAGCCACTTGATTAACTCCTGTAGGGAAACTCTTTGTTTATACTTTTGCCCCTGTGAGGTCAAAGGTCAGGGTCATCCGCAGGGCAGCACCTCTGGAGCTGGCGGGGACACCGAGTCCGTTTCAGTGTCACTGTCGTTCACCTTCATCGTGTTCACAGTAGTTTCTCATCACATCTGTGTTTACGTTTCTCCGGTGACGTGTTGTGTCACACACCTGTAGTTTCCCTGACGCCATTTAAATCTGTACACTGCCAATAATCCATGCTGATCTCTGTTCTCCAGATTACGGCTCTGATGGAGATTATGATGATGGATTCTAGCAGCGCGTCGCGTCTCTGACTGTTCTGAGCGAAACAAAATGGCTGCAGCTAACGGAGGAGATCAGTCGTGTGGGCGGAAGCTGCCGGGACGATGACAGAAACACTGTGATGACACTACGCTGAATGACAGAGACGAGGGTCTGCAGTGGACTCAGGTGTGTTGAGCTGCGGGGTCAGAAGACATTCAGGATTAAACGGACAAACAAAAAAGCTCGCCACGTTTAACGTGTAGTTCGAACGAGTCGTTTAAAAAGCTTTAAAAAAAAAACTACAAGTCGAACAAAAGGACAAACTTCATCATCCTTTAACCTGCACTTTGCATTATTAACACTCAAGTACTTTAGCTGTTTCAACACTAACTTGAGGTGAAACGAGCATCAGGAAGCGAGAGATCAATCATCCTTATCAGTATTTTCCTGTCATTTCTGGTTGGGATCAGATTTGATCGATGCCTTAGCTGATTGGTGGACAGACGCCTGCTGTCTGCTTCTCTGCAGCCAAACTCATGACGACGATGTTGCCTTTGAATGAGTGAAGTGATCCCACGTTCAAATAGTGTGGGTTTTAATTTTGCTGTTAATTTGTTGTGGTTTTTCTTTTCTAATTTGTTTGGCAATGATTCATTGTGAGTGATTAATTTAATGAGATTTTGGATAATTATTCTTTACTCTGACCCGTCACGTGCCACAGAGGAGTTTAAAACCTGTGGGACGACGATGCGCAGTCACGGAGGAGATTTTTTTTTTATTTTCCATTCAAGGTTTTAGTGTTGGATTTTTTTTTGTGTGTTGGAAAAGAGATTGTGGCCTTTTTCACTGTAACAATATTTAACGAGGCGTCTGTGACAAGGCCTCGCGCCACTGCTGCTGCTATAAGTCATGATGTCATCTCTGTACTTTGTTGTGTGAATTTGCTGCAACAGTAAAAATGTCACCAAAAAGACAAAGACACGTTTCCGCTGTTGTTGATCTGATCATTGTTTATTCCCAAGATGCTTCCTGTCGACTTTTCCAGAATCACAACGACGGAGGTGGCGAGTTAGCGTGAAACAATAACGACAAAAGCCTGAGGTTTTTATCTCATCTAACACTGTGCCAATCTTATCACTTTATAATTTATGGAGGGTTGTCACTTGTTAAGCTCGTCAACACATCCCCTTTATCTCACAGGCCTCGTTATCTCACTGGCTAATTAATTCCAGCTCTAACTTAGATTTACACAGTCAGTGGAATCAAATGAAGAAATACATCAATAACACAAATGAGTGAAACGGCTCTTTGTGGCTGATTGAGTTGGGAAGTAGCTTTAATGACAGCTCACAGAGAATGAGTTTACAGCGTCAGGTAATTATCCTCAGGTGAACAGGTGAACAGGTGAACAGGTGAACACAGGCCAGGGCGTCATCACATCAGTGTATCGACATGTTGTCAAATTCACAACAACAATACATTAAATTCCTCACTGGGTATCATTAGCCTCGTTATTTTCAGTTTTTATGGATCACCTTTACTTTATGCAGCCGTGTAAATTGTTAAATGGCCGTTTACATCTATGAAGCCAAATAAAGCAGAGACCTGTTGAGTTCGACTCTCAACAAACAGATGAACAAAAGAAACGGCACTGTTCTGCCATTATGAGAATTATGTTTTCAAAGAGTTGGCAAATTACCCTCTCGGATGCAAAATGGAGCCGCTATTATCTCCATTTAGTGTGTTGCATGCTCCATTTCAGACATCTTTGTTGGAGGCAACAAAGATGGAGAGAGCGAGGGAGGAGAGAGAGGGAGATTAAACGGACCATTAGACCAAAATGACTCCTGTGAAGAGGGATCAGAAAACAAACAGCGCCGCTGAAGAGCCGCCGCCGGCGTCAGAGGAGCCAATTACCACCATTATTATTGTGATCGAGTTTACAGTGATTACTCGCCGTGATGCGGCCCAGCTGACGACGAGGGGACGTGTCGTAAATAGACTCACTTTACTCCTATGACACATTTATGGTCAAACATTCAATATAACGTACGTGTGTGTGCGTGTGTGTGTGTGTGTGTAGTGACGTGGCACAGACTCACTGGGTTTTGTTTGGTAAGTGAAATCCATACACACATTCTTCTTCATTTTAAATTACACAAAGTGACAATGTGGGAAATGCATATTTCTGTTTGTATCATTCTCTCAGTGTATAAACAAACAGGTGGGAGAGACGTTGTGTTTATTTCCTGGAGGTTTCAGGTCAACGTGTTGAATAAACACTGTTCTGTCAGATGTTTGCTAACGATGACCTCATCAGCCGGAGGTGAGACAGGTCTCCACAGCAGGTAATTAAGTCCTTAATGAGAACAGACCCCTGAGCTCATTCACGTTGTCATGGTGACCACAGCCACACTGCAGCTGTGGAGGTGATGTTGGGTCTAACACACACACACACACGCACACATGTGTGTCAGAGATGGATTTGTGTTACCCAGCCACGCTGATGTTGACAAATGAGCATCTTTAGCGTAGCAGCATATGAGACTATTAGCATTGTCTGTGTGAATGTGAGCAACCAGCTGTTTTCATTTGACTCGGCTGATGTGTGGCAGCAGGTCGACGTGTGTCCAACCTGCTCTCTGCAACCCCACCACCCCCCGCCCCCCTCCCCGTCCCCCCATCCTCCACCATGATGTTTCTTTTACCTGCCTGTGATTTCTGTCCCCTCTGGTTCCATTCTCCCTTTTCTTCCATATTTCATCCAGCTCGTCCTCACACCCCCCCCACCCCCCCATCTCCCTCAGTGCTGGTTCTCTGAACAGCCTGATTGTTCATAATCACTCACAGTCCGTCTCTGTGACTAATGGGCCCATTAGAGTGGGACTGAAGCCTCAGCCTGCGTCGCCGTCCCAGCATTCGCCTCTGATTTGTGTGATTTAACGTAATGAAGCCGTAAAGTCTGTGAGACAAAGACGTTTCACACAGGAGCAGCTCAGCCAATCAGACCATCAGTTCATCTGGTTTGTATTGGTGGACAGCTGAAGGGTCACATCTGGTTTTGTATTTGTATTGACAAATAGTCAATTGACTGATTGACATGAGACAGTTTCATAATGAAACTGTTGTGTAAACGTGACACAAATGGTTCATTGTTATATATTTTTATATATCTTAATATTTTGAATCTTACGTTTTCTGTGTGTGTGTGTGTGTGTGTGCGTGTGTGTGTGCGTGTGTGCGTGTGTGTGTGTGTGTGTGTGTGTGTGCGCATGCTGTAGTCTTACATAAGCAGCACCATGGAGACCTCTGCCTCCATGACCAGAGTGGGAGGAGTCAATGGACTGAAATGGAAGTTTTAAATAAAGGAAGTTAGATGGATGGATGGATGGATGGATGGATGGACGGACGGACGGACGGACGGACGGACGGACGGACGGACGGACGGACGGACGGACGGACGGACGGACGGATGGATGGATGGACGGATGGATGGACGGATGGATGGATGGATGGCTCCTGCTGCTGCTGCTCAGGAGAGAACGTCTCGTCTTGATGACTGAAGGAGTGTGATCAACAGCAGCAGATGGGAGGATTCTCACACTGTGGTAACTGTGTGCGACGCAAACTCACTAATGACTTACTGTAAAGACAGTGTGACGCGTGCCACACCGAGTGTGTGTGTGTGTGTGTGTGTGTGTGTGTGTGTGTGTGTGTGTGTGTGTGTGTGTGTGTGTGTGTGTGTGTGTTCATCACTTATGCAGGCAAGTGTGACATCTGGAGAACAGAAGTAGGAAAACCACTAGAAGAGAACTGACACTTCTCCAGCCTTACACCAAAGCACACACACACACACACACACACACACACAGGGACAGACACACACAGAGGGACAGACACACAGTGGGCAGATAATGAGGCCTGTGGGCAGAGTCACAGTCTATATAACGTTTGACCTCTTCTGGAGAGCAGGACGACTTCATGTGTCTTTGTTGCGTCTGTAGTCGTATCACACTTTCTTCTTTGTCGTCATTTCACATGTCTTGATTTTGTGTCTTTGTGGTTGTGTTGTGGTCCTCTGTTGTCACTTTGTGTCTCCGTTTCTTCTTTTCACTCTTTGTAGTTTTGCGTCTCTTCATTTTCTGCCCTTGTGTAATCCTTGTGTGTCTCTCTGTAGTTGTTGTGTCTCTCTGTAGTGTCTGTCCATCTCACTGTGGCTGGTTTGTGTGTGTTGCTGCTCATTTTGTGTCGGTTGTGTGATGTTATTGTTGTTGATTTGTTTTTCCTTTGTGCGCCTCATTTTTCATTTGGGTCTTTTTGTGGTCGTTTTCTGTCTCTTTATGAAACGAACACACACACACACACACACACACACACACACACACGCACACACACACACCCTGGTCTGACCAAACACAACACATCGTGTTGTGTTTGTGCTAAGTGGTAATTAGCTCAGAGAGCCTCTGACTTGTTGTCGGTGTAATTTAAAGGAGATGTGCAGCTAATTAATGAGAAGCTGAGGAGGCAGCCAGAGGAGCATCAGGGGAACCTGTCAGGAGACTGAGCAGCATCATGTGATCATGTGATGTGATGTGGCCGTCACCTTCCCACTGGAGGAGGAGGAGGAGGAGGAGACAGCAGGACACGGAGACAGATGTGGGACGAGCAGCAGGAGCGTCCTCCAGACTGTCTCACCTGCTGTGTGGATGAGAGGGAGGGATGATCATTACAGGAGCAGGGAGACAGGGAGACAGGGAGGTGTGCGACAGGTTTCCTCCGTCAGCCATCAGCTCATTAATCTTCTGCTGACCTTCAGAGTCCGTCAGAGGAGGAGGATTCAGTTTGGCTTTTGGTGGAAGTGGGGTGAAGGTGCAGAACATGATGTCCTGGGTTCAGATCCTGCCTGTGACCTTTTGTAAAGGTCATCCTCCAGGTCCTTCTCCACCATTAAAAACACCACAACATCTTATTAAAGGATAGAGTTAATGATTAGAATCCATGTTCTCTCCTGTCCCGCAGACACAGTCTGGACAACGGGGACGTGGATGTTGTGCTGACGAGCGTCTCCGCAGGTTTGAGGGATGTTTTTTTTTTTTTTATGGTGGATGAAATTTCTCTCCCCGTCCCTGTCGACAGGAGACGGATGAGTCACAACAACACCTCCACCGCCGGATCACTGCACCCGAGGTCAACAGCTCCATACTGGCCTTTCTGCAACCACACAATATCACAACAACATCACAGTGTGAGCTGAAAGTGTCAGACGCACAACGAGACAGAAAACGACACTTTTATGGTTTCTCGTCAGAAAGAACTGTTTTTTCATCTCCAAGCTTTTTCAATCCCAGCTGAACAACGCACACGCACACACACACACACGCACACGCACGCACGTCACGTTATGTGTTGTGAGCAGAAAAGGTGACTGAAGAGTGAATCAACTCCGTCCAGGAAAGTAAAAATTCCCGAGCTTTGGCCCGACAGTGACCTGAGTCTGGCATCAGCAGATTCCTGGATCCATGAGAGGGTCGTGATGCCTGATGCATGAAGTCCACGACCCCGAGTCTCCGTCCCATGATGCAGCTGCGCGTGATGATGAAGATGATGAGAACCTGCTGCATGTGGGTCTCTGGTCCAGGAAAATGATGGAATGTGCCGGACTGGATCCATAATCACCCTCAACTGTAAAAATACTGGACGCAGGAAAATTCTTCTTCTCGTGTTCTTGCTCCTCCAGGACGGAACATCATGCACCATTAACAGTGTTAGTAAGGTTCAGATGTGTCATTATGTTCAGACGCACAAACACACACACACAAGATGCAACACTGAACAATCTAAATTAAAATGGATGCCCGCATCACACTGAGGCTTTATGCTATTGACATTTATTTTCACCTCCCTCCTTTTCAAACAGTTGTCTGTTTTTCTCCCTGGACATCTGAACTCATCTCCGACTCTGAGAAAACCCACTGTCAGTGAACGTCTCGTTTTCAGAAAGAAACTAAAACATTCCCCTCAAATCAAACGGCAGCTTTTGAATCAGGGAGCAATTAAACACTGAGACCGTGAACTTTCACTCGAGGTAAAGTGCACACACACACACAGACACACAGACACACACACACACACACACAGACACACAGACACACACACACACACACACTGCTCTCCCCTGAGCTGGATCCAGCAGGTTCAGCACACATTTCCATGATCAGAGTGGAGATGACAGCTGCGAGGACGTCAACCGCTTCTGTTTGCAGGGAAACATCAATCGCCTCCTCCCAGGTGGCGGTGACCTCTGGTGACCCCACAGCTTTTCCACACTTCCTGCTGTGTGTGTGTGTGTGTGTGTGTGTGTGTACATGTGGTATTTACACTGGAAAGCAGAGGCGTGGGTCGTTGCCAGCTCCTGGCGTTAGAAAACAGACACAGGGAAAAGATGCTTCTCCATTTGGTCTCCATCGTCGTCCAAGAGCAGAAGATGACTTCCAGCCGCAGCCTGAGGGAGCCTCTGCTGCTGGCTTCTCCCGCTGGCGCTGGCACATTATCAACCAATCTGGATTCCTTTTTGGTTTTTTCCATTGCTGAGGCTTTTATTTTGAATTTTACTTGTTGAAACGCCTCAAGAACTCTTAACAAAATAAAAGCTTTTTGAAATTACGTTTCAGAGTGAAGACACCAGGAGAGGCTCATGCATGACGTTTCCATGACAACTTCATGACAGTCGGTCCTGAGTGACAGCTGTCACAGGTCACAGTGACCTGTGGGGACAGGAAGCCTGAGGATGCTGCCAACAGGAAATCATTAAAGTTAAACATCTTCCTCTGGCTGCTATGAATAATTAACACGTAAATAATTTATTTACATGCACACGTCAACTTCTGCTGTGGCTATAGGTGAAGTGAAGCTAATTGTACTTCCTGCATAGTGACAGTTACTTTGGATTCAGTTTTCAGCCTTTTTAAAATTTAAGACCAGTTTATATAAATTCAGTATTATTGATTATATATCCTCATACTTACCACTGAATCTTGGTTGATATGTTGTAAGTTAATAACATGGTTTATATTTACAACGTTCTCAGCGGATCACAGTGGAGTTCCGTGTATAATATCAGGATATGCACCAATCAGCGTTTACGTCTTTCAAAGCGGAGCGCTGATTGGCCCGTTCACCGGCAAACAGGTGTTAAGCGTATACAGTATAATCAGCGGCGGCCATTTTGGTGCAGTCGTTGTTGCGGAAGCGGAAACGGAAACGTCACGGGACCGTAAGCAGCGGATTCAGGAACGAATCGATGAAGAAGAGTAAAGGCCGAATGTTGTTTATAAAGAAGAGTCAAGCTGATTTATTCCGTTTTATCAACAGGGGAATGAAAACGAGTAATTTAGTTGACATTAGCCTCAGTTAGCTGGAGGATAACAACAGTGAAACTTGACCGTGGATTTTGAGGATTTAATGAAACGGTTTGCCCCCAAAACAAACCAGGAGACAGGAGGAAGTGACTGCGTGAAAGGTAAGAAAGAACAACAGTGGTGTGGATTAACAGCTGATGTGCGGTTTGACATGTTTAATCATTTAAAATGTTAGCTAACTGTGTGTACACACCTGCACTTCAGCTGTTAGCTGTTAGCTCCGTGTTTTTATTGCTGTGCTGTTTTTGTGTTGCGGTTGTGTAGCGGTGTTTGTTGCAGGGGTTTAGTGCTGCTGTTAGTGTTTCTCTGTTTCTCTGTTGTGTACATGTTAGTGCTGTTTGTTGTTGTGTAATGTTTGTTATAGCTCTTGTGTAGCTGTTCCTATGTTCTGGTGGTAAGGTTTGAAATTGGTTGTTGTGGTGATGTTTGTTGGTTTTAAGTCTGAATTCAGTATCTAATCCACTAAACTGACGTTCTCCATGACGTTTCACTAATCTAAAGATTCAGTTTAGATGTACACAGCAACTGTTTTTACTGTCAGACACAAACGTCAAATCATCCTGAACCGCGTTTACAACCTGTAGCTCCAACCTGAAGATGAGTGCAGGTGTAGTCGACCTGCAGTGTTGCTTATCAATGAAATATCTGAACTCTTGCTTTAGAATAATATAACTCTAAATATGGCTCATCACTATAAGGAACAACCTGTGATGTTTCCCAGCGCATCAATATCCGGGTAAATACGAGCAAGCTGAGTGAGGATCAGCATGTCAGATGAGGAAAGGTGTTGAAACATCCAGAGATTAGCACAGGGCTTCATCACCTAATCCCTGGCCTCTATAAATCCTCTGTGAGACAACCACGAGGTTCTGAGAAGTGGCTTTACCTGACGTGGTGCAGATAATCATCGCTTCCTCTGCTGACAGGAAGTCAATCCTGTCCTCGGGAACTTCTCAGGTCAGACGTGGTCAGTGCATCTTTTGTAGCATTTGTGGGAATCGTGACTTCCTCAGGAAGTCTTAGGAAAAACTCGTTCCTCTGCTTCCTGGCATTAGGAGCGTAGAGGAGAGACAGGGACAATGAACAACTGCAAGAACATAGCAAGAGAGTTAAATGGCAGAGGAGAAGTGAGTGTTTCACCTCTATGCTGTCCTTTTTCTCTGTGTGTGAAGTTCATAGTCTTAAAAGAAGCTGGAAGAATCTGTGAGGAAAGTATGATCCTTTCCTTAAGATTGTCATGTTTTGCAAGGCACACACACAGAGACACACACAGACACACACAGACACACACGCAGAGATAAATTACAGGATTGCTATTTTGTCACTCGGAGCAGAAAACACAGCATGTTGAGTCCAGAGTGATCAAAGTGTTGATGGAGAGGAAACACGAGGGAGCGAGTCAGGGGTTTTAAATGGTGACTATGGTGAAATATCAGCAGGAGACAAAGGCTGAATAAAGTCTGAGATTCAGCTGCAACCGGAGGCTTCGGAATCAGCTTTGTTTTCCAGCTGTAATGAAGCAGGATCCAGGATAAAACCTGTTAAATCTTTGCCACCAAATATGCATGAGATGAATATTTCATGTTTCTCCAGGTGGGTGGGTGGGTGGGATGGGTGGGGGTGGGGCAGAGGGCTGCAGGTATCTGCATTAGCTGCTCGGCTGTTTCTTCCTCCTGTATGATCTTTACATGAACATCCACACCTTCACCCTCCTGCTGCGGAGCCATGGGTCGCTTGTCTCGTTTTGATGCAGCTGTTTCTTCACAGACACCTCCTCGTTACATCTAATCGCCCTGTCATGGTCAAACTAGTAGCATCTCAACTGTCATTAGTCGTCTCTGGAGACAGCATCGGTGCAGTTTACCTGTGCTGTTTTGTTTTGTTTTGTCCCCGACACCATGATATATTAAAGAGGGAAATGAAACAGGAGGGAGAGAACTTCGTGTTTTGAGCGGAGGTCAAAGGTCATCAGTCATGTTGTTTGAATAAGAGGCCATCGTGTCAGCTTCTTTTTGACAGGTACAGATGGGGAACAAAGAGCTGACAGTGTTATTGTCACTCATACGGTTGTCAAAGTCACTCGAAGCAGCGAGATGAGGTCGGAGGTGATTCAGATGTGATCGGTGAAGGTTTTTCTGTTGCCTCCAGCGAGGACAGACACAGCTGTGAAAGCTCAGGGTTTGATGTTTTCTACAGAGAGTTGCAGAGGTCGAGTGTCCATTTGTGGAAAGGAACAAAAAGTGTTCATATGAGCAGGTGAAGGTGTTTTATTTGAGATTAAAAAGATGGTTTAGATCTGCCAGAGATAGTGATGCAGTGGCCCACTCCTCTACAGTCTGAGACATGCCCCCTGTGGCAGAGCTGAATGTAAAAGACAGCGGAGAAGAAGAGAGAAGGTGCTTCTGTGTCTGATACGAGACTGGACAGAAAAACTCTTTACATCAGCTAAAGGCTGACAAAAGGCCGCTGTGTGTTTTACCTGTCAAATGTGTTAAAGATAGTTAACGAACAGTGGAGAGAAAGAGAAAATCATAAAAAGCATAAGAGAAGGTTAATAAGATAGAGAAAACACAGAATAAGAAAAAAATGGTACCAAAACAGGATCCGTTTGAGAAACTGATGTGTTAATATATGCTCTCACCAGCCAAATAAAACTAATGCAGTCAAACAGTCCTCCAATAAACTCAGCCTCATGAAGCACAGAATATTGAAAATGTATTTCATTCCATTATTGTTGTTTAACTTAACAAATGTCAGGCTCCAGAAAAGACCATCAAGTTGAATTAGCACCGCTTTAAAACAGAACATAATCGTAGGATTTATTGTTGGGACTGAATGAGTTTGTGTTAAGTGGGCATCATCAAGTTTAAAATAAACCCTGAGCTTTATGTTCTTCTGCAGTGGGGAACCAGGTTTAGATGATTCACACTGCGTATGAGACACGTGGAAAACACAACGCTGTCTTTAGAGATGAAATGAAATGAAGGCAGTAGTCAAACGTTCACACGGATTTACCCATGATTCCACAGCGCACAGAGGAGTGGACGTGTGCAGAGGAGGCGGGCTCGATCTAAATGTCCCATAGTGCCATTTACCAGGCGATAGCACTGACAGACGGCCCACATGCTAATACTAAGCTATTAGTCTCCCACACGTCCACACGGACCAAAATGCTCATTTGGCACCGAGTGGCGTTTTATTGACGGGAATCACTGTGAGCAGCTATTTGGCTTCAGAGCAGCACCTCGTCCTCTGAACTGACATCTGGACATCTGGACATCTGGACAGCCATCGCTTCCTGCAGGAAGACATCTACCGTCTCAGTGTTGGACATGATTACAACTACTCAGCTGATTCCTGCAGCCATGTTCAACATGTCGTTTAAAGCTTTATGACCAGAGTGTAGACCGTCAGAGCAGGTGAATCATCTGCATGCTCTCTGCTTATTGTCTGTATAATTCCTACTTTAAAGGTAAAGTTAAACATGCTCATCGATGTTACTTATTATTGAAGGGACTGCAAGTGAACTTAAGATATTGGAATTTTTTTCCCACCAGAGAAACAGGACTTTGGAATATCCTACAATTTAAACCCTTCCAAATGGTGAAAACCATTTTGCGTGGAGTCTCTGTGTCAGAGTAACACAGGTGTCCTCACTTCCCCCTCTCTGCGCCGGGGTATCTCAGTCAAGCGGCTTAAAATAGAGCCGAGTCAGACCTGGCAGCGTGACGCTTCAGGGAAACCAGGCGCTTCTTCAAAACCTTAAATCCACGCTGCCGGCTCCAACCTGCTGGCGTCAGTGACACACTTTGGATTTTTGAAATGTTGTCCAAACAAATGGAAAAGTCCGACTCCATGTGGGTTTCCATATTTAGACAGGCAGCAGTGCCAGGATGCTGGAACCGTGTCTGGAAACACAACTCTCTTTCTTTATTTGTCTCCTTGCAGATTTGTTGTTTGGTGAACTATGTAATATATTCACAGGTAGATCGTTCCAGGTCCAATAGTTGAGTGTGATGTTTGTGGAGAAGCTGTCTTATTGCAGGAGGTATTTGTCTGTAGGTTTAGAAATAGAAAATCCACCTCAGGTTATTTTTACCTCTGGAGACGGTAAAGACCCGTGATGATTGTTTTCAGTGCATTAGTTATTATATTAGCCTTTAAGGTTTCTTCTTCGTCTTCTGGGGAGGAAGTTAAAAAACTGTCACATGATTTCCAAACTTTGGCCCTTTTGACTTAAGTTAAAAAAACACAATAAGTGTGAGTTTGCTGTGTAAATCCGTGTGCAGGGGCTCTCAGCCCCGTGAATCACCGCGCTGTCTGAAATCACCGCTAATTACGGCAAGGTAAATCCCCCCTCGTACAAACAGCTTACATCAATTAGCCCACACTGTGGACGGCTGAGCTCGAGCATCGCTGCCTTTCTCACGATCCTGGAGAACTGTGGGAAGCCGGCGTGATCGCCCGCCCTTCCCCTGAGGCCTCATTTCTCCCCTTCTCTGCTCCTCCTCTCCCTCCTCCTCCCGTATCCCCCCACCAGCCGTCCACCATCAGTCCAAACGCTACACAAACCATGGAGCTGCTGCTGCTGTAGTCTCACTGTGATATAATAAACAGATCCGTGTACGTGGTCACACTCACAAGGTGGAAGTCCTCACCTCTTCCAGCTTGGCAACTGTTCCTCAGGACTGAATGACTTTCCAAGCTTAGTAACTGAATTCCTCCCGAGTGGACAAGAACAAATTGCGCAGACCCTAATGTTGGTTTGCTAAAATATCAGACAGATGTTAGCCTGGTGGCAAACAGTGATGGTGTGTCTGCCCTGACGACAGCTGCATAAAGAGCAGTTAAAGGCAATTGATCTTCTTACATACATTCATCTACTTTTCATTTATCTGTCCAGTCATGTATTTTGCCAACACATTAAGCAGTCACACAAAAGTCATTCTATCTATCTATCTATCTATCTATCTATCTATCTATCTATCTATCTATCTATCTATCTATCTATCTATCCATCTATCCATCTATCCATCTATCCATCTATCCATCTATCCATCCATCCATCCATCCATCCATCCATCTATGACACTGTATTTCCCTGTGCAGGGACGAGCCGCAGCAGTGTGGAGAAAAAATTACGTCTAATAGCAGCAGACAAACAGCCGAATAAGCAGGAAAACACAACGCACACTATTGGAGGCTATTGTGTAAACACAATCTGCCGAGACTCTCAATATGTTAAGCCGTCGGCAAGAGTGGAGAAGAATACGGACTGCTAATATGCATGTATGGATTTATTTACAGCTCCACCATCTTCAGCGCTTCAGGGCATATTGGCAGGAGGAGGGCGCTCAGTGTTTTTGGTTCATAGTCGACCTCTGTCTCTGGAACCAAGCTAAATCATAAACCTGCTAAACGGCACGGCCCTTGTTAGCACAGACTGAAAAGCGTAAGCCGTCGTTAACCATCCAACCCGGGAGGGAAAATGAAAGTGAAAGGGGGAGCCATCAGAGGGGCATCAGCCATCAGAGGGGCATCAGCCATCAGAGGGGCATCAGCCATCAGAGGGGCATCAGCCATCAGAGGGGCATCAGCCACCAGAGGGGCATCAGCCACCAGAGGGGAAGTGTTTGTGGATAAGTACTGTTATAAAGATGCATCAGGCAGCTCTCTGTTTGTGGAATTAGCTGTGTAGAGAGTATGTGCTGATAAAAATAATGAAAATACAATATGAAAATAAAAACAGTTGAAGTTGTGATAACATCATCAGAATTGGATCGTCAGTGTTTTTCTACATATTCAGTCCGTGCTCGCTGATAGACTGATAGACTGATAGAAATGAACCGGGTGTCTGAGGATGGCGTTCCTGGTGTCTGATGGGAAAGTGTGTTGGGATTGTTGAGTTGCTCCTTCCAGGCATTGAGCGCCTGTGTTGTCTCACCCTGAACTCTCCTCTACCAGAGCTGCCGGTTCAAAAACACAAGACGCACTCAGCTCAGAGGATGTTTACACACATCCTGGCCGGAAGCTCATTTCTATCCTTTGTTAAAAATAAATTGCAGACATGTTTCTGCTATTCTCGTATCTGACTGCATGTCTTGGCAGTGTGTGTTTTCAGCCCTGGAGGCAGGAACAGTGAAGCGCTGGTCCTCACAGACAGATAAACAGACAGTGTGGGAGGAGAGCCGGGGTAGCAGGGATGTGGGCGTTGGGTTTTCCAGTCCAGGGTCCCGTCTGTGGGGAGGTGAATTGTTGGCTATCGATCCAGCAGAGCCCCTGGCATGTTCTATCTATGGCAGCACAACAGACACTCCACAAATCCAGGTTTATCCTTCCTCCTCACCTCAGGAAGATGCTGGTGTAGGAGGTGGAGGAGCTCAGCTTGACAAACACACAACTATCAAAGTGGTGGGCGGCTAGAAGAGGAACGTCCTTGTTGTTGTTGTTGGTGTTGTTGTTGTACCTGCTATTTCCTACATTTGTGACCACTTTTGCATTTTGCTGTTTCCAGAGATGTAGTTAAACCAATTATAGCGATGCTTTAAGTGAAATGTTTGCGGAGACAAAACATATGTCCCCTGGAGACTTCCACCGCGCCTGAGTCTCCGTTTGTTGGTCCAGCCTCAGCAGCTGTGCACACAGAGAATACGAGTGAAGCAGCCAAATCCATTCTGCCCTAATTAACGAGGGAATCGGGCAGAGTACCTGAGTGTGTGCAGGGGCGGCTTGTAAACAGCTGCTGGTTCCCCTCAACACATCGGCCTGAGAACAAAGGTCTGAGAGAGCAGAAACCAGAAGACTTCACATTAAGTGCCTTGTGGTTTTTGTTTTCAAGTGGAATATCAACACGGTAACACAACATTCCCATTTTCCACCTTGTTAACGGTGAAGACAGTTCATTACAGATGGATCTCTGTGTTGGATTGTTTGGATCCTGATCAGCTGGAAGCAGATGTATGAATCAGTCATGACAGTTTTGGTTGGAAGACTCTGGATGGGTGATGTTTTTGTTTCCTCCCATTTGTTCCATGTATCTGATAAACAGACAGAGGGATGGACAGACTGATAAAGACAAGCAGATGGAGTCACGTGTTTGTTGAGTTATTGTGTAGATCGCTTTTCCTCTAAATTGAGTTTTTTTTACTTTACACTCTTTTTGTCTTGAACAGTAAGAACAGTTTTAGATTTTGGTGCCAAACTGTCTGGTGGTTTTTGCTTGCTGAGTCAGCGTCCTTACTGAGGCCTGCAGATATGAGGTTCTGCTATCAGGCTGTTTTACATGTGGACTGACAGTGGTTTTCATATTATTGCTTTGTTGCTAACGTGCATTTTGTACATTGAATAGAAATCCAAATTTAGTGAGAGTGAAAATCTGTCCTCTACTACTTTTTCCACCAGAGTAAAAGTCACCGTTCCCCTCCACGTCCCCTCCATGTCCTCTCCACGTCCCCTCCACGTCTCCATCTCTGTCTCCTCCCTCGCCGTCTCCTCCAGCCAACGCTCACGCTGATCTGAGCCTGGACAGATGGTCGCGAGCAAAAAATGTTTACTTAGGTTCGGCTCCGAACAAAACGAGCAGATGCCTGCGGAGCCGGCGCTTCCCTCCAGTCACCGTGATACTGGAGCAGGCCAACACACACCTTACACATTCGCTCACAGTGGCTCTTCAAGTTCATTTCAGTTCTGTTGGTTTTTTTTGTTTTGTTTTAGAATGAGATATCGTCAATCTTTTTTTTTTTTCATCTCCCGACATATCTTCTCATTATTAATATGAATGTGACCGGTGCCCGTTGTGAAGATTTGTGTTTTGACTTTACTTTATTCATCTCGTTTTTCCCCGATAGACACAAACAACCATGTGCCCAGTTCCCAGCATCCTTTGCTGTGGTGATGCTAACCAGTTTCTCTCATCACCTTGATTGACACCTACAGACAGTGCCTCTGATTAATGCCACAAATCCTTGTTAGTGATGTACAAGTTGCACATTCAAATTCAATGTGGATGGACACACACACACACACACACTACTTGAGTGTGAATTTTAGTGTGAGACTAGAAGTGGATTTTAATGAGCCGCTAAAAATAGATTTCATTTTTTCAGTCGGCGTGGAGGGATTAATTTGCTCCTGAGAGTGAGAAGGCGTCGAGATCAGAGCGTCCTTGAGAAAATGTCCACATCCACAAGTTTGCACAAATGCTGGTGCAGGAGAATTCAGCAGCTGATAGATGTGTCCCCTCTGGTCTGTTGTCAATACTTTTTCACCAACCTGAAATCTGCACCTCAGTTCAAAACAGCCCCCAAAATGATTCATTGTGAAATGATCCAGTTTAACCACATTCCTCTGTATATTATCTGGCATCGTGCGCATATATATACATAATAATGATCACGATTAACTTAAATTATCTTTTCAAAGGCAAGAGAGAGATGATCTTCCTCCTGTTGTTGCCTTGAGGGAGGCACATACCGGCTATTCGATTCCCACGGCTCTGTTCATTTGCGAAGCAGACTTTGTGCAGAATATTCATTAGCCGTCATAAATATCTTCTCTTTGAATATTCATGACCGCAAGGAGAACATGGGAGAGAAGAAAGACGAGACAAAAGATGGCCGACCGACACAGTTGTTTTAGGCACCGAGGTGCAGTTCTCCTCTGCGTGATGAGACAGGTGAAAGAAAGAGATGGAACAAAGGAGGAGAAACTCTAACTCTGACCCTAGGGTTAGAGAAGTATGGAGGTATGTCGATCCTCCACTGAATACAGAGCCTGTACTGTTGATACCTGTTCTACTGTGTACTGTTTATATACTGTTGATACAGCGATATAAAGTGTGAGGCAGCCCTTTAAAAACAGGAAGGAGAGATAATGTCATGAAGTGTTATGTATATTTTGTAGAAGTGTCTACAGAGATGATTGTTGGTGCTTAGGGAGCCGTGTGTCATGTGTAACTGCGGCTCTGATACCTGAGCCTTGTTGTGAATAACGTGCTGTAGTTTTACATTGACTGACTCACAAAGCCGAGTCTGCAGGTGTAACCAGTAACATGCGTTGTAGGCAGCCAGGCGGGTCTCCATATCGTTTCTCTGCAAGCTGCTGTTGTCAGTGAACGGTTTGGAAAGTGCTGAGCGCAGGTCTGGAGGAGAGAGATATCAAAGTCTGCAGTCTGTAATGAGAACCCTCTCCACGGGACTGCCAGCCAATCACAGGGCTCCCTGGGTGGATATCGAAATGATGTCAACCACTCCTGATCCCCACAGAGAGGCTGAGACACAGCTTCATAACTCACCTGTTTCCCATCACGACGGAGATTCAGTTTTCTTTACACTGTAGGAAACATAGTGTGGAATTCACCATAACAAAGAAGCAACAACAATAACACTGATTGTGTTGTTCTATTAACTGTTTATTTTATCTTTGATGCGTCTTAGGAAAGAAACAATGTTTCCTGATGTTCAGAGGGAGCTGCTGTCGTTTTGTATGATGGTATTCAACTCAGATCTTGTCCTCTATGACTTAATTGCTCAGGATATAACGTGAAGTCAAACACAGGCAGCTGCGAGTGTAGTGCGCTCATCGGGATGAGTGGCATCAGCGAACAGGGCGAACAACCCCCCCGACCTGTGATCACTAGAATCAAGACAGCGGTGCTCCAATCAGAACACAAGCCGACCTCATTTACATGTTGATGACTGAGACGTTATGAGAGATTTCACATTGATGTGAAAAACACCAAAAGGCCCGATGACATCTTTACCTCCATGCACAGAAAGTAAGTGTTTGTATTCCATCGATGGTCTCTCCTGTAAAATACAGTTTCCATGGACATTAGCTAAGTTGATAGTAAACAGATCTTAGTTAGTTGGATGAGTAGATCCAGTCGTATCCATCCTATGGTTAAACCCTACATGTTGCACATTCTGTGTAGCCGCCTGTAATCCGTCCATTCTCTCCAGTGTTACTGTCTCTCCTCCACCTCCTCTACATCCACTTCTCCATGTTGTCACCTCCTCTTCTTCTTATCCTCCTCCCTCGTCCTTTGACACGTAGTATCATCACAGGTATTTACCGTCAGACGTGTGAATGCCAGCTCCTTCATCTGCTGAGCTCGGCGGGGTGTCTTATTCCTGCACACGGGGAGCCACACAAACACTCTGAATCATTCTACACCGAGGGTGAAGAGATAATTTTAATGTGGCATGGTTTGACATGGTGCAGGGAGGAAGGCCTCCCATCCACTGTCACCCCCATCAATGTTCATGACGTCTCTCTCTCCTCCGCTGTACTGGCGTCTGTCATGGCTGTAAAGGCTGAATCCCAGATAAAACCAGCACAGACACTGGGAGTTAATTGGGTTAATTCTTCATTAAGCAAGCAAGTTAGCGCGCTATGTGTTGAATGATTTAGATTGGCCCATTAAGGTTGTTTAAAATAGTGAAATGGCCATTGATAGGAAAACGGTTCCCTCAGTTTAACCCAGCTCTCTAGTAAACAGCTGGAACCGTTATTGTGTCCTGGCCCTACAGGGGGGCGTCCAACTCCCTAACACCTGCACCTGTAGACAGTGTCTCTGATGGGGACGTGCTTCATACACTCGGGTCGTTTAGCTGTCTGTTAGCATGTGTGAGCCTCTGTGAGCAGTGTCTGGAAAACAAACTGTGCAGAAAGTGGAGGGTGGAAGGATGAAGATCGGTGCCTTGTCAAAACAAGGTCTTGTGACCCTGGCTCATAACACGGCGTTCCCACATGAACAGGGCGTTGGTAGCAGGGAGCGATGCAGCAGAGCGGCCGGCCGCCTGGAGATAAGTGATTTATGTGCTGGAGGGGAAACAGGCAGCTAATGGAGCTGGACGTGCAGCTGCAGAGGATGAAGGGTGGGGACAGGCTGACGCAGACAGGAAGCTGAAACACAAGGAGACTCCTGCTTCATGTTCCATTCATGTGTGAAGCTAAAGCACCAGCCAGCTGACATGTCCTCTCTGAGTGTGTGTGTGTGTGTGTGAGGCCATCAAGACAACAGACAGAACAAATGGACTGGTTTCTGTCTGCGCATGTTTATTTGCGTACGAGATGTTAGCTTACATTTGCTCTAAAGTAATAAACACTGTAGAAATGTACATTTTAAAGTCAGCGGGCAAACGCCATCAAAAACGGTTTAATTCACCGGATGAGTCTCTCCTTGAGAGCTCTGCCGACGGCATCAGTGATGAGTGATTGAGGAGGAGCAGAGTGAATGAATGGAGGGAGATGGTGAGGCCAGTCTGAACAACTCTGGGCAGAAGCACTGCAGCTCAATGAGCCAAAGCCTTTTGGATGAACTTCCATCTGCCGGACACCGTCACCTCAGATCATCATGAACTGAAGCTGCACAAGATGAAATGGGTTTAGATGCAGAGTAGAATTGTGAGTAGCAGGTCTGACGGTGCATAAACCAGTGTGTGTGCATTTTATTAACATGATTACAGACAGTGGAGGGATGAAGAAAATGTGATAGACACTTGTAACCAAGATTCACAGTCTGATTCAAATCAGTGGACTTAATGGTTTATGTTCCAGTGGGGAACGAACTCCAACATGATACAGTTTCCTGCCATAGTCAATATTTGTAACTAAGATTTTGTTGAAAGGCTGTTATCTGGACTAATGAGGAGAAAATGGAAAAATTAGAAGCCGCTCGTTCTGAATGCAGGGTTTAGCTCTAATATGATCGAAATGAATCAATTAAGATTTTGATGAGAACACAGCCTGTGGTAAGTGTTTACATGTGTGGACATTTGGAGGAGATTCAGCGGTATTAGCCCTGTAGGCTGATTACTGTGGATCTGAGACAAGAACAAACTCATCCTATGAATGTTGGCAACACTGATCATGTTGCCAACGTGAAAACACGGACGTCAGTTTGTCTTTGCCGAGCGTGACTGTAGGAAAGCTGTTTGTTTTGGATGGACGAGTTGTCAGTTGTCACATCAGAAACTCTTATTGTTCCCCTCTCTCTAATGCGCTGAGGTTATTGGTTCAGATCCCACATGAAGGTTCGCAAAGGTCCCACGCTACTGTGCAAGGGAGACCTCAGACTTGCTCAGACACAGCAGCCGTGTTTTCTGTAACGCCAGAGGACTTGTCTCATAGCAACACAGTCAACAAGGCAACACGGTGTGACAAAACAGCCGAGCTGATGTACTGCTGTGTCACGTTGCATCATCGTTAGGCAAGAGAGTCTGAAAGGGCCAAAGCAGGCGCTGGTCTGATGTTGCTGCCCTGGAAAAGACAGATCCATGTGAAACCCTCCACAGATAATCAGTGTTGTCAAAGAACGAGGATGATGAACGCAGCCTGAAGCTCTGCAGTGACTGACACAGCAACCAACACTGAGCCTGAGCATCAGCAACAAAGCTGCCGTCAGATCACAACCAGAGGAGAAGTTAGTGGAGAAGAGAAGAAAGAGGAGGAGGAGAAGAAGTAGAATTCCCCTCAGTGATCTTTTTAATCTCATCATGTTTCTCTGATCAGGCACCAGGTGTTCAACCTGCTCCAGTCAGACCCTCTCCCCCGTCTTCCTCTGTCTCTCTCAGTCTCACTCAGTCTCGCTCGCCCACCCACCCCATATCATCTTACACACACACGCACACACACACACACGCACGCTCTATTCGTCTGTTACACCTGCAGACAGAAATATCTGCATACACAACTTTTGTACCTTAAACATACACTGTGTGCACATATAACAACAACAAATTGTGCAATGATACATGTGTACAAAAGGTCGAAAACACACAGACACACACCACACACATGCAGGTGGGCTGCAGCAGGGCTCCCTCCCTGTAATTAAATTCTGTCTCCCACCAGTGTCACAGAAACAGATCCGACTCAAAGTAATTACAGGGCTGCAGTGGAACAAAACAAGAGAGAAGGTGTGTACGCACGCACGCACGCACACACACACACACACACACACACACACACGCACACACACACACACACACACACACACACCTAACCCTATTATGTGACATCAGAAAAGAGGGAAAGCACTCGTACAGCTGCACACACCTGCTATAAAGCAATACAACAGCTCCCCCTCATCCCCCGAACACACACATACACACACACACACACACACACACACAGCAATAAATGAAAACAGCAGGGGACTGACATCATACTGCTGTGTGTGTTTTCCATCAGGGCTGCACTGTAACTCCACTGCTGTCGTATGTGCCAGTGTCCTGCTGCTGTTATGATGTGAGAGTCCAATGTTCATTTTATTAGCGGCTGCACATTCACTTCCACGTCTTTGCTCCACTACGTGGATGTTAGCCAGAGGATCACGACAATCAGGCTCCCTCACAGCGGATTATCCCTCTGGATTCAGATCTGTGTTAAACCACAACACACTGCAACACACTGCAACACACTGCAACACACTGCAACACACTGCAACACACTGCAACACACTGCAACACACTGCAAACTGGCTTTTTGTGAAAAGGACAAAAGGAGAAGGTGAGAGGAGGTGTGGAGATGTATTTGTGATGGTGAGACATGTCTTGTGCTTGTGTATGTGTGTAGTTGGTTTGGGGATTCACATAGTCCTTAATGAATTAAATGACAGATGTGGGACGTCAGGGTAGATGTTCATGCGGACTCATCTGTAGCCTCCTCCTCCTCCTCATCTTCACACAGCCACACAGCCAGAAGTGGTGGAGGATTTATGTTTGGTAACCTGTGTGTGACAGGAGTTTGTCGCTCTGTGGTGGTGGATTCAGCCAAGAGCCTGGACGGCTCCTCCGCCAAGTCTCATCTCTTCCTCTCCACTGTTCAGACTGATCTGGTTTCACACTCAGCAGTGAGCATAAGGCGGTGTTCAGCTTTTCCCAGCCACGTTTATGAGAAGATCCAGTCGTCGTCTGCAGGAGTCAGGGCCCGTTCCACATAATGTGGCTGTAGTTTTTTTATTTGATAGTTCTGCGGCGATGGCGCTGGCGTATTCTCGCCCAGATACAACTGCCAATTTGACACATGGTTCCAGAAGATTCGTGACTGTTGCCTGAATCAGTTGCTATTGCAACTGAAACCAGAGCCAGACTGTAACTTTCAGAACTTCTTCCCTCCGCAGCAGCAGTAATTCACCGAAAGCAACAATTCAACAAATGGACACGGCATGAGGACGCTGGAGGGAGGCCGTGTTGTTCAGGGAGGGGCGAGTTTGATATGCTGAGTCAGGAAAATGCAGTGTGGCGCAGGAAGAAGGGAGGGCGGAGGAGAGTTTGAGGGCAGGCAGGGTGGGTTTATTTGGAAAATGGCTTTGGCAACAAACCAAGGAAGGCTGGTCCAGGCCTGAGAGGAGAAACATGTCAATGACCAAAAAAAAAAAAAAAAAAAAAAAAATCATCAGTGGAGCAACAGGTAAATCAAGAACAGAGTCTCCATTTGAGAAACATCTCAAGGACAGAAGACTATGTGCCTCTTGCTTTGTAGATATGGAAACAGGAACAAAGTGCGAGGTCTCAAACATCCAAACTCCACAGTCAACTTTATTCCTCCACCCTCCTCCACGCAAAGTGCAGAATGAAGTTAGTGGAGAACTTTGGTGCTGAAGAGCTGTGTAGGTGTAGTCCTCCTCTGGGGAGAGGGAGGGTGGGTGGAAAACCCACAGGGGGCCTCAGACCGCTGACCTGACAGCACAATTACACAGCATCATAAAACCATGAAAACAGTTTTTTCAGGGCCGTGTCGGGATAAAAGTCGATCCTAAAGAGCGGGCGATCTCTGAGGGTCAGACACGGTGTCATTTAAGAGTTTTCTCAAATCTTTGTGCTTCCAGAGACCCGGGGCGGTTTTCCGTTTCAAGTCGGGTTCAGATGTTGGCGAACATGAAGGGATGTTAATTCCCCAAGACAGCTGGAGGCTTACTCATGACATTTTCACGCCGTCTAATAATCTGTTAATGGGACTGATATAGCTGCACTTCAAATGAACCGGTCATGGTCGTTGAATCCTGGGATTTCTTTTTTTTCTATCAGGGTTCTTTAAACTGTGTTAGGGACCATTAAAGGACAAGCCTCGGTTAGTGGTCTTCAGTTGTGGTGCTCATTGGACCTTCATCCCTACTCGTATCGTGAGACTTTCTCTTTATTAACCTGCGTATGAACCTGAACTTCACTAAACTGGCCGCTTAAGCAAAAAATGATGGGTTCAACTTTCACATCTTTCCCAGAGCTCTGGGAAAATAAAGCATTTTCCATGAATTTTCCAGTGACTGCAGTGATCCTCTTTAATGCACCAGCACCACACCGGCAAAGCAGATGTAGACATGAAGAGTTCTAAATGAGACGTCAACCAGCAGGGAAAAACTTTGCGTGTAAAGACTCACCACTTACATCATCTGATGTAAATGGAGCCACGGTTTCAGATTTCCTCCCCCAACGATGAATGACTCACCTTTCTAGTCTCTTCACTCACATCCAGAGACGCCCAGTACCTCTGGAAACAATAACAGTGGAGAGCAGCGATACTGTTCTGCTGTTAAATGATCCATCCACTGCCTGTGAAAAGTCTTGTCTGATCAAAAGTGCTGTTGTGAGGGTAAACGTGTCGTCATGAGAAGACCTGACACTGTAGTGTGTGTGTGTGTGAGTGTGTGTGTGTGTGTGTGTGTGGTGAATAGTTCAGACTGAGGTCACTTCTTCACAGAGGTGATGAGAGGTAAAGACACAATCAAACCTCAAGGGATTAAAAAAACAACAACACGAAACGGCAAGAGAACAAAAAGCAAAAAGATGACACCAACACAGAGAGAGAGAGAGATTATTGTAACACAGTAATGAAACAGCAGTGTTAATGATCACTAACATAGATGATAACAAAGATGAACGACTCGTCTCCACCTTCCTCAGTATTGGCGATACGAGTGCTGCCATGTTGTAATGATGTCACTCAGAGTCTGTGCGGCGGTGGTTTGAGTGAAACCAACATCGCGGTCCTGCCGACACACCCGTCTGACCAATCAGGAGTTAGTCTCAGCTGATTCAGATAGCAGGACTGTCTCTGAACAATAAATTCATGCTGCCTCTAATAGGTTTTGGTATAAACTATTAATCTGTGGGAAACTGCTGAGGCTCCGACTGCGGCACGTCACAGTATGATTTATTGTGGTATATGATTTCTTTTTTTTTTCTTGACGTAGGTTCCAGGTTGACCCAGGCCTCTGGAGTAAATAAACATTAAGACTTAATTACAGACAAAGTAACCGAGGAACTAAACCCACATAGTGAAGTGAAAGATTTATTTGTTGGTTTTTAAACGTCTTTATGGAAAAGAAACCGCCCAGCCCGACTTTAAGACAACACACTGAGTGAAGAGCAGCGTCATGAGGCTGAGTTGTGTAGTGCAGAAGCCCAGTTTTCACAAAGGACTTTGTAAATATTCTGCACACACACACACACGCACACACAACACACACACCACATCACTTCAGAGGCAATGAAGCGATGCTGCGGGGCAACTGACAGAGTAGACTGGCAGGCTACTCTTTGTTTTTGTTTTTTTCCCCAGGGAAAGAAATGTGTCCCTAAGTGAAATTCGATCGGCTGACACATCCTCGCCTCTCCCTCGTTCTCGCCGTATTACCGGCTGAGCCTGAAGAACATCTCTCGGCCTCGGAAGAGACGAGTGGCGGTAGAATGGCACAGTCAGGGAAACGCGCTCGTGCTCTGTCACAGATGGCGCCGCCAAACGCATCAGAGAGCATCATGCTCTGCTGAGGAAGTGTCAAATTGAATTTGTTAGAGGAAAACAGGTGTGTCGAGTTGTGCTGTGCTGTTGTTTATGTGTGGCTTTCTGTCTCACACGCACACATATCTGGTCATGATGATAAAATATTGGTTATTATTAATAGTCAGGTCCTCCTGTGTCCTCTCCTGATTGTTTGGCTATGGATCATCCTCACTGTTGGTCAGATTTCTATTTGAGGCACGGTCATTCATCTTGACGAGCTGTCATGTCGCAGTAAGCTGCATCTGATGAAACAGATGGTGGAGGGAGGTATACCACGGTTAGCCTAGCTTTAGCATGGTTCCCCCTAAAGCTCTGTGATGAACATGCTGAGTGTTTATTTTTTTCTTTGGTGCACTGGAAGAGAACACAAGTGCGTGAAAAAACATAAAAAATATAATAAAACAGGAAAAAAAGAAAAGTTTTGATTAGCAGATTCAATTTGCTAAATTGCATCTTTTCTAACCCCCCTCCTCCTCCTCGTCTTCCACACACCTTGTTGTTATTCAGAGAATCTGCCTGTCGGTTCGATACGTGTTGAGATTAGCATGCTCCCATGAGTCGGCCAATCATGGTTCACAGTATATGATTTGCCCAAGTGAATCAGCTGGTCCGAAACGAGAGACGAGTCCGAGCGATGAGAGCAGCAGTTTGTATTCTAGCTTCTGTGTGCGTGTTTTTGTTTCGCAGTTTGCATTTTGTGTGTTTACCGATGTTTATATGCATGTGTTGTGTGAGTTTGACTGTTTTGTATTGAATGCATGAATGCAGTCTTGTCTTGCATATTCAGTGTGTGTGTGTGAGTGTGTGTGTGCGTGTGTGTGTGCATGTGTGTGTCGATGCTTGCCGCTCTCTGGCTACAGATGGAAAGTGTCACATGCTGAGCAGACAGGCGTAGTGACGATTGGGAGGGGATGGATGGGTGGATTGATGGGGGTGTTGGGCGATGGGCTGGTGGTTGTGGTGTGTGTGTGTGTGTGTGTGTGTGTGTGTGTGTGTGTGTGTGTGAGGTGGGGAGGAGGATGGTCATTTAAACATGAGTCAGCTCTCCTCTGACCTTCACCATACAACTGATGTCTGATGTAGCCTGCTTCAAAAGATATATGAATATATCAATATTCTGTGTTTCCTCTCATTCCTCCAACACATCTTCATTAACATGCCTTTAAAGCTTGATGGATGTGTGTGTCTGTGTGTTTGTGTGCGTTTCATATCTTTGTCAAATATGCTGATGATACGTTAATGTAAAATAATTCCATGGAGGGATTTTAAAGATTCATTTATTGATTTGAGAAAATTACACAGGGTAAAAAAACCCAACTTGACATCGTCTTACATTAATTAAACTGTGATGACTAAAGCAGATGACGATTGCTGTGTCCTCTTCAAATGATGTCATTGCCAGCTGAAGTCATTAAATAATGTGATAACTCTGCACAAGCAACATCAAATGAATGACCTGGAAATGACCAAACAGTAAAATAACTCATCACTTTGTGAAAATGGAGGATTTGCCCCAGCGTTTCACTTTTCCTGTTGGAGAGTATGATGCTGGTGTTTGTACAGGGTGTGATGCAGTGGTTTGTAGTCGTGTTCCTCCGCCAACAGGAAGCGTTCAGCTCTGTCCTGCTCCGTCTCTTCCATGTGGCTGAAACGTCTTGTTCCGCATCAGCTGTAATTAACACGTTGTGTTTGTGTGTGCAGCCTTTGTACTCGGTGATTAAAGATATTCTGCTGCTGATCAGAGAGATGAACGATCGGCTGGAAGAGGCCGAAGCCTCAGCACTCCTCCTCCTCCTCCTCCTTATCCTCTTCATCACTTCCTCTGTTCAAACTTCCTCTGACAGCTGTGGATGGTTGAAAAACTCTTGTGTCAAATCAAAAGCCATTTGATGAAAAAGCATTTGAATAAAACTGACCAGCAGTCATCAGATTTCACAAATGCAACCGTTTGCTGGAACTTGTGCTAATGTGCAGTTTGTACATCATCTCTAGTTGGAACCTTGGTAATTTCCTCATGAGGGGGGAAATTCCCGCAGCGAGGAGGAAAAACCAGGACACTTTAAAAAAAAAGAAAAGAAGAGTGGATGAAAGGTTTCTTCAGGACGAGGTCGAGTGTTCAAACATTCGCCTGAGCGTTTTGACAGGCGGCGTGGAAACGTCCACACACTGAGTCACAGGAGAAATGGTTTTCTTTGCTCTGTTATTTCAGACGTAAGATGTGGTTACATCACAATGTCATTTTCTTTTCTTTTCTTTTTTCTTTTCTTCGCAGCTGCTTATTAGCTTCTGGGAGACGTTCGCCTGGAGGGACTCTGATGGAGAGTGATCCAGCAGAAGAAAACCGATCGCTCACCTTATAAAACTGGCTCGATGATGTCTCTAATTTGCCGCCGGGTGGTGGGACGTGTCCCGACCTGCTCGTCCCCGGAGTTTACAGAGAACTCAGACCTGCCTAGGCCTGAAGGTAAGTACACAATGACTGACTTGTTAAAACAGACCTGGGTACAGAGCAGGAGAGATGACGACTATACTGTAAGACACAGTGATGCGTCATTTTCTGTCCATTACAATGTCTCACAACAAAACTTCTTCCAAATAGATTATTATTTGCTGGTTTATGGTTTAGCTGCTTTGCCCAGTCTGTCCATCACTGTGGTGCCAAATATGAAGAAGAAATAGATATTGTGTGATATTAGTGACGAGGTCTGGTTTGAATCCCTGTGTCTATGTGGGTTTTCACCAAGAGTCCAGAGACTTGCAGACTGGGATGAGGTTAATCAGAGACTGTAAATTGATTGGTTGTTTCTCTCTGCATGTTGCCTTGTGATTGGTTGGTGACCTGTGCCCTGTTGCACCAGGTGTGAGCAGCTCAGTTTATTTTGTTGTTGATGTTGCGACTCCCTCTTAGACGTCTTTACCTTATCGTCATGTTGACTCACGGTGCGACCCGCCTGCAAGGTGCTCCCATCTGAGATACACACTCACAGTTTACAGCGTCCAAGCACACACACGCACACACACAGATGCTGACAAACTCCAGACGTGACTCAATCACCTCAGCAGCTGCCTTTTTGAGGGAGGGAGGGACGGAGGGAGAGGAGAAATGAGACAGAGATAAAACTAGAAACTAGAGACAGTCGTCAGAGAGAAATTAATGGAAAGTGTGTGTGTGTGTGTGTGAGGGAGAGAGAGAGTGTGTGTGTGTGTGTGTGTGTGTGGATGCTAGCTGCATGTGCCTGATAATTACCTGAGCAGCTCTGTGCACCACAGCAGCAGCAAATGACGAGCGACTGGGATTTTGAAAACTACTAAATCATGCAGACACACAGACGCACAGAGTAGCACACAGAGGACGTCTGTCCCTCTCTGCTTCCTGTGAGTGTGAATAAACAAAGCGTTTCATGAACGCGTCACATGACATGGCTAACAGTGTGGCATGCTGTCTCATTGGCCCAATCAATGATATTGCCGACTGAAAATTGGAGGATTAAACCAGCTGCTCCAAACTATATCACACCTGACGGCAAGCAGTGGTTGCTAGGCAACAGATAAAGTGGTAGCATCCTTCCTGTTTGTGTTTGTGGCAGTGTGGCAGTACCAGTAGAGTACACTGCATTTATAGAAACTTTATTGAGGCGTATTTTAAATGATGTGTGATGTCATGTTCCAACTTCTTCCCAATCTCGCTCACTCACTTATGGTCATTCAAGGATGTTGTGCTGGACAGTTGTGTGTTGTTGAAATGTGTAGAGCAGTGTGTGTGTGCAGAGTCGTTGAAGTGGTCGTCCTCAGTGTCCTGTTGCAGCTCAGCTCAGTGAGGTTTAACAGAACAACACACAGCAGAGTCAGACACACAACATCTGTCTCCTGTGTTTATGGTAAACAAAGGTTACAGTAAGCACAGCGTGAGCTACACACATGCATGCACACAGACACACACACACACACGTTGCTCTACTACCTACAAACAGATGTTCTCAGGATGAGTCACCGTGGAAGCTAATTCCCTCTGGATTTAACAGAACTGCTGTTTTATCATTTTAAAACACATATTACATTACAATATGTGTGCATGTGTGTGTGTGTGTGTGTGTGTGTGTGTAATTGTATCCTCTCTGCAGTAATGATCCTACAACACAACACAGAGATCAGTACTGTTTAACTCTACAGTTGCAAGTGATAATAAACTCTGAATGAGAAAATTACAAATAAAACTCGAAATACAGCTCGGTACAGAATAAACCTTAGAGTGACATTTCAATAGACTGACTGGATGGATGGATGGATGGATGGATGGATGGATGGATGAATGAATGAATGAATGAATGGATGGATGGATGGATGGATGGATGGATGAATGAGTTTGGAACCAAACCCATTTTCTTGAACTCATCTTTATTTGATTGGTGAGTTTGTCTCTAGCGTTACGTGAGGTGTGTTTTTCTTGTGACCCACAGTCACATGGGGGTGGGTGGGGTGGGGTGGGGTGGGGTGGTGGTCGGGGATGATTCCTTTGATGAAGGACTCTCCATCATGACTCGTGGTTCAGGGCATTAATAATCAGTATCTGATTTCTAAGGATAAGCTCTAACCCTCATCTTTGGCCTGTCAGAATCAGACGAGGGTTGTAAAACTAGACGTTGTGTTTGTGTTTGTGTTTGTGTTTGTGTTACCGTGGTCAGGAAGACACATGAGGGAGCAGAAAACACAGGGAACACATCAAACAGAAGCCTCAAGTTTAACGCCTTTTCTGACAGGAGAATGGAAAACATGCAGAAGTGATATGTTTTTAACGCTAACAAGCGTCATGAGACCACCAGCTTGTTAGCTGCAGGCGGGTAGTGCCCACTGGGGGCGCCATGCATGTAAGATACAATTAACTTTATTGATCCCAGAAGGGAAATTTGTTTGCTGCAGCAGAAAACATTCGACAAGTAGATTGGCCAAGTGAGACAGGAAGGTAATAAGGAGTGAAATATCAAAGGCATTAAACCCTGAACGTAATAATCATAATGAGAGAGTCTCTGTGATGAACAGCGTGTTTGTCCTCATGGGATAAAAATACGAGGTTTGTTCTATGATTGCAAACAACAGAGTGGGAATCTTTCCCACTTAAAACAAATAAAGCAACAGTTGACACACACTTTCTCTGTGGACCCATCAGCAAATGAAGGCTTTGACAGAAAAACGCAAACAACTGCTCTGCTGTGGGCGTGTGTCCTGGAGCCAAACGTCAACCAGTGCATGTGGACAAAAATATATAGATAAAACAACAAAGACGCCATGTTTAAGTCTGTCCAGTCACACCTGAGCAGACGGGACCAGACGCCCTCTGAGATAAAGTTGTGTGACAACTCACATGTTTTGTGATACTGATCCAGGGCCAGAGGTCAAACAGCACAGTCTATGATAATCAGCTCCTTCTGTTCCTTTCATAAATGTAATTGATGGTATGACCCTGTCAGTTTGAGGCTGGCTGACTCAGCAGCCTTCTGATTGGCTCAGAGAAGCTGCGTCTCCCTGTGACTCTGCAGCTTGTTTCTCATTGTGTCCATTCATCCCCCTGCCCACATGTGAAGCGTGTATATCTATAGCTGAGGTCAGAGGTCAGCCGTGCCCGGTCACACTACCTTCTCCCGCCTGCTTTTGTGTCCACCAGGCCTGTGGTGTTAGAGTGACACATCTGTCGGGCCCCCGGCCGGGCCCCCTCTTTATTGGAGCAGAAGTAGGAGGAGGAGGAGGTTCGAATGGAGCTCGTGCCTCCACGCAAGACTCCTCACACACAGTCCATCTGGCCCGTGCCTCAACAGATGCTCCTGACAGAGACCGCCCACACGCACACACAGACACACACACACACACACACACATACACACACACACGGAAAGCACACATTTTCCTAATAGAGACCTTGTACACACACTCGAACATACAAAAACACAGGTGCACGCAAGAAGAACAGTGTAAATAAACAAATCGATGCTCACAGTGAATCACATAAACACACACACATAACGCACACACACACAGACATTCACAGCAGGGGGTCTGCCCTTTTCATACCTCATAAGTCAATCAGTTCTTCCCACTCAGCCAAGAAAAGCAATTAAAGCAATTCACCGTCAGCTAACATCCCCCATCCGCCTTTCACTGAACCTCCTGCTCCTCCTCCTCCTCCCCCTCCTCCCCCTCCTCCCCCTCCTCCCTTCAGATCGTTGAGTCGAGGTCTGTTTTCATCGTTATTCAATGTTGGAGTTCAAACTGGTGGACGCTGGAAAAGAAGGTGAAGTTCTGAGCAGGGGAAATCCTCCATCATCCTCCATGTCCTACCTGAGCTGAAAATACATGCGAGACTGAGAGAGTCAGTGCATGTGAGGGAAGAGTTTTATGTCTGTGTGGGAGAGAAAGTGTGTGGTTGATGGTGGTCGGGTTAGTGTTCTACAGCGCGGCGAGGACCCGGCTGTTTTACACTGAGCGTCTGAATGTAGGAAACGGAGGCGTTTGGAGGGACGTTTTAATGAAGTGGAGTGGACGTGTTTGTGTGAGGGAGGGAGCTCTCGGTGTGGGCCGGGAAAATGGAGAGATGAGCGATAACGCAGAGTCATATTGTACCGAGTTGTTCTGACCCAGTTCTCACTCACATCCTATTTGCCATCACGATTTATTCATTCGACACGGCGCTGGTACTTTCTCAGAGATGCAGCTCTTAATAATGCATGACGACCTGAAGTGGAATTGGAGAAGCGGAGCCCAGAAGGCTGAGAGATACTGAAAACACATCCATTTGTGTCTTTCTCCACACACGACTCACACGTGCAGTAAAAATCACTGAACTTTATGTCAACGTGGAGAAATGGTTCATCCTGTTTCCCAGAAGCGGCAAAGGGCCGAGTCGGAAGCATTTCAGTTTGGTCAACAGGGTTCGATGTAAAGTTAAACAGAACATGACATGTACATTTTACACTGACACAGAAGAAGAAACCATATTTCAGTAATGTTGTTATAATGGGATAACGCCATTCCTTTAGATTTGCTAGCAAAGTTAGCGTCTGCCTAGACCCACATCCTGACAGTTTTCACTTGTTGTTTTCAAATATGATAAAAAACAAAATCCCTCATAAAAACCCTGCAGCAACATTCCGACTCCCTCACCTGCTGATGTCGGATAACAGCATCATCCAAACGCCCAAAATGTAAATTTGGCTCTTAAATGTTTTCGACTCCCACGACATATTTTTATATTCATCACCTTCCAGCTGCTTCCTCCAGGCGGCCGAGACGCCTCAGAAGAATCCGCCAAGCACCTCGCAGTCCTGGGCCTTTGGGGACAGGAGACGCGAGGAGCGCGTTGTGGAGGCAGCTTTTGTTCACTATCACGTTGTGCAATATTTACTTAGTGAGGCAGAAGTCATGCTGACTGTGCAGACTTCAGACATAAACTGTGGAGGCTGGTTAAAACAAACTGACAGTGTGTTTGTAAAAGTTGTATAAAAAGCATTTTAGAACTTTTTACATTGCAGTCAGCCGTTGAGAACCTGCGATGACACAGTCACCATCTGGAGAGAGGAATGTGCTGTAGCCTGATCCCTGGATTGATGGAGTGACGCTATCGGTTTAGGAATGAAAGGGGTTTTGAAACGTGTGCAGCTTTTGTTGGCTCCACACTGCAGCTCCGTGTTGCTTTGCTAACCCTCGCTCTGGGATTTCACCTCTGAAATCAATCAGGGCTGACGGCCTTCAGCGGGATTCCCCTGGTCAGCAGGTTCCATCACGGGAGCAGGTGGTTTTTTATGTTCTGTTCTCGTGTCTTTTTTCTGCCGAGCAGCTTTAACGCCCGATCAAACAAGATCACTACAGTCTTACTGTTTCTGAGGGCTTTGTCTCTGTGTGTGTGTGTGTGTGTGTGTGTGTGTGTGTTAGACTGAAGCCAGTCAGTATCATCCAGCCCTGGATCTGACCTGTCAGCAGAGTCTCAGTGGAGGCGTCAGACATCTGATCTGCCTCCATGGCGACTGAGGATTCAGATCTTAGCGTGTTGGGTGGATCTGGGATGTGGGATTTTTGTGTGTGTGTGTGTGTGTGTTTTGGTTTGTGTGTCTCTGTCTGTGTGTGGATGTGTGTAGGAAGTAGGTGTGTGCTTAATTCACTACGCTGGGTACACACACATGTGACCTTGGCAAGAAAGAGTTCAGGCAGCAAATTGTATAGTGAATATGTTTGTGTGTCTGTGTGTGTGTTACCCTTTGACCCCATCACACACTCTCTGACCTCCTGAAACCCCAACTAACGTCACTCACTCACACAGACACACACACACACTCACACTCACACACACACACACACACACACACACACACACAGACAAAGGCTTTCAAAGGGGGAAAACTCCCAAATTAGAAGCAGCAAGTCAAACACTATGCAGATGAGGCAGCTGAATGTGGCGACTGGAGGCCGCACGCCTTCGCCCTCCTCGCCACTCGCCTTCATCTCTCTCTCGTGTCCTGTGGGTGAGGATACAGAGGCAGGTGCTCGCCCTGCACCCCTCCATCCCTTCACCCCCCACGGGTTTCTTCATTGTGGTCTTTAAAAAAGGACAGCTGCTGTGTCTCACACACACACAGACAAAGGCCTTCAAAGGGGGAAAACTCCCAAATTAGAAGCAGCAAGTCAAACACTATGCAGATGAGGCAGCTGAATGTTGCGACTGGAGGCCGCACGCCTTCGCCCTCCTCGCCACTCGCCTTCATCTCTCTCTCGTGTCCTGTGGGTGAGGATACAGAGGCAGGTGCTCGCCCTGCACCCCTCCATCCCTTCACCCCCCACGGGTTTCTTCATTGTGGTCTTTAAAAAAGGACAGCTGCTGTGTCTCACACCCCCTCCAGTGTTGGCTGGCGTGTGTGTCGGTATGTGCATGTCTGGATGTTTATCAGCGTGTGTGTGTTTTTATAAAGTTCATGTTTATATTCATGGGGCTGTTGAATAACTGAGGCCATGTTGTTTTCACCCTCAGCTGTTTGCTTCTTCTTCACGTTCTCTAATTGCTTCTTCAGTCGGCCTCACTCTGTTCTCCCTGAATTTTTTATCTTCTCTCTCCACCACCATTATTCAGCTGTTTGCAATGTAACGTGACTTTATGAAAACAAAAAAAACAGAGGCAGCTGTTTACAAAGAGAAAATAAACTGAAGACAGGAAACCAGAGGAAACAAAAACAGACCTTTGTGCTGTCAAATTGGCTGTTTTGTCCAGTTTTCTTGACTTTAACAAACCAATGTTGAACCAAACATCATTCTGAGGCTGAAGACAAGTGATTGTTGTGTATCATATACAACTTAGCTCATACTACTGTCAGATGATCACTTCATTCTCCCTATTTCTTATTTCAAACAAAACATATCTGAAACATACACCTGTCTTTATGTTGTCAGGTCAGTCATGCTTGTATGTAATGAAACTGTGACACTGGTTATTGATATATGGAGCCACATTAACATTCATTTTGAGTCATGTTCTTCTGTCTGTAGCTCTGGCTTGGTCTCCTCCATCTTCAAGAAAAGTATTGGTCTCTAAAGATGTCGTTTGATGTTGACGATCTCAGACAGAATCACTTGGAATCAGCTGAAAAACAAAACAAACCACTGTTCTAAAAAGCTTTTTAGAACTGTGGCAGGATAATTCTTGTCTATGTGTGTTGATTTAAAAGTATGGATTATTGTTGCTGAAGTATTCATCGGCTGTGACCACTCCGACCCCCCCCCCAACAAGCTACATTATTCCTTCCTCTGTTTCTTTTATCCCATCTTCCCTTCTCTCTTTTCCTCCTCCCGTGTCCTTTGAGGAAAAGCTTTAGGGGTAACGAGCGTGTCTGTGTTTCTGATGAGGCCCCGGTGGGGTGGCCCCGCAACAGTCTGCCCCTTTGTCTGCATCCAGGGCCCAGATGCCTCCGTTCACCCTCCTCTTCACTGGAATGACCACATCGGCCTCAGAGGAATGGCTCCAGGAATTCTTTTGTGTTTGTTCCTGTGGAGCCTCCCCCATGCTGTCATCCACCAGCCTCACCCCAAAACAACCCCCACCCCCCCCTCACGCCCCCACCCCAATAATTTAATCTGCCTCGATAAGAACGTCATTGTTTGTCCCAAATCCGATCAGACAGCTGATGAGGTAGTAGTGTGGGAATGTCTCATAAGGAGGCAGTCGTTTATTTTAATACAGTGAACAACATTCAGTTTGATTGTTGCTGCTATAAGATGAAGTCTGTCATTTTGAGGACATCAGAGGAGACTATATCTGTCCATACACAGTGTCTCAGAGATGATCATGATCATCTTATATATATATATTTTTATGTGTATTACTATGCAGCCATGGTAGAAATATTCATGAATAGTCACTGTGCTTGTCAGTGTCACTGGACTGTGGCAAAAACAGAGATGAACTTTTGTTGTTTTTATTTCTGAACAACGCTGAGTTGACTCATTTGTTGTGTCTGACCTCTTTGTGTCAACACCTCCACTGCACCAGAGCTCAATAACAGCTCTGCATCCGTCTCCATCCCCGTATCACTGGCCTCTTCTCTTCCTCTCGCTACATGTTGCACTGCTTCGTTTAGGCTGAACGGCAGAACAAGGTCAGACACTGATTGTTGTTGTTGTTGCAGTGAGTCGAACAGCAGAGATCATTTGTCGTACGCAGGAAAAGAAAATGGCTGCTAAAAAAAAATGGACATTTGAGAAATGGGATTTTAACTGACCCATTACACAGGAAGGCTGCAGCGCAGGAGAGGGAGGCGTTGGACTGTACCTCTGCCGTCATTAACTACCGTCAAGGTGCCCTTGAGCAAGGTGCTTAACCCCCCACTGCTGCTCAGCGGTCAGCATGACTGGACTCAGCTGCAGCGGGCAGAATGAATGACTCTAATGAGCATCAGCATCACAGCAGCGCCTTACAGCCACAGTTTATTAATGAACAGAAATAAAATCAGCTAATTGTTGTTTATATTGATATACTGTCAGTAACAATCACAACCACAACTTTATTACACACATTTTCACAGACAAGAAAATTAACAACCAATAATTTTCAAAAAGGGAAAAAAGGAAGGCACACAGGACACTGCATGACTCCTCCTTGTTACGTCTCTGTGAGGAGATGTTTGAAACATCATCTGTGTAAAAGGAGGAAGAGGAGGACATCAGAGGACATCAGCGGAGTGGAGACAAGCTGGACATGAACATTTACACACCATGAAGAACATCTGAGCTCTGCTGCTGAACTCAAAAACAATGTCACTTTGTTATTACACTGATTTCAGCATTTTTCCTGGATGATGAAGTTGTATTTTAAATGTTTTAGTTTAAAATTTACAGCGAAGTTTTTAAGGTTTTTTTTTTTTTTACATTCAACTCTTACCTTTGATCATCAGACCTTTGTCCTCGTTTGAAGTTCAGAGGTACGTCCCTGGACTGGTTGCTCTTCATGGACACACAGCTGGGTACAGGAGAGTCTGGTGTCTGCTGATGGATCCTACTACAAACACAGGACATAGCACAGAAATACAACATGGACTATCTTGTTCTAATACCCTGTCGTCTCTACAGGGACATTAGCAGGACCATTGTGTCCAAGTGTTGACCTGATGTGTCTTGGCTAATAATGTTCATGTTGATGTTCATAATGTTAAATGGCTGTTTGTATTAGTGATCAGATAGAGTAGACCTTCCAACGTTAGCTGACTTGCTGTTATCAGTATTATGATTTTTTTCTTATTAGTTAGCAATGCTCCAGTTTGTGTACTGCTAAACCTTAGCACGGGCTAATGGTTGTGTTTGGATTGTTTTT
>JAFBJQ010001072.1:0-60231 GCA_016785345.1 Trinectes maculatus
CCACGCACACACTGTAATGTATACACATACAGTAGTTGTGGACACATACAGTACATGCACTGTCTTGACCATATATACATACATACATGCATTTATGCTCCTAAATAAAGTCAGTGAATGGTTCTGATACTACAATCAAAACACAATCCTGTATTTTTGCCAAGCAGCATTATTCTCCATTTTAAAATGACACATTCTATCTCCTGCATGGATGGACAAAAATGTCTTACACTAAGCAGATGTCTTGCCATAAATACTGACCCCTTCACAGCTTAGAATTATCTGCTGATGACTCGTTTCTAGCTCTCTCACCCTTTGACCCTATTTTAGGAAACACAGCAATTGCTTTCATTTTTTTTTTTTTTTTTGGTTAAATCAGCGTTGTTCCTCCTTGATCTACTTTTCTGCTTACTTTTTTGCTATATTATAATTGGTATTACTTCCAGCACCCACAGGTTTAGCATATGAGTAAAAAATGAATTGCTGAAACTCACACTGTGTTGGAATTTTATGTTTTTTGTTTTTACTTGTGCCATCACTGATCTGATCTATCTATCTATCTATCTATCTATCTATCTATCTATCTATCTATCTATCTATCTATCTATCTATCTATATATATATATATATATATATATATATATACATATATACACATATATATATACATATATACATATATATATATATATATATATATATATATAAACTAAAGTTCCTATTTGTCCACTCCCTTCATATTCACTGGACATCTCTGACGCGGTGATGAGGCCAGGTTCGTAAAAGACGTTCTCGAGCGCCCCCTTCTGGGCTGTAGCCACATTTTAATCTTTTGTTTGGAAATACTGTACAGTGTTTGTACCAGAAGGACACGGAGGGGCTGACGGTCTGGATGCTCACTGTCATTGATTTAAGGAAGGAAATGAAGACATACAAAGAAATCATAGCTTTTTGAGATTTTCATTTTGTGTCATGAGCTATTTGTCAGATGGTACATTTGTTCATCTAATTAAATAAGACTTTATGAGTTAAATTAAATTAAGTTATGTACCTACAGTATTTCTCTGTAAGGAATACAATCAGACTAATAAAATATTTCATCCTTACACAAAAGAAAGCAAAAAGACTTTTGAACATGACAACCAAAAACAGCATGCATACAACATCGGCTGGGTGAGTGCATGATTTTATAATGTTCTCCTCCTGATTGAGACTGGCTCGGGCCCATTCAGTGCACAAATAAGCTCCAGCTGTAACCAAGTCCACCTGTTTATAAACACAAAAAGTTATGAACATACTGCGCCCTGTCACAATCTCATCAAAGACAGAAAGCACACTGCAGCATGCACGGATCGCTTCAGCTGGCCCCCATGGATGAACGCTGCTTCCTGTCAATTTTATTGATTTTTATTTACTCATCCAAGGAGGGATGAGTGTGGAACATAAAGTATGAGGAGGTGGCAAGGTAAAGGAAGACAATGTGTCAGAGGAAGTTATTCCGCCTCTACCTCTACAGCTGTTTTTTTTTTTTTCTTTTTTTGGAACTTTCTAGACATTTCCCAGGGAGTATTTCTCCATAGTGGTCAGGGTCAATTCCACCGGTGCCTCCTGAGACACAGTAGCCTGTTGTCTAGCCTGGGGGGCAGAGGAATGGTGTTATGAGAAGGCAAAGAACATGTTATGTTAACCTGGGTGGTATAGCCTGAACATATTTGGGAAAATGCTCCTTTATACCCTCTCACCCCCACGCCTACAAATTTTTACTCTCAGCGGCACTTCCTCTCCCATCTTTCCCGTGGCTTCACACTTAAAGGTTAATTTCAGTCAAATTACTGCTAGTGGTACTTGGCCGTACAGTCGGCTTCTGTTGTGTTTATCCACTTTCTAAGATGAACCTGCTTTTTGCTTTTGTGAGCTTTAAAACATTTAACAACATAACTTCGGTAAACAGAGTCCCTGTTACTCTAAATAGTTCGCAGCAGCACTGGAGCCAGGCTTTTAAATGCAATAAGTTGAATTTCTCTGATAACAACTTAGAAATTATTGAGTCAAGCTGCCAATAATTTATGTATATTTTTTCTTAAAATGTATATTCATAGATTTTATACATTCATTTATCTGATAAATCATAGCCTCTCCAGACACAGTGATTGAATGGTTGTTTCAGAGCATGCAGCCAAATTTAATTTTTTGTGGGTATCATAAACCAAATCCTTTATTTTTGTTGTCAATATGAAATAACATTATGAAACAGCTTATGACTTATTTTCACACTGAGCAGACACATAGCAATTCACCAGACTTTCCCTGACTCTGTTGTTTGTTGACTGGCACAGGGCAGATTTTGTAGTCTGTGTTTTAAAACAGTAGCCTGCAACAGCATAAATAATAATGATGAGAGCGGTAAGACGTAATCAGTACAGGAAAGTTGGAGGCTGTGACACTCACTAAGCAGAAAAACATTAAAAGGCTCCAGTGTGCTGGGAGGAAGTGCACTGTGGCACCTTTTACAGTGCATGAACTACGTTTAATCTGCTGTTAATATCCAGTAAGAAATATTGATTACAGCACCAAGTCCCAGAGACAATAGAGAGTGCATCTTTGTTGTTGTTACATCTCACAATGAGAAGTTTTTAATTTTACTTTTCACTTCCTGTTAAAGAGAGCATCCCTGTATAGTCTGACAACAGTGGCTTATCCTGGGTAACACAGACACTGAAAAGCAACATTGCTGTTGAATTTTATTTTATCTCATCATCAGTTAGGTGAGCAACATAAATAAAAATCCATTAATGTATATGTTGGAACACAAGGTTAATAAAACCTCTACGGCACACAGGTACATGTGATATTAAATAACAAAATGTCTTTTTGTATTACAAGAATTTGTATCATAGGTTTATTTCCTTTCCACATATTTCTAAAATCATTCTCGTACCCCCACCATCATCTCTTATTTCATCTTTTAGTTACAGTATATTATCCAGCCACTGTGTCAAGCAATGTGTCAGCACTCAGACTGAAAGGCCCTCTGTTCTCACTACCTCTCCTGCTCCCATTGTGTTCATCTAGATGCTTTTCCAAACTAAGCCAGGCACAGGCCTGGATTTCCGGAGCCCAAAATGTGAGCCCAGGGAACTGGACTCCTTCGGGAAAGGGGAGCAGCAGGAGACGGAGCACCACTCAGAAGCAAAACAAACCCAAATATCAGGGGTTTATTTAAAATCGCCATGCCTTATATTAACAGCAGTGCTACAGGCTAGTGATTAGCCACACATGGGTCAGGGGTTCCTAAGCCTCACTTAATTTCCCTTGGAATTCATAAGGTGAGTGATTAATACATGCAAACTCCAGACAGGCTCAAACAGATTAACACCGGCATTAAGATGATGCTGCAGTACGTGTATTTGAGAATATAATGTGTATAACCTGGTTTCCCTAATAGAATGCACCTTCATAATGGCATACGGAGCCACATAGGTAAATATTACACTATTCCATGTACTTTACAAAGAGCTGAGACCTGGTCAGGTTATCGTAATGTCACCACTGAGCATATGATCTCACTGTAGCAATGTTTGACATTGAGGGATTCATACTTGTTTGATGTTTTACAGTTGAAATGCCCTGCGCAGGAAGGAAGTGCTCACCCACTGGTCGCCTGTTCCATCTTCAGGAGCTCTATGGGAGGGAGGATTTCAGTGCAATATTTACAGTGACCTTTTCCTCTCACTGGCCAGGGGCCCATGGGAAAAAACTGGAGAAGACAAACAATGAACAATAGGGTTCAGGGATGAGCAATGGCACCAGCACCGCATGTGCCATTACGGGATGTGCATTACAGAGGGCTGGGGGGTCAGAGCAAGGATCAAGGCACAAGTAGTGTCCTTCAGAAACACACCTCTGGCACCTGCTCAGTTCTGTTATAGTCAAAAACACATTACATAAATACGCACATTTCTTGCCTGGGTGTAGTAGTTTAAAGGAGCAGTTCAGAAATTTGGTAAATGTGAAATTTTCTCTCTTTCTTTCTTTAAGTTAGATGAGGAGATTGATGACACTCATGTATCTGTACAGTAAGTGCATGAGTATGAGGCTACATACGGTAGGCAGGCAAGCTTGCCAAGTAACAAAATGGGTATCAAAATGTATATGGTTCCTTATAAAGCCACAACTTTTTCAGCAAAAAAGATGTAACATATTACATAGTTATATTTTAGAAATGCTAGTTGATGGCTTGTTATATCTGGATAAAACCTGGACACTATAGTCTCCAGCCTACACCAGTCAGCTCCTGGCGTCATTCATTTCTAATTAAATAGACTGATGTTGATCTTTTTAATCTTGGCAAGAATTTAAAAGAACTGCATAAATCACTAAAAAAAACACTGCTTACTGATTTGTGAATTCAGTAGTTGGTGTAATATTCCACTGATGAACTTCTTTATTGGCTGAGGCAATACCAAAGAGACCAAGATCAGAATCTTCCAACATCATTGCTTTAAGTTGATGTTTACATAGATCAACAGCCCCTGCGTTGCACCAGCATCTGTGCAAAGTCACAAGTCACAAGTCACAGTTTGATCCTTCAATTATCAGATTAGTCCGTCTAATTGGACAATGTGGGTTCCCCAAGGATTGGGCCTTGCCTTATCACAGGCATACTTTCTGCCCTGCACAATTTGGTGAGATAAATGTAATGGCACCAGTGTTCTAGTGTGTGCTTGGGTGGTCCCTGTTGCATTTCTAATGATGCTGCGCCTTTCCCAGAACAAGTGGAAATACCTCAGTGATGCACCGTGAAAAGAGTGGAGGAAAGAAAAATGCTCCCACTGGGCTTCACAATTCTCACACAAGGGCATCCAAAAACTTCAGAGGGGACATGCATGTCAGAGTTATAAAACAGTTTTTGCTGCCTTTAGCCTTAGGTCTAAGTAGAAATATTAAGACTGCATAGCAGAAGCTATTCATTAGATGCTGATAGCATTTGTTCTTGAAAATGACCATCAAGAAGGATGTGCAGAAGCAATAACCCAATACTCAATACTCAATTCGACTGTGGGTTCTGGATTTAAAATTTGACTTGGGGAGAAATAAAGTGGAGGCAACAAGTACATTGACTCAACTACTGTGGCCCCTGGTAAATGCAGTCTTAGGGTACCTGTGTGTCTTTTCAGTAATTCCAAATAAATAATAATAAATAATATAGATAAATAAAACGAACAAAAATTAATTTTAAATATCAAAACAACAATTACAATTCACAACACACACCAACCAGCCACAACATTAAGACTATTAACTAGCTTTAATATTTTGCCAAATGGGTGATTTTGTTTTTACTTATTAATGTAGTCTGAATGTGAACAAAATACTTTTTTTTTTTCAAATTTGGCATACAATTACTATTTTAACTTTTTAACTTTCTGCGCAATCACAGTTTAACAGCATTATTTTATTTTATTTTATTTTATTTTATTTTATTTTATTTTATTTTATTTTATTTTATTTTATTTTATTTTATTTTATTTTATTTTATTTTATTTTGAAGTCTGTAGCTAGCTGAAAGTCGGAAGTAGCCAGTGGATACAGGAAACGGTCCTTGCTGTCAAGCTGCTGGAAACTGTAAGTTTCGGGTTTCTCTGAAATATTTTTCCTTACAGACGCAGAGACACAGATTGGAATTAATTACTGTATGTCAGGTACATATTCAAGCGATTTTAAGGTTACAACGAACACAAATGACAACATTTGCTAACCTTTCCGGCATAACGAATTAGCTTGCTACCCAGTGGAGGTTAGCCAGAGCTAACGTTAGCTGACAAATTTGTCAACAAAGCTGATATGCGTCTATCAGCAGTCACTGATGTGTTGTTGGATATGTTGTATTTTGTGTGGTTGCGTGCCTGTGTTATTTGATGTGGTTTAAAGTGACAGTCGTGCCGAGTGTTCTCATGTTGTACAACGTTACCGGTCATAGTATTATCTGTACCAAACTCCATTCAAATATTTTTAATTTTTAGTGTTAGGTTGCGTTCCTTAGGTATTAGCGCTCATTACACTTCTTCCTGTTAACTGTCAGGGTCCTCTGCAAAATTCGGTTTGTAGGTGCCACAGTACTTACGGTACCGTTTGTAAAAACAAGTATGCAAAGTATAGAAAAATTACAACTTGTAAAACATGGAGACAGTGACGATATCCCCTCAAACCCCCAAACCTAACTGTTTCCCTTTCATCAATATGGGATGTCAGAGAGGAGCTGTCAAAATAATGAAGTGCTTGTTGTGTTCTGCTTTGAATTGACGCATGTTGTGTTCTGTTTTGAATTGTTATATCTCTCCTCTACTGTGAAGTCTGTGAAAGGGTTAGTTATTGAATATTTTCAATATAGTTTTCAAAAATCTTTATACAGACCTGTATCTAATTATTTACCATGCATAGCATTTGTTTGTTTATTTTAATGCTTTATTGAGAGCAAATAAGAGATTTAGTAGCTTAGATGTGTGTGTCATGTCACAGAAATAAATTGTCATTGAGCTTTTTCATCATTTGTGTGGGCATTCATGCTCACAGGTCTCCAGCCTCTCAAAGAATGTCCACAGTTGTGCGTATCAGTTGTCCTGAAAGTCAGAATTACTATACTGACCTGCCCCCTCCAACTCTAATTGAAAAATTTGGGTGGCCTTGCTTGTTTGTTTTGGGTTGCGATTTTTGAGGCTTTCCTCACTGCCGCTGCTCCGTTAGACCCAGGGGTGATTTGAGCAATGGGGTTCATGCTAAACCTTGTTTGTCAAGTGGTACTTCTCTCTCATCCCTGTCAGCACTACCTGGGAGTCCCATCCCTGCTGAGAAGCTTGCTGGGCCAGTGATTTTCACAGTGTGGTTTCTGTGACCCAGTCAGCCCTGGACAGATAGACAGAATAGTTTGGGGTCAGGCCACAAGTTTCTCAGACAGTATCACATCGCATGGAGTCAGCTAATTTTTGTGCATCAGGATTCAATACAATTAGATAATAATAGACATTAGCCAACTCCTTTGATTTATTATTAAATTCATTTCCCAGCATTTCCTTGGATCCTGGTTCGTAATAGTGAGAATTTTATGGTTCTTGCTGTGTTATGCATTTGTGGACTATGTGGGGTTTTATAAGACAGAAGATTTAAAATATGCCATCTTGTGCCCCAGGCATAGTTATTTTTGTAAGTTATAAACTATGTAACTAAATTTGTCATTTAGTTGATAAATGTGTAAATGGTAAATCTTTACTATTAATAGCTCATTAAATTAATAACTGATCATTTAAAATACATTAGTAAAGATTTTTAAACATTGATTAAAATTAATTAATTTTAACTAATTAAAAGTTAACCCTAATGCATGATTCAGTTATTCAAATCACCAGAAGATTCGAATTGTTATTATGATGAAAAAGCATTTGTCATATAATATCATAGAGCACTGGTCTTCAACCAGGCGTCCATGACCCCCTGGTGGTTTGCGTAGGTAATGCAGGGACTCCGCGAAAATATTTCAATTGAGGCTTTTTTTTTCTTCAGACAATGTAAAATAATCTAATACTACAAAAATATAAATCAACTTGCTTAATTTTGAGAAAGATAAGCTAGGTTGGGTGAGGGAAGTATCCGTGCTCACTGTCTCTATCGGCCAAGGGGTCCTCAGACTGAAAAAGGTTGAAGACCCCTGTCTTAGAGTTTTAAAAAGCCTATTATACCTTGGGAACTTGTGGTAGGACAAGTGATAATTTGAAAGAAATGTATGTAATAATTTTAAGTTGCGACCATAAATAAGTACTAACTTGTACTGTAAGCAACAGTGTTTTTTTTTTAAATTTTTTTAATTTGTAGTAGTTGGACGTGGCAGTGCAAGGTTCTCACACTGGTGATGTGTCTCTATGTAAAGTGACTGGGGCAGCAGTGTTACGGCCTCACTCATGAAGGTTCAAATCTCTCCATTCCACCATGTTATTGGGCAGAGCTGCCTGTCTCCCTGCTTTTAATCCTCTAAAAACATCTTTCTGCATTTGCAGGCCATTCTTTATATTTCTCTTTATTGTTGCAGGATTTTTATATGGGAAATTCAGGACTTCACTTCGTTAGGGCTTAAGCGCTAAAGTACGTTAGACTGACAAACAAACAAACAGACAGCCCTAAAGATAACAAACCCTGTAGGCAGACTTCATGATGGTAGGATAGTGAGCTAGAGGCACATGTCTGATCACTCTGTCCAGTTACTCTGTCACGAAAGTCTCTCCATGAGTGCTGGGAGTAACTGCTTGTGGAAGAGATGCTGACTCATTGTGGAAGAACTGACTAGCCAGTGGTTGCAGCATCTGTTTTCAAATACAGTTGATATTGATATGATTCATTTATCTTAAATATGATACAGTTGACACATATTATGGTCAGTTTTGGGGGATTTGCTGCATTGGCCTCACCACATCTTAGAGGCATGTGCTGGTCTGGGTGTGTGTGAACACTGGGGAGGATTGTTTAAAGCTCCACCCTGCCTGTGTGATCAGACCAGTCATCTCAGTCTGGGTCATGTTTGGCCTGCACTGTGCATTCAGAGGAGTCAGAGGGGATCTTTGATGGAATTTGGTGTTTGTGTAATGTTGGGGAGCAGAGAGTGAAATGGTGTTAGTGGGGGGTGGGTGGTTGTGAGCAGCCAGCATAGTGAGTTAGACCCTCTGATAGGCAACGGAGGGGGTTTCAGGGTGATGAGCTGTCTAAATGGGTCTCTTTGTGCCCCCAAACCCATCACTTTTCTTACACACATATGTACACACACACTTGCCAATCACTGCCATATGTGAGTCACCTTTGAGCTCAGGGCGGTATTAGATCCAAGCTATGAGCACCTTATTCATGAGTTATAGGCAGGGTCTGTACTTATAAAAGTTATCTCTCTTTAAGTGTCAGTGGTACAAAAATAAAATAAGAATCTCTTTGAAATAATGTCTATTCTGTATTCTGTATATATTCCGACTCAGGATTTTTTCTGTAATTCATCTAAAACATTAGGGTCGTCAGGGGTTTGAACAAAGATGCATCAAACTTAACCTTGCTCAGGTACCTTTCTTTCACCCTTTTCTCTACTTCAGATTGTCGTCTCTCTTAGTCTTCCGCAGTAACATCACAGCCAGACAGGCAGGTGGTGACTCCGTTGTTGGTTTTTCAAAATAAGGCTATTTGCAGCACAGCACAGCACGGTGTGATCACAGATGGAAACTGCACTAGCCCAGTTAGTCTTAGACAGTTTATTTCATCTGAAACCCCAAAATAATACATTTACTATGACACATGGCTAAGACAAGTTAAAAACATTGGATGAACTGGATTTAGAAAATAGCTGTCTTTCCTCATCAATGATTTTGACAGTCTCTGATTTATTGATTTATTGATTTGAAGAACACAGAGTTTTACAACTTGAGACAAATATAGTGCTAGCCCTTAGTGCAATCCTAGCTTACTGATGAGATTTTTGTTTTTGCACAATTCTATAAAATTATGATTTCACCCAAACTGTAAATCTTAGTTTAAGCTTTTGTTTTACACATGTGTTGCAATCATTGTCAATGTTATTTTTTATTAATTGCCTATATTGTGTTATACAGTATATCGGTATACTCTAATTAACCCAGCCGTAGACCACTAGAGATTTATGTCAAATTCTGGTTGTCTTACTACCGAAAAAAACAACAAAATAAATCTGTTGCTGCCATCTAGCCTAGACCTTTGAGCGCAGCATTTTGGGGTCCCCGGTAGTATATTGAAATGAAATGGCTTCATGTGACAAGGAGATTTGTTTAGAGCTTTAATGAAAAGTCTTTTGCCTCAGCACAGAGCCAAGAAATAATTGTACCATGTTAGCAGTGCTGCGGGACGATTCCAGTCCTCAGACTTCTACAGCTACCACACAGATTAGAGCCAGCCCAATAACAGAGACAGCCAGCTCCGCTGTTTGTTAGTCAGCCTCCATGGAAAACAAACATGCCTTTTTAGACATATTACCAGTGAGAGACAGAGAACGAGGTCGGGGGTTAGTGGCAGCATCATGGTTGGAAACAAGTCTCGCAAGAGTGGGTGAATCTAGGTCTGGGTTGTCAATGATTTAATTTAACCCACAACGGTGCAACATGTCTTGACTTATGATGGGTAAAAGTTGAGTATCATCTAATAGGGGTCCTTTGATGCCCCCTAGAGGTTAATGCCATTGTCAACCTTGTGAAACTGCTGCTTACCTCACAAGTTTCCAGCTGGAGCCCTAGAAACCTCTTCTTTTTGTTTTCATCTTCATGCTAATTAAAGGAAAAAAATCTTTCACTTTTAGTTCCTGACTTGTATGAAGTTACAGTTTCTGTTACCTAGTTTGCAGGGTATTTGTGATTGTGCTTGACATGAGGCTAATGCAAGAGTCCCCTTAGTTTCTGTGATTGTATGTGTGTGTGTGTGAGCGTGTGTGTGTGTGCACGTGCGCGTGCACATGCTGGTGTTATAGAGTGGGTCTGGGCAGTGTTCCCGTGTCCATGCACAGCCCCCAGAGTAAAGTAAACACAGCGGCTCTTTTCTCATCCCAGCCGTCAGCAGGCTCTCCCCAGGCCCGCGCCAGAGACCACACACCCAGACCACACACACACACACACACACACACACACACACACACACGCACACACACTGCCCAGACCTCTCCGCAGATCCTTCCATATACTAGCATACACACAGACCACACAACACCAGCTCGGGCCCCTCGCACGCAACCTAGCTGAGCTGTCATTCTGCCCAGTGTGTCTTTGTGTGTGTGGGCAGTGTATCTGTGTGTTTGTGCACGTGTATTTCCAAGATGGGGGGTATAGAGGGGGTAGGGTAAAAACACTCCTTTAAGCAGAATCAGAATTATACAAAATAAAGAGCCTAGGCCTCTACCCTTTGCCACTCCCACTCTAAACATGTGGGATTGATGAAGGATATGCCTAGCTCTTGTTTTAGGCCTGTTAACCTCTTATCTTCTCCATGTCAGATCCATAGCCCCTCCATTTCCTCTGACAAGCGCAGGGCAGCGGCAACAACATGAGCTAAATCCCACTGGAGTTTTCTCGTTAACTCTGAGATGTCAGGGCAATGGAGGGGAGGCTCACAGAAAGATGGGAGCTTTTTAGGTCAGTGCATAGGCTGCAGTCCCTGTGGTGCTTATGTTTCTGTTCTCTTGTTTTGCCATGTGTCATACTCTACTGTACATAAACTCTCACTATTTAAAATCTGTTCATAGCCACAGTGAATGACAATCTGAAATCTTAGTCTCGTGATATTTATTCTTTGCCACAAGCCAAATATTGGCATTGGAGTTCAGCATCGAGGGGGACTTCCTGTGGTTAATTCAGAAATGATTAATCTATTAAATGATTTGCCAGCTAGTCTGTTGAAGGAAAAAATGCCTTGGCAGTAATTATGCTAATTGGTTGAAATATAAATGGACATAATGCTCAGCAAAATGCATTTCAAGTTTTATTGCAAAATAAAAAAAATGGCTACACAATGTGGCTGTGACACTGATGGGTTGTTATTGAAGTAATTTGTTGAGAAAATATTTTAGCTCCTTAAATTTGAATGTTTTTTTTAAAAATTATTTTTACGTTTACCACCAGTTAACCATTGGTCTACTGAGACTTAGATTGACCTTTTTTTCGAGTTGATCTTGACTTGACTGAGCTGTAAGGATTAAAAATATCCCTTTAAGAATTAACATCAATTGATTAAAATTTAGTGGAAAAAGTTACTTGAATAATTAACAAAATTTGACTGTCTGCTCAACTAATTTCAGCTCTTACTGGTTGTCATCATGTCATGTAACTCAAAGTTTCAGTAGTAGGCCACAATCCCTGTGCTTGGCCTCGTGTCACTCATAAAACATACAGCCAATTAAAAGAGAGTCTCAAAGATTGATAAAAAGTGTTCTATTGAGAGAGGAGTTGTAAAACTATACTTGATGATTTTAGATATTTTTAGATGGTATGACAATCAAATCTGAAAATAAAACGCGTGCCCTTTAGCTAACAGATGTTGTGGTGTGTAAATTTAGATTTTGTAAATTCAGATCCGCCACAAGTAACTCTTGTATGGTATGGTTACTAATTAGTAACTTACTAATTAATAACCATACAACTGAGCAACAAGTTACTTGTGGCAGGTCTGATCTTTGTGAACTCCTGAATTGTTTGTGGAGAATGTGTTTTGGCTGTGCAGCAAAAGGGCGGAAGCCTTGTTCAAGCTGCCTCAGAGCGCCTGGATTGGTCAGCCTTTTTGAGACATGGCAGTAATTTATTAGCAAACATCTGGGCTGTTGAAATACAACCTTTAAGTTTTTTTTTTCTTTTGGAATCGTTCTTTCTCGATTCCTTAACATAGCCTTGATTTTCATGGGTGCACCTTCTTTGGTACCATAATCTGAACTGTATTGTGTGGGCTCATGTGTAATGACTTGGTGGGGGGGCAGGTTTATTTATCCTTCTCTGTAAGGTTTACATTCTTCCTTTCCTCCCTGCTCTCCGTCTACTCCTTCATTCTTGGCTCCCTTCTATATTTTTCCTATTATCAGAGAGATAACTGCTACAATGCATAGATTGTTTGGAGACCTATGGGAATGGAAAATTAACACTAGCTGTCAGCTAAATTATGTTCATATATATGTAACTATTTACTTGTACTGAGAGGAAGTACAATATCTGCCTCTCTGGTGATTCAATCAAAGTGGCAGGTGAACTAAATAAAATAATAATTAACTGTATTTATTGTTATTTATTCCAAGAGAGTTAAGGGTTCACCAGCTATATTTCCACATTGACATAATATAAAATTATATATTTTTATATCAAAGATATAGAAGATAATGTACATTGTGCATACAGATTTTGGTTACAGCTGGGTCTCAAGTGTTAGTGTGTGAATGTTTTTAACTGCAATAATTAGCCTTTTAGTGGTTATGTCAGCTTCTATAGTGATAATTTCACTGTGGCTTCAAGTTTTTAATTACACAGTAAATAAAAGGTTATTATTTTGGGAATTACAAATTAATTTGTTTGTGGAGCCCAAACTCATATACTTAAACTGCAGGCCCAAAATGCACAGTCAAAGAAATGTATTTACAATTAAATGAATTAAAGACACATAAACAAATATTGTTGAAGCAAAATATCTGTTCTTAATTTATAAATTATATTTACATTTATTTTCAAAGTTATAAATTAATTTGCTCACAAAAGACATTGTTAATTTCCACATTTTTTTCCGTTTGTGTTAATTTAACATTGCATGGAGTTTGTTGAGTTCTGTGTTACTTACCATGTTTGGTTTTGTATGCCTCCTTTTTTCTATCCAGGTGCTGATTGATCCAGGATTTCTGTCTGCCCTAGGCCACCATGTCTCGTGCTCGTCCACCCCCGCTAGTCACAGGCATCTCGCCCAAAGAGGGTCCAGCCTGGACCAAAGTCACCATCCGTGGAGAAAATCTGGGCACAGGCCCTGCTGATCTTATTGGTATTACATACAAAATCACATAGCTAACAACACACACAACTTTGTCATGGCAAAGGGTTAGAATTTAAGTGTTAAATTAGAGAATAAAGAATATATCAGTTTAGAAATATTGATTTTAATTTGAATAAAGGTACCACTGTTTATCCTGGTAGTGATTTACACACACATAGGTTAATAAATAATGTCAGTATTTAAAGAAATATGTTAATATAAACAATATACAATGTATGCATATTGTTTAGATTATCACACAGATGTGTGGAATTATATATTTTTTATTTTTTTAATATGTTTTTGTTTGAAACATTTTTTAACCTATCTATCCACAAAACACAGCAGCTCCTTGTATTTAAACAGACCAAAATAAAGTTTTGTTCCGTTTATATGAATATATACATATACATACGTTGGTGGACAGCACTACTCACTCTTTTCCTCCAAATTTCCCTAATTAAGATTCCCATCACTTTTTCTCTATTTACATTTAGTATCCGGACAGTTAATAAAGGTAGTAACTAATTATCTAATTCTAATTATGAATGAAGTTTTTAGTGGGAAATCAAAGAAGTCTCTATTTTTTTGCTTTTATCAATTAGAAACTATTCAGTAAACAGGTTTCAAAGATTAGTGTTTCAAATGTCTGTTATTTTTTATGTCAATTTGGCTTCTCTGTATAGTTACAAACAATTTGGTTGATACAAAATATCATTATCCATTTTCCTTTTTATTTTGTTATTAAAACAGCTGTGTATTTTATATACTTAATTTTTCTTGTTGGAAGTCTTTATAAATATTTTTGTGCCACTTTTTGTAATAGAACCATTTAAGCAGCTTTAGTAAATACAAAAGCACATTAACCACACCAAAGCAGAGTTTACACTTACTAAAGAAATATATAATTCTATGTCATTAAGTTCAGCTTCCTTTGTGGCAGTATTCTGGCACACTCAAAGCACAAATTTTGTACTGAACTATAAAGTTTAGCATTGTATGTATATATGTGTGTGTGTGTGTGAGAAAAAATATATGTATATATTTATTTTTTCCGTGGGTCTGAAGATGGACTGCACATTTTTCTCATTATATGCTAAAACGTCACTCTTTTTCTATGCAGATACTTTCCCTCCTGCTTGCCAATTCCACCTATACTCTAGTTCTTTAGTTGAGGTGGGACACACACACTAACTGCTCCACGCTTGGCAAGCTGTGCACTGGCCTGTGATACAGGTCTATTTCTGAGCATGAACATCCCTCGGGGTCTTGAATTAGATAATTAGATATGCACAAATGTGTTTGATTGCTTATGCATTAAAACGATGTGACAAGATGAGAGGCAGGAAGTTAGGATCTATTGGGCATTTTACTCATCGTTTTACAGGCTGTGTGTTGCTCACACAAGCTTCAGTCCCCTCCATGGGAAATGTCAGACTAATCCCTGTGTCTGTCCTCTAGTGTCCAAATAGTTTTCAAGAGGGTTTAAAATGAGGACGACAAATGAATGGGCCAAGTGCACACTGTGCTAGTAATAAGACACTTAGCACTGAAGTGACACATGTAAGCTTAAATGAGCTGAGTGACAGGGAGGAAGGTCATGGCCACCCACACCTACTGTAACCCCAACTTCAACTTTGACCTCTGGTGACAGTTTCACTAAACTTGCTGATAGATACCAATTCTGTCTGAGTGAGCAACTCTAGTTATAGATAGGCCGTGTGTGTCGGTACTACAGTTTGTTTATTTGTGCTGTCACAATGCATCTATATCTCTCACCCTTTACACCTTTCCCCTCTCTCTTCCACTTCAGGGCTGTCGATCTGTGGTCATAACTGTCTGCTGACAGCTGAGTGGATGTCAGCCAGCAAAATAGTGTGCCGTGTGGGTCCTGCCAAAGACGACAAAGGAGAGATAATTGTCACCACCAAGTCCGGAGGTCACGGCACCTCTACAGTCTCGTTCAAACTGCTCAGACCAGAAAGGATTGGTAAGGAAACATATGAGGCAGAATTAGAGAGAAAAGCACTTGCAACTGCAGCTTATAATTGTTTACATTACTTGGAAGATACCTTTCTATGTATGTTATGTGTTATTATCCTCTTAGTTTTTTGTAATAATCAGTGTTTTTAAATGACAGCGGTTTAATATCATGTGGCAAAATTATGTTTTTGCGTCATAAGAATTATTGAAAACAATTGATTGGTCGTCTAAATAGTTAATTTTCTATCAAATAACTGACAGTTATTCAGAATCATATTTAGTTTTGTGTAATTATTTTTTTCCCAAATTTGTGTTAAAAGGCGTAATACACCTGATGTTTGTGTGATACTCCCTGTGCCCAAAATTTCCATTTCTGACAACAAATCTTAATAGAATAAAAAGAGGAGAATAAAAGAGGAGAGATGTTTGTGGCGGGCGAATGACTTTTAGATAGACAAAACATAAACAAATACTTCAAACCCTGCAAATTATAAACTACAATAATTAAACACAATTAACAACTGAGAAATATGTTGACCAAGATGTGATTTATGTGCCTGCATCTATAATTTGCTGAATGTCACTCCACATATCACCATTTTGTGGAAAATCAGCAAAAAATTTGTTACCTGTGTATTTGTATTGCATGATTCCAACATCTTTAGGTTTAGTAGATATGCACACAATGTAATTTTTTGTACTTTGTGGGGTTATGTTTTTTCAGCATTCTCATGAAAAAAAAATTAATGCCTGTTAGTTTTCAGGAACTACTACCAGAAGTAGTTAACATTCTTAGAAAGTAAAACACAAGGGTTGATATTAAAATTAAATATAAACTTAATTACAGTTTTACATAGTACTATACATAGTACTAAGTAAACTAAAAGGCAAAGATAGTGTAGTTTTAAATAAATATTTAATATTAGAGTGTCAAGCCACTGTGTTTCCTACATAATATAAGTTACATTAAATTGGGCATGTTTGAAAGGCACTGTGTATCAGCACACATCTGGGATGTGTTGTACAGTTTAATGATGTGTGTTTCGCCTGTCACGCCCTGTCCTGCAGGTATCCTGGACCAGTCTGCCGTGTGGGTGGATGAGATGAACTACTACGACATGAGGACTGACCGCAACAAAGGCATCTCCCCCCTCTCCCTGCGACCCAGCAATCCATTGGGCATTGAGATAGACAAGTATAGACCAAGAATACACCACCATGAAAACACGCTCTAGACACTGAGTAATGGTTTACATCCCCAAACAGAAACAAACTCTCCACATATGCAGTCATTTGAAATGTTATGCCAACCCAGCAATGACTGAATCACTGCGCACCAGGAAGGGATACAGAATAATTATGTATGAGGTGGAGAGGACGATGTTAGAAAGGGATTTAGAAAGGGCACACATGTTTGCACACCACCCCACAACAGGCAGCAGGGTGCTGCCTCCTACATGCCTGGGAGGGATTGCAGGAGTTGTAATGTATAGTTTGTGTTGTCAGGTTCTGGCATTTCTAGGTCAGTGTTTGTTTGGCTTAGTGGGGCCAGGGGCAAGTGACCGCTCGTGACCAGCGACAAGACCCCTATAAACAGGCTGTACCATTCACTTACTTGCCAGGGTTGCATTAAAAATCCAGTGCATATTTCTGCATGGCAGTAATATTTAAATACTTTATCTGCACACCACCAGTTGGAGTTGATTTATATGCAGGAATTTAAAAGGAGGAGATGTTTTGTTATGTTCGGGAAAGCATCATTCTGTGTCCTGTTCTATCTGTGCGGTTGTATACATCTTTATGTAGTGACGTCAGTGGACTGTAATTCAGCTGTAGCTGTTTACGGCAGCTGTTAACTGACATCATACTTGGTCGCCTCATAAAGTAGGCATTTAACAAGTGGAGACTGATCAATCAGTAAATTAAAACAGGTTGAGACACACAACATATATCTTACAAAGAGTTAGATGATCCAGCTTACGACCAAATCACAGTCAGCACATTTGGGGTCATATGGACAACATCTGATCTAACTCGCATATTGTGTGTAAACTGGAGATACAGAGATAGGGCTGGCTCGTCTCGTCAGATTATGTCAGTGAGGGATAATATACCCACCGTCTCAAATATGTTAGAGGCTAGTGTGTCAGTTATCAAGGTAAGTGAATAAAATTAGGCAGCAGACTAAGATTTACCTACTCAGATACTGTATTATCTGTGTGTTGCTTTCTGTACATACAGTATGTGTGTTTAACTGCTGGGTGGGTGGTGGTGATGGCAGTGGGGGTATGGTTTGTGTAAACCACGGGTCATTAGTAGAGATCAAGACTCCCTAATGAGTTCTGGGTCCTCCAGGGGCACCCAGGCGTCACACACTACACTTCCCACGCCAAGCACTCCCAGCCTCACTACTTTTTGGCTGCGAACTGCCCCCTGCTGGAAATGCTGTTACCAACATCAAATTAAAAAATGATCTCACTGATTATTCAATTATTTGGACAAGCTAACGCATTCACTCCTTTGAAAAATATTTATTTTATTTATTATTTTAGTCAGTGTCACAATTTTTGTTTGTATTGTCAAAATACTGTAAATTTATTTACTATACAACTTTTCGTCTTTGTTTATTTGTCTTCTCTTAGAGGCAAAATCTCACAGAGTGACATGGAATTGACATTCCCAGGAATGACTGGAGACTTCACCAGCGAGAACTTCTCTGCCACTTGGTACCTCATAGAAAATCACGCAGGCTCCAGGTACGTCTATCTCATAACTATTAAGAGGAAAAAGATAGAGCTAGAACAATAGTTTGTACAATTGTTAAACTCCCAAAACAAAGCTGCCCATTAAGCTATGTGTGACCTGATTTACTTGAGAGTAACCAAAGGTTGGCTTGCTTCACATTTGTGTCTTCAACTATAATGACTAGACAAGACAGAAAATTTTTGAAAGTTTTTTGAAGAGGCAGCCTGATGACCCAAACGCCCAGAGTCCAGTTCACTGTCATATGAGGGCAGAGGAGAGTTATTTTGGACTCCCCTGGCTTCCTCTCCCCCTGCATAGCCTTCCAGTAACCCAGACCCCAGGATCCAGCATGACCAGGGGCCTCTGTTTGGACCTTGCTGGGTGGCTGTTTCTTCCTGCAGAGGAAACCTCACTCAAGACTCACACAGAGACACGCACCCACACTGGGACAAGATGTGTGTGTCCAGAAATCAAGTTTCTCTGCATAGACATAAACTGTTTAAACACACATACGTTGTGAAGTTCATTAACAGAATTAACACATAATATTTTGGTATAATATAACTTAAATGGCACATGTCTGTTTTTAATCATGCTTTAGGTATTTTGCTATTATTCACACAACATAGGTTATTTGAAGAATTCTCCTTTACCACTGGGGAAATTGAAAGGAATTGATTGAAGAAAGAGCTAATCAATTGTTCTCTCTTGACATATTACTTATCTTACTGTTTTTTTTTGTTGTTTCCACAGTTTCGATCAGTTGAAGATTGCAGCCAGTAACCTGAAAAAGCAGGCTACTAAGAAGAATGAGGGGAGTCTGGCCTATGTGAAAGGAGGCCTCAGTACATTCTTCGAGGCCCAGGACGCCCTTGCAGGTCAGAGGAATTAACACATTTTAGTCTGCTATGGAATTGCACCAAATGATTGCAGTTAGCACACAAACTTCCAAATCATCACTCTTTGGCCCAGCTCAGAAAAGAGCTCTTGATTTTTGGAAAGTATGCAAGTGTGTGTCGAGGGATCATTTTTCTTCCCACATGCGGTTTTAGCAGCGGTTGATTAAAGGGGCTCATTTGGACGCTGTGTGAAAACCCTCCACTTTGTAAGTCTGTTCCACCAGCCAACCACAACATGGCTAATTCACCTTAATCAAAATGAGATCAGCTCTCACCTGTCACACAGTCTTGCTTGAGTCGCCCTAAAGCTTGTAGGTAGACACATATACACACACATACATACACACTTGCACATATGCAAACATACATTTCATCAGTGGTCTTCTGATGCCACAAGTTTTTTAAGTTAGCAGACACTGACTTGTCCGTCTGCCAGGTACCTCAAATCAATTGTTTGCTTCATCATTCATACTTTTGTCTGTTTACTCTCTACTCCTGCCATAGCCACTCAGTTACTTCCGCTTACTATTTATATGTACACGTTTCTGCCTCCATCATTATTATTATTGCTTTCCGTATGTTTGTGCCCCGGTTGGGACAGAGGCAATGTTTTCATTGTTAGTGGCTGAATCTAAATAAATGGAGCAGCCCAACACAATGCAGGCCAGAGTATTAGGACTGATAGTGCTGATAACAGAGCCAATATGACCAATGGGAACAATGCACAGTCATTCTCACGTTCAGACTGAGTGTGCCTACTGTATGCCCACTGTCCCAATGGGAAATGTATGTACAGTCTCCACAGAGGGAGGAAACAGTATGCCACGGATAGATTCAAGTGACCTGTACTACTAACTAAAAGGTTCTAGTGATGCTTTATGATCTATCTTTTGACTTCTGTTGTAGCATGACAGAGACAATTAAGAATCCACCAGTGGCAGCAGGTTTGGAGTGATTTTTAAAGATTTAACAATCATAATGATCTCTAATATTTTGTGTCTTCTAAGGTGGCCTGAGACATCACTAAAAATTAGTGCTGCTCTGTGTCTGCTTGACATGTAATCACCCAAATGTTTGATTTTTCCACTTTATCCAAAAGGCATCACTACATTGAGGCAGAACATACACTGTATCGTCAGAGCAGGTGCTTAACCCAGAGTTATGAACTTATATGCATCGGACTCTTAAAAATCATTCAGATTCTATTAGTTAAATATAATTTTCACCTAAGAGTAGTCTCATAATTGAGCTTGTTTGTTTTTAAAGCCTCAGAGTTCTGGATTCTTTTACAGTTATATTTTGCCTCACTCAAAAAGAAAAAAGAGGTCGATAAATAGGTCAAGTGAAGATATTCTCTATACTGTGTACGGTAAGCCAAACCTACACACCACCTGGCATACTGCTAGCAGTCAGCCATCACAAGGTACCTCTGTAAAAGCTCACTGCTCAGCCCAGTTAGCACAGTTATTTGAGCAACTGTGAATTCTTTCTTTGTCCTTCAGCAGTGTTTTGGCAGCTCTCTGTTGTTCTGCGTGAGTGTAGATGAACCTCACCTGAATGACACTGTGGAAATGTAAAGAAACTTAACAATGTGCCTGCGTGTTTTCCCTGTTCACAATGTTCTGTATAAAAAGACTTTTGTATTGCTTACATGCTCTCAGTCATTATCATGACATTCATTCATTCTGTCCTGTTTATTTTCAATTCTGCTTGCGTGATCTGTTTTTATTGATGACTAGTAGAAGTCTGGGGTTATTTTTTAATGTATGTGTACTACCGGTGGCAAGGTGGAAATAAGAAAAAGAAGCTAAGTGTGGAGAGTAAAACGACACAGACAAACAGTATTTTGTTCTAACAACAGGACTCTGACATTGATATCTGTTGTTTTTTTTCCACTTTCTCTGTCTTTTTCTTGTCCCCACTAATTGCCTCTTAATTATAACGATTGTATCAAACTGTCTCAACTGAAATAGCAAAACACAATTATGAGTCTCTTTTTAAGGAGCAATAAACACATTGCCTGTGCACACAGTTAAGACACAACAAATTACAAATCTTGTTCTTCATTTTCTTCTATTAAATGGCAGTTACATTGTCTAATAAATGGGGCACAGATTTACTTAATAATATATAAGCAAATAAATTTCTTTTTTTTTCATTCTGGTTGCTTAGCCCACTATCTAACTATTTTTTTATCTGATACACTACCTGTTTGCAAGTGTGATTTTTTTTTTGCAACAAATCGCTTGTGAACCAACACAGACTAGTGAAAAAATGAAAAGATTTGGCCGTGGCAACTGTTTGGTTGCATAGCCTAAGTGACACATTGTGCAATGCTCCTGAGACCAAGACGTTTTAGCTAATGGACTGACTGACAATCTGTCAGGGAGTCCAGTGTTTTTGCTTACAAAATGTTGAAATGTGAGGTTTTTCATTGTTTCGTGAAAAGGAAGTCTCCCAAAGATGCAGGAAACGGAATGGCAATCGTGTTCCAAAAATGCCAGATTCCCAGGGCCTAGTCCGTGAGCCCCCAGCCCCAGCAGGAGTCAAAACATCTCCAGCTTTAGAATCCAGGGTCTCTGTATTTTTATTCTTATTCATTTTTATCCCATAGTTCCAGGAAGTGAAGCAGGAGCTCCAGCTCTTCCTCAGGTCCTGCCTGTGTGTGTTATCCGGACCCTGACGTGATGTTTAGTTTAGCTGTGACGTCATAAGCCCTTCAGTGTGTGACAGATGCAGAGGACACACAGCTGGCTATAGGGAAGCGGGAGTGTGGAGATGAGAAGCAGACCTGCTCTGTGTGTGTGTGTGTGTGTGTGTATATATATATATCTATGTGTGTGTGCGTGTGCGTGCATGTGTGCGCGCACGCGCATGCACGTCTCCCATCTTTCTGTATGTTCGCTAGATTAATCCTGTCCTCTTATATACACTCCCATGTCTTGCTTTTGTCCTAATCTCCATCTGGCCACATTTTTTTCTGATCCAAAGCTCCTTGAAATGACCAGCGACATCTGCACTGATTAGGCGATGGCATGTTTGAACAGTGTGTTGTAGGAATACCTCGGTCTCTGCCTTGAGGCTTCTGTCTGTCAGAACGCACCCACATATTTATTTACAGAACTCTCCCCCTTCACTTTGCCTCTCACTCCCTCTGCTCTCTCTTAACTCTGCCAACAGCCAGTGTGTGTAGTGGAAAAACTGTGAGAGAGGGAGGATGGCAGGAAAGTGGAGAGACGAGAAGTTACAGGATCATTATCTTTTTTAAAACACATTTTTGTTTCTTAATTCCTGAAATGTCTGCTTGTCACATAGTCGCTGCACAAGTATGTATGAGAAGTTCGCCGAAACCTTCTCCACCTCTCTTTCACTTTGTCAATAAACCCACACTGAGGCTCTCAGCACCCAGCTGCCCAATGCAGCACACCATTTATTTGTTCAATAGTGTAGCCACACTACTTGCTCTCCATCTGTTTTCTCCCCTCATTTCAAATGCCCTCTCCGGCGTTAAGCTTTTCATGCTAAGTGATGGATACAAGCCATTGGAGATTTCCTCCCTCGTCCCCCCTCAGCAACAGTCATTTTTGGCATTCAGACCTCCAACTCTGTTCTCCCAAATGTTATTTTAGAGACAGTTGCAACATTTTAGATTCTCATTATCTCCAGGTCAAAGGGTTTCAAATGTCCCAAGACCACAAAATTGTTAAGTGAATGGCATTGGTTAGGTGAATTGTTCCTGTACAGTCACCACTGGGACAAGGACAGATCCTCTATTGCGTGGGAACAGGCACAATGGCAAAGGGGGGCTCAATTATAGAATCTGTGGGTGGAGACATGGTGCCGTTATCTTCGATCTACCACTGATTTAGGGCCTGCGTTTTTTTACCTTCAGTTCTTGCAAGTTAGAATGCTCCTGTCTGTGGCGATTGCCCATTTGTTACTGTACAGGGCAGGGGACCTAAAAAGTATTTTTACTATTTTCACCAAGTCCACACTTATGCCACCATTTGTTCTTTCTCTAAATTGTGTTGTGTTATTTGAGGGTATTTTGTCCAATAAGAATTATTCATGACTTGCATTGTAGCAATCCACCAGAGACTGGAGTGTGATGGCACAGAGCGAGTAGAGGGATCAATGACTCAGCGACTGGAAGACATCCTCAACAGTAAGCATATTTCTTTTTAAAACTTTTAAATACTTCTCATACAAGTGCCCTGTTTTATTGTATTATTTACTGATTTAAGAATTAGACATTGTGCTATATCTGAAATCTCTGCTCCACTTGGCTTTTATAGTTACAGAAAACCTTTTCGTCAGCTGCAATAAAAAAGTCCTTTAATACAGAAAAGAACACTTGTTTTATTTTGTCCATAAATTCGTATAATTAGCAAAATGAAAGTATTCCATGTGTATTACTGTCCATTATTCATCTGTTTGAAATTTAACAGGTTTGTCAGCACTGTCAAGGCTAAAATGAATAAGATTATAAGAGTTGACAATCAGATGCTTTATGAAGACCATCTTTAGTATTGAGCATTTACACACACACACACACACACACACACACAACATGCAGATCCCCCGCTCATGTTCTCTTTCTCATGTGCATTCTCTAAAAGTGGTTCAGTAAGCAGCCCCTAAGCTTAACACCCTGACGTGGTTTTCAGACCCTCAAACCCTAGACTTGTCCTAAGCCCAATGTGTCCGAGCCACTGTGTGACCTGTACGACACACGGGGTCGTAGGGGTCACACAGTGCCGTAGGGGTCGCCATATTTTAGAGGAACATTAGCCTTATGACAACTCAGAATGGTGTATGAAAAATGTTATGCTGTTTCTCCTTCAGGGGTTCTATTATGAGGGAAGGGTTTTGTTTTGATTCAGAGAACTTGGGTTTTTTCTACAACACGGAACATGGGAGGCCACCCACAAAGCCAGTCAGTTGTGCTATGGTATCACCACTCCTGTCAGATTAAGAGATAGCTGTCAGTTTCTACTCAGCCATTATCCCTCTACTCCTGCTTCTCGCTTTGTCAGTGAAAATAGTGAGCACGAAAAGCACCAAAGATTGACAGTAAGGGAGTTATGCGGTATCAGCATTTATTTTTCTAGTATCCCAGTCTCTTAATTTTCTCACTCTCTCTTGCCCTTCCTCTCTTTGTCATTCTTATAGAAGCGAGTGATACAGCAGATACTCTTTTCCAGGAGGTCTTGGGGCGGAAGGACAAAGCTGACTCCACACGCAATGCACTCAACGTGCTGCAGCGTTTCAAGTTTCTCTTCAACCTGCCACTCAACATTGAACGCAATATTCAGAAGGTATAATTCACACATAAGTCTATCAGTATTAGGTGTCAGATGTCACTCACCCATTTAATTCAGAAAACCTTCAATCCTGCGGTGAATAATTGGAATAATAATGGGAATAATGCAAAGTCTTGTTACTTTCTGTTTCTTGGCAATCACAAAACCTGAGGGCTCCCACATCAGGTTTTTCATGCCACCAGATTATGTACATTCATCTCACATAACTCAAGTTTATTGTTATTTTGCAATAAATTGCTGTTATAGCAACCATTCAAATACATTGGAAGGTATACAGTTCATAAATACAGTATATACATGCAACTGTAAACCCCCCAAAAAACTGTAAGTTAAGTTATTTATATATGTGATTATATGATTCTCTACCACCTTTACAACCTCTTGACCAACTTTTAGTTGTTGGTTGGTGGCGCTAGAGAAGCTTTTATACACAACTGACCAGACGTGTCTTTTCAGGGAGATTATGATGTGGTTATCAATGACTATGAGAAAGCCAAATCTCTTTTTGGCAACACAGAGGTCCCTGTTTTCAAAAAAGGTAAATTAAACCTTTTTTACCCTTTTTGTGTTATTACTTCAACACTTACAATGAGTGAAATTAGCTGGTGTTGTTAATGTTTTAATGTATGTTGATATTTACTGTGCAGTATATGCTGAGGTTGAGACGAGGATTGAAGCTCTTAGGCGTCTCTTACTGGAGAAACTGCTGCAGACACCATCAACATTGCACGACCAGAAGAGATACATCAGGTCTTCCTGCCTTTTTTACCTTACAACAGCTGTTTCACAGCATCTGTCAGTTGTTATGCTGTGGTCTTTCCATAGCTCATATACACTTGCATAAGTTTTAACGATGCAGTGGTGAGTTATGTACACATTTGAAAGTCACACATTTCTTGCTCTCCTTTTGGTTTTCCTGATCTGTCTGTGTCATTGTTTCGCAGAAACTCCTCCTGCTCTCTTCTCTCCCTCCCTTCTGCTCACTAACCTTCTCAGGTTTCTGCTTCCCCACTCTCTTCTTTCTGTTTATATTTTGTTCTCTCTTGCCTCTATTTCCCTCCTTTTTCCCTTCATCCATCTGTCCATTCATACTTGTGGTCTCTCCCGATTTATTATTGTTAAGACCGACCTGTCAGGATCACAGAGACCAGTTCTCAACCGCACAGCAACATCTTTCATCCTGCTGCATTAGGCACCGTTCTGAACGCCCACTCAGCTCCTGTTTACTCTTGCCACGGATGATAGGAGCAGTGTGTGCGTGTGTCTGTTTTGTGCGTTTTGTGTGCAAGTCAAATTTTTGAAAGATGCCACCTAATTAGAAACAAATGAGTGGCTTGTTTGTAGGATTACAATGGAGGGAGCAAGGCCCTAGCCCAGAATGACTCATCTGAGCTTGCAAAGATCACCAAGTGATTTCCACAACACTGCATCACTTTTTTTCTTTTTATTTCTGTTTTTAATTGCATGCAGGCCATCTTCACCTACAGCCATCTGAGAATAATTTTAATAATTTGAGAATAATTATTTTCATTTTTTGCAACTTTGCCTCAAAGTTTCCTATAAAATGAACTCTTTGACATTAATTTTGTTCTTTTATTTGCCTAATGTTTGCCTAAAGTATGTCGTACTTTTCTGTTTCACTTTGTATGGCCGTATGGAGGCGTGAGACCTCTGTTGGCCATGAATGACCTGTCAATGATCTTAAATATATAATATACAATATAATGTCTGAAAATATCATTTTTAGTTTCCCTTTATGTAATATATGAGGTAACAAACACATGAACGCAAATACTGTCATATTGGCCACTAGGGGTCTCTCTGGTTCTAAAACCAGTTACCTGGAAAAATAAGATGTCGTTGAGGACTATTCTACTACTGCTATTACTTCTACTACTATTGATACTATCTCAAATCCTCTCCCTCTAACCTGAAAACTATAACACAATCCAGGTTTAAGAAAACCTTCATTTTCTTTAGTTTCATTTGGGAAACAGGAGTTTGCATTTGGAGCCAGTTTATTTTTGCTCAGTGGCTGCAAGCAGCTTAACTTTGACATCACAAGCTCTTAATCAAAGTGAAGTCATAAAGGAGATTTTGCTCTTCATATGGAAGATACTTAATGATGCTTTTTCATTCATATGTAACTTATCTGTATGCCAGTTTGATTTGTCTCTCTTTGTGTTCCTGTATACCAGAACATTACTAGAATAAAAGCAGAGTTTGAGTATATTTTTCACACCTGTTTGTTTGTGTTTGTGCAGGTACCTGTCTGACCTGCATGCTACGGGTGACCCAGCATGGCAGTGTATCTATGCACAGCACAAGTGGATCTTGCAGTTGATGCAAAACTGCAGAGATGAGTTCATCAGTGGCCAAAGAGGTGATTAACATACACAGGCACACGTGTGATCTGAAATACTGAAAAGCCCCTATTTAACATTCAGCCTCTCCATTCAGGGGCTAGTGTCATGTGGGTCTGAAGGTAACTGAGGGAGGAGAGAGCCAGCTGCCTCTCTGTCCTACTGGCTCTCTCTCTGAAACCCCCCAGCACCACCCTCCCCTGCATGAGACCTGAATGTTTATTTTTTCATGAATATATGAATAAGATGAAGCACTGGCGCTAGATTTAGGTTTCAGGGCTTGACATGTTACTGCACACATAAACTCACACGCAGCTTCACAGATGGATTGCAACAATTAACCCCAATTAAGCTGTTCCTCTGTTAAGTCAGCCAGCAGAAAAATGTGGATGTGGAACCGTCCGCTCAGGAAGAGCAGCAGTTCGCCATCCACGCTTCGACTCATATGTGCACACGTACACACGCACGCACACACGCACACATGCACAGAGAGACTCCCACAGCTATACACAAAGGCACCCACACAAATATATTGTGAGTGGGTGGCTGCTTCACATAGTGCAGCTGAAACATAAACATGTCTAATCCTAAGGGTAACAGTGGTTTCCGGGGCTCAGGCTTGATGGATCTGGGAGTTGGTTTGCTCCCTGCCTCTCCACAGTTAAATATCAACTTGATTATCATGTCAGGGATGCCTGTTCAGTCCACGCATGCATTCCTTAACAGAGCAACACGTGTGAGTTAGTCTGAAATTGCAGGCTATACACAGGCAGTCTAGCTCTTCTGAAAATGACAAGTTTACAAAAATACACATTTACTGGAAACATTCCTTCAAATCTGAAAAACCAACAAAAGTATTTCATTGTATTGAAATAACTAGAAGTTTTCCTTTCAAGACCAATGAGTGTTTTATGATCCACGTCTGAGATCTCATTCACTTTAACCAACCACAAAAACTTATGACTTGTGGTCCTCACAATGGAGATCATTGGATTTAATCCGACTGGATTGCTACGTATTTTCTGAGTGGCATGTATACCATTTTGTCATTTTTATTTCTGCTATCAGTAGAGGACAGTCAAGGACAGTCATTGTCTGCACAACCACATGAGATAACATGTAAGTAAATGCATTTTGTTTTAAAGGTAGGGAGTGGAGTTTATTTACATGAATTGTTTTTCATCAAATCTCATTTTGCATAACCAGCATAATTAATGCAGTCCCATCTGCATAATACATATTAGATGAATTTTGCATTGATGATGTACATGTAGTCATCCTCTCACGAGCCTTTTGCTGGCACATTGCTTCTTTCATTGGTTTTCCACGTACAGCAAATATTGGTTACTGGGATATTGAGAAAAAAAATATGTAGTGGGTAAACTGCTTGTGTGCATTCACACGCAACCACCTTTGGATCATGGGGTTATTAAAAACCCGACATCATGTTCCAAGGTGGAATCTGTTCATGCTCATTCCGGTATAAGTTGTTTAGTCATGCTTCTTTAGGCTGCTGTATATCTGGGTTTCTTCTTTGCTGACTGAGCACCCACTGACACAATAGTCGTTTACTTAAATGGTTCTTTTGTGATAATCAGACACATGTAGTCACCCTTTTGTGGCTCACAAAGCATACAGACTTACTGAAAGGTGCAAACAACACTTCAGGGTTTGTTATACATTTTTTTAAAATGCTGTTCATAGCTGTCTCCTGTTCCCCCTGCTGTCACAATGTTCTCCACTTCCCCTCACATGCTCCTGCTAGCTATTTACCATTACTGTTTTTTGGTGCTCACCTCTCGCCCAAAAGCGAAACCCATGTCGCCTGAAACATCCCTCTACCCAGGCAGCCCCTCAACAGCCATGATCATAAAACCACATCCACTGCATCTCCCCGACCTCACTTCCCCTAGCCTTCCTCTCACTCTCGCCCCTCTTCTCCAATGACCAGGCTCACCCTTACTGGTACTTCACAGCCAGCACCTCTATTGGTGGCCTCTTTCTCCTCCTTGTATCGTCCTGAACAGGTTCAAATATGCCATCTTTTATGCTATTTTGAGCAGCACATGTCGGGAATCCTTCCTCTCTAATGAAAATGAAAACTAACTCATTTTCATTTTCCTCTGTCTTTTGTCTATTTCAGTCTTAAGCATTTGATGCCATAAGCCGTTTTGGTGTCGTTTTGATTCAGTTAGTTACTCTGTAAATTGCCTAAAATGTAAAATATAACCATCTTTGTTGGAACAAAAGCCTCCTAACTCTTCAGGTTTTGCGAGGAAGCATAGCAGTGCAAGTTGCTTCCGTATGTCTAAACATACTCATCGTGCCCTGGTGCTGCAACTTGACTCTGCCCAATTCAGACACTCTGTTATAAACTACAGCTCTCTTATTTCCTGAACAGCGTGTCTTCTGCCAATGTCAATACAATTAGCTCCAAATTTTGTTCACTGAAGAATGTCAGTGAATATTTGCATGGACTCTGGCATTTGCATTTGCCTGTGAAACATGTGATTTCAGGCCAGTCACCACCCCGTGTTATTTGTTACATATCATAATAGCATGATAATCAGATAGCTGTTTACATTATATCAGGACTGGGGAGCATGTTGTTTTAAAGTACTCCTTGGCTTTACATGTTTGTAATGTGTGAAAAGTGACTAATCTAATCTCAGAGTACCCACATGTTTTGCTGGCATCTTGTGCTTAATGTGTTGTTCATATTTTGCAGTGTAATGATGGTTGGCAAACAGCCTTTTTGTATTATTGCTACCCTTTTCTTGTTTGGGTTACACAGGGTTAACAGGGTTATTCATTACTAACAGGTTCTTGTAAAAACATGGGATATCAAAAATAGTTTCATAAATAGACGTTTTCACAAGTTGATGATTATTTTTTATCTTTTATGAAAAGCTTTCTGCAGAAACTCACCAGAGAAGCCTCAAACCCGTTGAGCCAAAGATTCAAACATTGTCTCAGAGTCTTCAACACACATACTGAAAAGGTTTCTTTATTTTATCAGAATCAGAATTTCTTTATTAATCCCCAGAGGGAAATTCAAAGTGCACAGGCATCTAAACACATGCGCGCGCACACACTCGCGCACGCACTCAGGCAGGCGCGCGTGCACACACACACACACACACACTAGCCCATATGTGCGGTCTTTCTCTGTGATGTTTTCGTCTCTTTTTACTGGGATGAGAACTGCTGTTGATCCAGGTGTTGGCTGAACCCCCGGAGTCCTAAGAATGCAATGTGTTAATGTGTGTGTGTGTGTGTGTGTGTGTGTGTGCGTGCGTGCGTGCGTGCGTGCGTGTGTGTGTCAGTCAGTCAGTCAGTCAGTCAGTCAGTCAGTCAGTGATTGTGATTGAAAATGCTTTGTCTGTTTACAGATCAAATCCAACTCACTGAGAATTTCAACTGCATTGCTGTATTATGTAAATGGCCATCTTAACTGTATTTACTGCTCAGTGTATTTACTGCTCAGTGTGGGTATTTCTTGATTCCTGCTTACATAACACCTTCAGTCAGTGACTCATCAGTACTCTTTTCTCTGTGTTTGTCAGACATGTTTTGGAAATATTACAACTTTGTTCTCCGATTAGACATGCTACTTGTAGGAGTATTGCAGCATTGCACAAACATGTTTCGTTTTCATTCCTCTTAGATCACTGCAGTGTTTCACTTTCATTCCTGTTTGTTCACTTTCCCCCACTCTCATCTTAAATGATCTCAAAGATTCATTGCACTGAAGTTATCACACAACTGAGCCGCTGCTTCTGTACAGCTCCCTGTTGCCATCTAGGGGACCTCTGGTGCTTGCTCAACAAGCAGAACTGAGCCCAGTGTGGCTGATGTACTGTAAACCCACTTCACTCCAATGCTCACAAAGCCCACAGCGCTGTTTCCTCTCCCTGGAAACAACAGGACATTCTCTCAGCTGTGGGCCAGGACAGAGATGGATCAGAACACAAATAAAGAAAGGCAGAGAAGGGCGAGGGACGATTGTTTGGTGTGAAAGCCTGCTGAGCTTACTGAGGAATGTGGAATTATGAAAATGGCTTATTTGATTATTTGATATCCTACGTGTTTCTTTTTCCCTCCTGACTTAATTTGTCATCTTTTTCTCCCTCCACATTCTCTTCTTCTCCTTCAGTTGCTGTTGGAGCTCTTGACCTAGAGGGGGATACGCGTCCGTTGGCTCTCGGCAGAATGAGCCACACTGCTTCTTTGAAGAGAGGGGGCAGCCTGCGAACACCCCGACCCAGTAGTAAGCATTGCATCACTTCACAAACTCTCCCACTCACTGTGTGCCAGTGTGTAAGACTGTTGTCATGTGCTTAGGGGAATCACATTGAAAGAAGATAAGGAAACTGCTATGAATCTTCTTGCAGTACAGTAAAAGCACAAACAGAAAAGAAACAAATAAATGCTATTCCAGGAAGTTTTGTTTTGTGATTCTTTGAACTAGACATCTTTAAGGAAGTGCAGTTTGTCCATTAAGTACCACATCAACTTAGTACTGCACAGATAACTATTTAGTATCAATGTATCTAATTTGTGTATACCTTTGTTCCAGCCTGTCGCTTTGAAACCCCACAACAGGTGCAGTTTGTGGAGAAGCTTTCAGATGTGGTGATTGGTCAGCTACCAAATTTCTGGAAGCTTTGGATTTCTTATGTTAATGGAAGCCTTTTTAGTGAGGTAAAATACCTGCACCCTGTGCTGTCAGAAGAATTACTGCTGTTAACACAAAGAAGATCTCTTGCAATTTCTTTCTTTATTTAGAAACCGCAAACGTTAACAAAACCTAATCTCTCACTCAGTTCAAAATTATACGAATGCCAAGCACTTAGCAAGTGTAATTACTAGTTTTGACACAACACATCAACACATTTGTAATTTTTCTATCCAAATGTGCCATTAAAATAGCAAATGCATTTTATCCTGTCAGAGTATGCAAGATTGCGTTGGTCCTAAAATGAGTTGTGGTCAGGGGCATTAAGGGTATATTGCTATCCTGAGCTATTGGAAAGTGATTAACCAACAAACACATGGTCTAAGGTTAGTGGTATGATGTATTACTGTTGTTTTATGGGTATATATCTTTCTATCTGTTACCTGGCAAAATCCCTCTGATAAATAACAGTCCAACAAAGTGTGCACACGTTACTCCTAAATCCATAACTTTAGGATTAAGATTCTTATTTCTATTTATGTTACCTGCTTGCTTACCCTTAGAAGGTTGCAGGGGAAGCTGGAGCTGATCCTTGTTGGTCAACAGCCTATCAGAGTACAACAAAGACAAACAATCAAACTTACAGTCACATCATCGATCAATCAAGTGTCTCCAACCATCCAAACTTACTAACAGGATTAACAGTATGGTGTTAGACTGCAGGATGAAGTGATGTTTACTAAAAACGCCTAATTTTTACATGTTAGAAGAGCATTCAAGAAATGAATACTGAAATGACCAACATTATTCCAATGTTCTGCAGACTGGAGAGAAATCTGGGCAGGTGGAAAAATCCAAGAAAAACGCCAGACAGAGACAGAATGACTTTAAAGTAAGTGGCTTTGTGACTTACAAATAAAAACTGAAAGACTCTCATTCAACCATTGTTTTTTTCTAAATATTGTAGGTGCTGCTTAACCTCATTGTTTGTTCATCTGCATGCTGCTTGTTTTATAGAAAATGATCGAGGAGCTTACCAATCGGCTGGTTAAGCTTATTCGGGGGGCTCTCCTACCCACCACCCTGCCACAGGGGGAGCCGAACCTTTACGGAGGCTGGGAGAACAAGGCAGAGCTAACTGGATCTTCGCTTACGCAAATCATACACATTGTCAGGTTCTTGCACTAATTGTAATTTTTAATTGATTGTGGACTGACATCTTTTGAGACTTAATGATTGCAAAATAATTTTATATCCTGCCTCTCCCTTTTGCTTTCTCTGTCATTCTAACATTAACTCGTGCCTCTTTTGTCTCCCACCCAGGAGCTGTCATGAGGCTCTGTCTGCTCTGGAGATCCCAAATGATTTGCTTCAGGTGATCCAGGATCTGCTGCTTGAGTTGAGAGTTCACTGCCTCATGGTGACTCTGCTGCACAATGCAGAAGGTAAGTCAGTAGTGGATAGAAGAGGCACAGTTCATCGTTTCTATGTTAAAGTATATTCTGACTTTCCAAGACACAACAAAAAATACTATGTGTATTAATAAAGTACTGTCATTCTGAAATTGAAATTTGATTGATTCATCTTCTTATAAGTTGTGTTATTTCCTGTTACTAAACAGATACTTACCTGTTTGGTTTTCATTTTAAAATTTAAGGGTGTTCGGTAAGGAATGGTTTGTCAATTGTAAAAGAGTTTCTCATTTTCTATTGTGCATCAAGAAACAATCAGATTGGCTGGTTGCGTATTAGCAGTGCTACTTGTGACTCTATTAATTATAAATGTTCATGAATTATAGATATCAGATAACTTATTCCTGATAAACCTGGCAAAGAATATGTTACTGTCAAGCAGTAATTTTCCATTTTCTTTGCAAACAGCTGTCTAGTAACACTATACAGTTCCCATCAGCACTAGGTATTATTAATATGTCATCGTTCTTTACAGCAAAGATATATTTGTTAATTATCTTGTAGTCAGTGCCCTCAATTAACTTCTAGGGTGTTCATGGAGATACTTTTATGAGGCTAAAACTTAATGTGCTCGGTTTCATTTGTGGTTAGGTGTGGTAATTTTGAGAAGAGCGACTGGTTTTCACTGAACATTACCTAACATTGCTTCAAATTGTGGTCCATGAAGAAAGTTTGATTCTATTTTATGTGTTTTTTCCTTCAGAAACTCTATTCTCTCTCTAGTGTTGACACATCATATGCAGAAATGCTATTTTTGATCTTTAACTTAAGTAGATTGTAGAGCAGTTTCATGTTGTTGCTCTCTCAGTCCATATTTGTGCTTATACTTGACACTTAGACGTTAAAAGGCTTGCTGAGAAGGAGGACTGGGTTGTGGACAATGAGGGAATCACCAGCTTGGTAAGAATGTTATTGCATCAAGCAGTACTTAACATTGCAGTGTAAAAATGACAGTCACATACAGTACTCTGGCAAATTAAATCTATTTTACAGATTTTGCATTAAATCAACATCAGTATTGCATTTTGTGTAAGGAGGAAAGACACTATTTCGTACAGTTTTTCTTCATTGCGTTGCAACATATTTTTTATTTTAGGATAATCATTTCAAGCCCATGTGTGTATTCTGTATTACTGTGTTCTGTTTTTGGCACTTTTTCTATTGACTGATTTTTGTATATTTTTTTGCAGCCTTCACGGTTTGAACAGTGTGTGGTTCAGATGCTACAGTCGCTCAAAGAGCCTCTGGAAATCAAACCGGGAGAAATTAATGTAAGAGAGACCTCTGCAATCACTGCAGTACAGTTATATTAGCTCTGTACATTTGGAACAATAAACAAATCAGGACAAAATTAATTAGTCTGCCCAAATTGTTTCAGGTGGAGTTTAGATATATTCCTCCTTTTTAGGATTCATTTATAACCAACTATTAACATTGGGCCATCAATCTATCGAGCTATTATATACTGCTTATCTGTAGGAGTTGTGAGTGGAGGTATACCCTGGATTGGTTGACAGCCTGTGACAATCAGTCACACTCACATTCACACAGTCTCTGTAGAGTCTCCTATTAACCTCACCCCAGAAATGCATGTCTGAGGACCGTGGGAGGACAGAAAGACCCCAAGCCGAACCATCTTGCTATGAGGCACTACGATTTAACCTGCATTGTTGTGCAGGTTAAATCACCCCTGAATGTCACCTTTTTAAAATTACAAATAGAGCACTTTTACGCAACATGTAATAGATATAAAAACACAGTGGACCCAGACAGTTTCATTCAGATTTAAAAAAAAGAGACTTAAAATATTTAGCCAAAGCTGGCATTTTTCTGATTATGATGTGGCGTTTTACTGTCTTTTTTTCAGGTTTTGCAGTTAGACCAGGTCCAGGATCAGGCCACTGAGCTTAGTGTGAGCATCATGAAGGTATGACAGCAGTAAGGAGATAACACGCTTATTCTTTCTTGTGTATTGACCTGAGTCACAGCTTGCAAGTAATGTCATCACACAGTCAATATACATCAATATACATCAAAACCAATGCCATACCCTTTTATTTGTTGCATGTTGCACTCTGGATTTAAGTAACTTGAAATCTCTATAGTTACTATTCAAACATTTTAATAACTAGTATTAAAATCTTACATTGGCATCATCTCTACACTCACCTTATACATCTAACCTACTTCACAAAACGGCCCTTCTCCCATACAATGACATGATGTGTACAAGCATGAATGTTTTCTTACAGCCTTGTGGCAGTGATGCACAGTTTAAAGAATATACAGCACACACTCATTTATCTTACTGTGCCGAACCTCTAAATCTGTTGTTAACTTGGCAAAGTCATCATGCAGAATAAGAGTTGAATGAAGTACTGTTGTGGTGTATTTTTTACAATGTGTCTACATGTTCAACTCAGGTTTTCATCAGCTGCTTGGAGCAGCTGAGCACCAAGTCTGACAGAGACCTTGATGTATCTCAGTAAGTTTTTCAGTTACTTATACTGTAAGTCTTTAAAGTGTGTTTGTTTATTAAACGATAAACTTTCTCCTGTGTGCCCAGCAACATTGCAGTGGACTTGTCCTCTCCAGATCGATTCAGTGGCACTCAAGAGGGCTTCAGTCCAACATCTGTAAGCATGATGTTTTGTTTTGTTGTATTATTATTGTTATTTCCTTTTAACTCTTTGGGGTTATAATACACCTGAAATCTCACATCTGGCACCAGCCAGTGTCACTGGAGTGTGAGTGTTCTCCTTCACACAAATTGACAAATGTGTCTCAGTCATTCAAACCACAAAATTTTATCTCAGTTTTCTGGTTGTGGACAAGAAGCAGATACATTCTCATTTCCTGTAACTTGGCTAAGATGTTATTGAAGGGGGTTAAGCAGAGGGGTGGAGGAGGAAGAGGAGGAGGAAGAGGAGGGTGTAGAGTGCTTCTGGTAAAGGGAAATGGAGCAAGGTGCAGGTGGGGTTTCCCCAGCTCACAATATGAGAAGCAGGGGTGAGGCAGTGCAGCTGACCAGAGTTAAGACGAATGTCACTCATACTATAAACTTGTGATTCTAATAAATATTTTGTGATTTTACATCCACTGAAGACTCTTAGCTTTCTACCTATGTAGCCTTGCATAGATGTGTGAAAAATTTCTGCCAGTAATGATATTATTTGTAGTTTGTATTGGAATGTTTATAGAAGAAAACTAGTAACACAGTAAGAACAGATGAACATTTCAGGAGGAATTAAAGATGGGTGTTTAGCAAAGGGGAATATGTTGGGGTCTCGACTGTTGTAGATATGTGTGGACTGTTTTACAAAGTAGGAACATTGCAGAAATTACAACAAATAGTAAATCGATAAGGCAAATGAGGAGAAAGCAAAGCTAGAACATTTTTTAAAATGAGGACAAATTTTAATTTGGGAGTTTGCTGTGGAAAATGATTCAATTTTTAGAACATGGGGGATGTTTTAGAAAAATTTGAATATTTAGGAACATTTGCAAATATTTAAAAAAAATTAAATATCAGGATGTTTAAGGGCAATAAGGGCAACAACAAAAAAGTGTTTAAAATTTAATAACTGTGGACATGTTCATTTGGGAGTGCAATGTGGCAGGTATGTTCTGACATCTATGTTAAACATTTAAAAACTGTTAAAAAAAAATATATATATATATATATGTGTGTGTGTGTGTGTGTGTGTGTGTGTTATGTATGTGTGTGTGTGTATATATAAGTATAAACATGTTTTTATGTGTGTGTAGGAACAGCGTCTGCTGATCATCCTCAGTAATTGCCAGTACCTGGAGAGACACACCTTTCTGAACCTGGCCAATTATTTTGAGAAACATGGCTTCACAGGAACAGATAAGATCACACGGGTCAGTGTTACACAGCAGTTTTTACCATTTTATATCTATTGATGTATTTTTCTATAACTGTGAGAACTAAAGTAAGTAGTCATCAGCTCTGTGTCACAGTGCTGATGAGAAATATGATGTGTTGTCACCAACAATAAAGCTGATCAGTGATGCTGAATGTCCCTCACTCTTCTGAGCAGAGGTATGACTATTTTCATCAAAAGACTAAAGGTCACTGCCTTGTAAACTCAGTTCCTCAACTCCTTTCTGTTCTTCACTCATGCACAGACACACACAACTGCACACAATGACTAATGGCTGATTCACAAAGCAAAGAAGTGTTCAGTTAGTTTTCCAGTAAAAACAGGTGGAGATCATTTTCTTTGAAAGATTGATTTAGACTGCTATAGTTCTGTACTCACGAAGCAGAAAAATTTATACAATTTAAATTGTTCCACGCTAAAACCTGTGGAACGTCTTTACAGATTGACTTAACAGTTTATGTGGAGCACAATTTCTTAAAATATGTTCTGAAATTTTAATGAACATCAAGCAACAAGCAAACATTTTACTTAAATGTCTGTTTTATTTTAATTTTGTGAAGTAGAAAACAAAGCAAAACAAAATGAAGAATCCACAGTTCTGTTCTAAACTCTGTCAAAGGTTGCTTATGTTAAAGCAACCATACAGTACAAACCAAAAGCTACTGTGAGAAAAAATAAATGTATGTGTAATGAAAAGACTAAATATAAATATACATATATCATATATACAGTGTACACAGATTCAATTTACATTTGGTTTCCTATCTATGATGTCCATCCATCCTCTATCTAATGGCTTTCTATCACATGACCAACATAGCATTCACATTCACTGCAAACCACTTAAGCACTGTTCCACTGTGTATGGAGGTGGATTATGCAATTTTCTGATGGAAAGATCTTTGTCTGGAATTGACTGACAAATGACATTAAGAATGTGGGATTTATTTATTGTGTTTACATATTTTAATTTTTATTGTAATCTGCCAGGTGAGTGTGGAGGCTGTCCGGAAACTGGATAAAAAACTGTTTGAAGCCTACATTGAGCAACGAGCTGACCCGATTGCAGGCTCACTGGAGCCTGGCATCTACGCTGGATACTTTGACTGGAGAGACTGCCAAACACCTACAGGTACCAGCCAGCACTGCCTCAGTGAAGGTGCACTTAGTGAATAGTTAGCCTGCAAAAAGATCTATACGCTCTTATGCAGGGGCACCGTATAAGGGAAGTTAGGATGATTCCAAGGGCCCCTGCTTGACAAGGACCCCATAAAAATATGGGAGTATATATACTCTCTGCACAGGGGGGGGCAATTCGATTTTTTTGTCATGGGGCCCAAAATTCCTGGCGGTGCCCATGCTCTTATGTTTTCATCATGATAAAACCTGGAATGTCAGGCCAAGATAACTGAGGGAAATCACCAGTCGCAGCCATTAAATTACATGGTAATATCATGAATTAACCCTTAACAGTCCTGTGGTGATGACAGCTCAATATGTCTGTTTTGATTTGTCATGTGTAAAGTACAGCTCTTTGATGGCTTACTGTAAACACCACATATTGGTCCCCCTAAAAGTCTCATGGCCTTTGTGTTTAGTGTGGGTGTGCAGTGTTGTGTGTACATAAGTGTAGTTTGAAATATTGCTCACCAGATGCTCTTTAAACCCAGGTGAAACTTAAATGTGTGTATGTGGTTTACCTGAGCACAGGATGTGAAGCAGCATCTCTGAGAGTGCTGGAGCCATGAGTGAATATTCAGATGGGCAGCAGCTTGTTCATGTTCAAAAAGGCTGAATTGATCGAAAGTTGGTCAGGCCTCTGGTTTGCTCTGCCAGCATGAGGTTGTGTCTGTATGTGAAAGAGGAACACTCTGGACAGTAAACCACAGTTCTAGGATATGATACTTTCACTTGTTGCACTGTTTGTGTTAATGTGTGGGTGCTGCAAAGAATTCAAATCCAGTTTCATTGTTTTTTGTCTGTTGCTGCCTCCGGTTTCACTGTTAGAGCTCACTAAATTACAGATTTAGTACCAGAATGTTAGCTACGGATTCTTCTGCCTTTGCTCATCACAACACAGAATCATGCTGTATTGTTTACAGTGAAAAAATCGTAAAATTCCTGCACTTCCCCATAAATCCATTTGCATCGATTTCTGTTTTTGGAGTGAATCTGGAGCAAATTTTCACTAAATCTATGAAAACTGTGTGTTAGTTAAGACCAGCTGCATTGTTTACCTTAAAAGTGAATACTTACTTGTCTTCTCATTGTTATCGGATATATGAATAATCAAAGAAGACGTCTATTTTATCCAGAGATATATTTTCACATACATCAGCAGAGACCTGTTTCACACGCAAGGCTAAGTATCATGGGTACTTTTCAACTAATGTAAATACACTTGTGTTGGAAGTTGAGTTTTGATGTGGAGTATCAACATGATCCCTTTTTATTTAAGTAAACAATGAAATTAATAGATCAGTTCAAATTTTCGAACCTTAAACCCTCAGTGCACAATGCAGTTATTGTTTACAGTGAGCTCTCTTCGTATGTCATCCGTCAGTTGAACTGGATTCTGATCAGTGTTGTGGCTTTCTCTCCCTCAGGTGTAAGGAATTACCTGAAGGAAGCTCTGGTCAGCATCATCACAGTGCATGCTGAGGTACGAGCAGCTTACATGCCTCCTCCACCAAACACACTTCACAGTCTCTGCCTTTTCATTTGCCTTATCATTTCAACGATTACATTTTTTCTGTCTCAGGTCTTCACTGTCTCTAAAGATCTGGTCCCGAGGGTTTTGTCTAAGATTGTTGAGTCGGTTGCAGACGAGATGTGCCGTCTTATGCAGTGTGTGTCTTCCTTCAGCAAAAATGGAGCCCTGCAGGTACACACACACACATAGTTATAGTGCATCAGTCATAGTAAGATCCTGACTCATAAATTACCCTCCCCCCACTCATTGGGGATTTACCTGTCATTTCCGAGGCCATATTTCAGTTCAAGCTAACGAGTGCTAACTGATGAGAAGGTTCATTTGATTTAATCAGTTTGTCCTTTTTTCCCTACATAACCCAATCCTTTCCCCACCCCATCCTTCTCCTCATCATCCTCAGGCACGTCTTGAACTTTGTTCTCTGAGAGATGCGATAGCCGCATACCTAAATGCTGAAAGCAAGTAAGTACAACACGAGACCTACTTTTACATAGTGGCACATATAGGAACTCGCACATATGTTTTTGGTTGCGACTGTCACAGACATAAATCTTAGCAGTCGCACATCCCTCACTACAATCCCTATTTATATTACTTTGTGGCTTATGGAAAGGAAGTGAAAGTAATCTGGTTCTGCTGCAGAGGCTTGTGCGTGTGTGCGTGCGCGCACGCGTGCATGTGTGTGCATGCGCGTGCATGTGTGTGTGTGTTTTATTTTGAACTATAAGTGTCCTTTTCTTGAACAAACGTGTAACTATCTTTTATATAGTGCCAGCTTTAAACTGGCTTTAGATGCCCTGCCTCAGTTACACAGCGGAGCCGATAAGAAGTAAGTCTCATTATTAAAAGTCACTATTAAAAATGACTGTGACCTTTTGGCTTTTCTTTATCGTTTAAAAATAATTTTACAGTGAGTAACATTTTTTGTCTCATTTACAAGGTTACTGGAGGAGCTCCTGAACAAGTTCAAGAGCAGCATGCAGCTGCAACTTACCTGCTTCCAGCCTTCTTCTGTCCAGCCTGTAAAGAGATAAACTCAGAATAACCATCTGTCATTGTACTGTACTCACTCTGTCTCTTATCTGTGTGGAATCATCCAACGAACTTCTTTTACATATTTTTTTATCACTTGTTTATGATGAAAGTATCACTTTCAATTTATGCTTCACTAGATTGGACCTTAACGTCTGTTAAATCTAATCTTGAAAACACTATGAGTTGATTTCTTTGTTACTGTGTTGGACAGTCCCATTTATGTTGGTTATGCTAATGATGCTAATGCCTAGCCACATATGCAACAAAGAGGACATTGCTAACTTGCTTTTTTCCAGAAAGCCATCGATCAGTAATAGGACAAGATTAAGCTGGATTCTCACACTGTCTGTGCTCACAATGAAAAACCTGTGGTGCAGAGTTGAAACTGCTGTTGATGTCTTGTCATTTGTGCCATTTCAGTAGCTCAATAAAGTGATTGACTGATTGAAGCTTCTCCTCCATTTTGCCTTCATCATATTAATCTCATCAGTGCATATTATGGACACAACTTCTTCTCCTGAGTCCTTGTGCTCTTTCTTTATGCTCACAGGATCATGGATGTGACCACATTGTGGCAGCTTATCATGGAATATACTAGTTTGTATAGTTACATTTTATCTCTTATTCTAGATCTGAAGTATACAAATCTGACAAAACAGCCCAACAGTTATTATTACTGTTATTTTTATTATTTGTATACTTTTATTAATATTGTTGTTAGTATTCAGAGCAGAATTGGCTTGACTCTTATTACTGTCTGTATAAATAAGGTTTTGACAACATTTCTATTGTTATTATATATTATAACACCATTTGTCATCATAACACAGGTAGGTATATGGTGTTCTGTCTCTGTCTTCAAAAATTGTTATTTTGTTAATGTGTACACATGGCATCCATTGCACTTCTGTCCATCCTCTGGGAGTGGGATCCCTCACATGAAAAATGGTTAAAATGGATTTCTTTTGGCAGTTTTTCCTCACCCTTGCTGAGGGTGTAGGTCAGAGGATGTCACACCCTGTACTTTTTGTTAAAGCCCTATGAGTCTAATTACAGTTTGTGAAAATGGGCTACATTTGATTGACTGGTTGTGTTATTGTGTCCTGCCCTGTGAAGGATCTGAAAAGAAATCACCTATGAGTGCTTTCACCTAGTCTTCATCTACAGGTCCATGTGAACCATTTTGCATGTGTGCACATTTGCATGCAGTTGTTTTCTTTTTTTGCACCGTGGTTTAAACCAGTGGGTTTACCCATTCATCACCGTAGCTCAGACTCATCATTTCACTCCTGCTGTCTGGCGTCATGTCATCATCCAGCACAGGGTGTGTGCAGGGTGGGGACGCTGCAGGCCGTTATTCAGACCAGCAGACTGACGAGGCTGCAGGTGAATCCCAGAGGAAGACGGCAACAACAGATATTGTCACCACAGTTGTGGGTGTAGAGACATAAAGCGGTTATGGTTATGATAGACCTAGTCTCTAAGACGGAGCAGACAGACGATACGCCCACAGCGCACATTAGAAAGTATTACATAGTGTGAGGGGTTAACTGAGGATGCTGTGAGCTGATCCAATTAGTGTCAGCCATTGTGTGTCTGTGTAAATATGTATATGTGTATGTGTGTGTGTTAACTTGTGACACTAACTTTCTGGTGTGGTCCGCGCTCTGCCTTGTTTTCTCATCTGCCTGTAGGGGAAAGTCTTGCAGGACCTGCTGAAGTTGTTTTGATTCTGTATTCTAAACTTAGCTCTCTGTCCTCCCACGGATTCATTGACAAAATCGTTCAAAGCCCCAAACCTTATCCGTTCTCTGACAGCTCTCTGTTTACAGTAACAGCGGTGAGAAGGGGAGTTTTTTTTTTTTTAATTCACAAGAAACCTGTTCCATTCACGAGACAAAACGGCAAGAAAACAATGGCTTTGATGTAATTTGTCTTCACCCTGAGTGGGCAGCTGAAAGAATGGAGAAATTTGACACATCAGAGAAATTTCGATTGATCTCACCTTGAGTGCAGATCAGGGGAAGCTTCGGTGTTTTCGAGACAGCTGTTGTCATGCAGCTGGATTCGTGCTTCACAGCACAGAAAGATTAGTCAGAAACACAAAGAACTTGCACTGGAAATTTATGGCATTTGACAGAAAAATTTGTCACTTTTACCTCTCACCCCCGATGATTAGCATTTATAAATACAAAGTATTTACTATGAAAGTATTATTATATATGTATCAGCAGCTAAAAGAACATGAACAGATCATTTAAAAATGTAGAATATGTGTTGTCAGACATGACTTCATCTGTGAAAGGTATATTTTACTGTCTGTGTACGTGCTGTTATGTGTTCACAGGAGGATTTGTGTCTGACTGATTTCGGTGCAGTCCTTAAAACTCGAGCAATGACTCAATTCACCTCAACCCACCCCCACACACACACACACCAGTATTTTTTGAAATGTACATATCACGTTTTCTCTTTAGGTAACAGGTGACGTTTAGGGACAGACCTGCCACAGTAAATCTCCAATGTGTTTCCGAATGAGCTGTCAAAATATGTTCTTTACTCCCTTTTAGGTCTGCTTCAATGAGCACAGACTCTCAGTCCCTCAGCTATACTAAAATGTTGTTGCCATCACAGCTGCCTTCAAACTGAGTTAAAATCAGAAAGTGTGCATGAATGAAACAATAATAATAATGATAATAATAATAATACACTTCGTGTACATCACTCATGGTGATGGATAAATTGGATAAATATGGTTATTGGCAGAAATGTCTTTATTTTTTTATTTTCAAAGAATAATGCAGGTGAAGTTTTTTTATATTTTTTCCACAAAAAGACCAAAGACAGTGAGACATGAATTTTCCCTGACAGCTACGCCAAAGCGACATGAATGTGTGTGAATGGGATTTGCTGTGTGAAGCATAGCTTCTGTCTTTATCGGTCGTGTTCTGCACTGCTGAAAATGGTCAGTTGATTTGAGCGTTGGAAAAGTAGTTAACATCAGTTCTGGTAATGATCTGTTGTTTAAAAGTCATTTAGCAAAGAAAAAAATTAACGAAGTTGCAATAACAATTTTATTTACTTTTTTTTATATCAGAGACTTTATTAATTAAAGCTCATAATGAAAATATACCAGGGTTCCTATTAACCTCTGGAGGTCTCTCCTTGCCTTCATCAGTTCATCTCATCAAATGATGACTTCTTCGCGTAAATTACTTTAAGGCAGATGTATTTGTGGCTTTTTTGTTGTTGTGATTCTTTTCCATGGAAGTGGAAACTAGACTCTAATCTATACTATTAGCAGAAGCCAGGAAGGCTCTGCTTAGTGCAGCGTGGAAAGCGTGGCGGCCAACCTCTTCCCCTCACTCTCCTCCTCTTGTGATGTCATCACTGTGCGTGTGATAACGGTGTGTATGTGATTACCCAGCCTCATCCTGAACCACACTTCCTGTTATGACGCACACACGAGCACTGACGCTGTGGAACTCGCACACAGCAGGCTGTCACTCTTTGCATTCAAGCCATTTATTGTTTTTCCCAACAGAAACCAGCGCTGTCAACACAGAAAAAGCTCCAAACATTCATGCCGACTGTTTCTCAGATCTCGTGAATGACACTTATCACAGAGCCGATTGGTCTGATACAACACTGAGTTAAAAAAGCTTATGTAAAATCATCTCCCTGAGATTATTAGGTGACCAGGCACAAGACTTCATTCATAATACACTGATTTGTGGTGATAGTGTCTCCTAGCAACAGAAAACTCTGAATTATTTACAAATAAACATAAAAAACAACACAGCTTTTCTTAAAGGTAAAGTTTGTGATTTCAGTAAAAACAGGGTGGGCAGTCAGAGAAGAACAGAACCACTTGTGTTTCTGTGGTAAATATGAGGCTATAGCCAACAGCCCATTAGCTTAGCTTAGCATAACAACAGGAAATGTGGGAAAATAGCTAGCCTCTATTTGAGTCTGCCTCTCAGCAGTACTTCTTTCATTAACATGTTCAATATGGGTAGGGTTTGTACAAGTTAAACAAATTGTAAACAAAGTCCAAGGCACTTTACATATCATATGTTGAACTGTATTATATGATTATATTTTATAAACTCAAGACAGAGTCATGCTATGTGCTATTTCCTCTTTCACCCAGTATGCTAAGCTACAGCTGCTAGCTGTAGCATTGACTCTCAACAAGAAATAATCAAAATTTATTTAAGGCACAAATTACACTTCCTACAGTACAATCCCCTAGGCTGTCATATCTGCTTTGCATAGTACATTTTGGAAAATATTTATAGCAAGTTAAAATACAGTAAGATAGAAAAAAAAAACAAATACTGCAAATTTGTTTTCAGCTGCACACATATACAAACACACATTCACACACTGACACGCGCATGTTCATGCTGAAAAATACACAGAAGTGTACCAGCCTCACAGTGACTGACAGGAAATGTCCAGCATGGTACATGTAACACTGTCCACGTTCGTCCTCTCGTCTCAGAGGTCATGTCTCCTGCATGAAAGCTCGTAGCTGCATCTTCTAGTTCTAGTTCTCAACAGTCATTTGCTGGTGCACAGTTCACTCCTGCAGGCTGCTGCTGTGATGATGTGTGATGGCCCTCTGGTAGTCCTCCGAGGGGTTGATGTGCTCCGTGACCCCCGGGTGCTCGAAGCTGCGGTAGAAGTGGCCCCCTGTTTGTGGAGCGTAGTACAGGAGCTGCCTGGCAAACAGCGGCTCCACCTGCGACGCCACAAGAGTCGGTTAAACACTTCAAATCGCCACTACGTTTAACCGTGGTTAGCTTCTGCGAGTTCAATCATCCACACTATTTGAAAGCCTGAAAAGTTTTGAACGTTTGCATGAAACGTAGAAAATGGGATTTGAAAGCGTAAAAGCAGCATTTGTTGTTTGTTTGTTCGAGTAATGTTTCATAAACTTAAAGTAAATTGAAACTAATAATTTTTCAGTCCTTTGCGGTCTTTACTTATGGTCTTCCTCCAGGATGCTGAGTTGTCATTGGCAGTCGAACAATGAATAGTGGTCATTGGCTTCATTGGATTGGTTAGGTTTTGTTATAAAGTGTGATTACTGGGCGGGATTAGGATTAGAATGTCAGTGTGGTATATCAACAGTGTGGAAACCATGGGAACCCATTTGAGTAGTCAGTAGTGATAATATTGTGAGACATTATCAGGGAACAGAAAAAAAGCCCCAGTCAACTCCGTCATCCCATTATCAGAAGGTGAAATGGAAATAGATCAGATTCCTTGAAAGTAGTGTGTTTGTTTCGCCTGAAGATCAGACTGACTTCCCCTCTTCATTTGAGGTCCAGAAGGTGCTCGAGACTTTCAAGTCTTAGATTTTAACTTTCAAATCCCTTTTTTTCACTGTGGCAATGGAGTGTTGATTTTCTGCACTATCCTACTAATTTAATTCCGCTCCCTTCCAGTAAATATTGTGTTTTCATAAAGCTCAGGATGGTGAAATCTGAATTTGTGGGATACACGACGAGGAGTCATGAGGTACTGTAGGGCTAGTGAAGCTGTAGTTTAACTACCTGGACTGTAAGGGTTCGTCTTTGTCTCTGTGGGTCCAGACAATCGTCTCCAAAGCTCAGCAGGACCTGGAAACGAGGCAGTGGTCGACCATGGAGCCCATAACTCTGAATCTCTGGTGGTGGGAAAAAAGACAAAGGTGCATGATTACTATCTCTGATGTTTGAAATACGAGTGATTCAAATGACTTCAGAAGAAGATCGCTTGAAATGGCGTGACATTTGGGGTGATTCGAATGGAAAGTCCTGGTCACACAGTGTATGCAAATACAACTGGCTGTCAAAGTTACACAGCTGGAGCTGTCTTAGCATGTGGGTGGGAGATGATGTGACTGTGTAGAAGTCATGTGACTGTAGCCTCACCAAGAACTTCTACTCTTCTGCCGTTCTTCTCAAACACAGCTGTTAAGTGATGACTCTCCTCTACTTGGAGGGTTTTTTTTTCGGCCCATTTTTTGATGACACTCATCACAATCAGTAGATTTACAGTAAATGGGCTGTTCTTTCCCACCACAGACGCAGAGACAAACACACAGTTTGACTTTTTAAAGTCTTTACTGATTACTTACTGTTAGCTTAGCCTCAGTGTGTAGCTCTTGTGTGTCACTATTGCATTTAAGCAAAGCATTTTGAGTGTTGGTTCATCTAACAGTGTTGTATAACGTTTTCCTTCTAAACCATGAATCTGATTGTGTACCTGAAACCAGATGTTTGAAGAGTGGACAAACAAATTACTGTTTATGGCTCACTGAATTAAAATGCCACATTGTTTGGCTCCTGGTTGTCAGGTGTGAATATTTTGTGGTTAACATCCTTGTTAATAGAATATCTTTGCGAATCTGTATCTCGTGTGGGCTGTTGATCAGACAAAGCAGATGATATATAGACGATCTTATACGGGGCTTATTGAAATACTGAAATGACTCTTTCATTTGATTGATTGTGCTGATTGATGGTTTGCTGCAGCTCTGTGGTCACGTCTCACCTGTGAGGTAGTCCTGGGTGTGCAGGAGTTTACAGGGGACCTGTCTCTCCAGCTTGTTGGGCTTGTCTCCATATGGGGACAGTCCTCCCTGCCAGTACACTCGGCTCTCACACAGCCGACAAGCGTAGAGTCCGTCTGCACCCATCCAGAGTAACACTCCGCGCTCCAAGGCGGACGGGGGACTCGGGGGACAATCCTCCGCCCTCCTCTGTCCTGAGAGGCTCTCCACGGGCAGGGGGATCACATCAGGGCCTCCAGGTGGCAGGTTGTGCTTTTCCTCTGAGAAGCACGGAGTGAGGTGGCAGCCCTTTGGACTGGAGGTGGTCACCTCCCTGACCAGACTGTCCCGGAAATATATGGACACATGCAGGCGGAAGTCTGGACAGATGAGAGGACATAGGTCGAAGTCAATAAATATGTTTCATTGCACAGCGTCCAGCAGTGTAGAGTTATAGCGTCCCATTTTTCAGACACAGTACATTAGTGTATTAGCGGGCTGCTATAAAATCGCTTCTGCATTTGCCTGCGTATTTGGTTCTTGAACTATTTAAATGTGCAATAAAGTAAACGAAAGAATCAAAACGGTTTATCACAACTTAATTACAGCGCCCCCCGTAGGTCAAGACGTATACTACAGTGATTTCCCAAAGTCAGAGTAGTTGCATGAAAGTTGAAAGGCCGCAAGCAGTAAAACTGATATGTGAAACATACACTGTATTATATACATATATTATGTCGTGTGGACCAATAGTCCCTGTCCTTCTCATTCCATAGCATGCAGAGAAAAAGTGTGAAGGGAACACTTGCGTTACCAGAGAGTGCCTCTGCTGATCTGATGCTGGCGTCCAGCGTGAAAGGAGGGGGCTGGCTGTCAGCAGGACCGTATGAGTAGATTGAGGCTCTGAGCTGGTATCCTGTCAGAGGCACAGACAAATATTACAACTGTACAGTGCTAAAACTACTAAATGTGCTAATGACTGTATGCTGCGTGAATGTTTACCACCGTACCATTCTCCATGGAGGGTCCCTGCCAGGGCAGGCTGCGGGGGGGACAGGGACACTGAGAGAAGGTCATCTCCGGCAGAGGGGCCTGCTCCTGACAGTAATCTCTCCAGCCACATTCAGGCGTGCCCATGTACTGCGGCATCTATGACAGACACACCAACAGTAGTTATAATATATTGTAGTGTAACAACTACATTCTGCATTTTGAAATGTACATATTCCACATATTAATTATCATTACATCTAATGACCGATTCTGCTCTCGTCTTGATTGTATCTGGTGCTTTCTACTATGTCAGTGTTGCAATTAATCATGTGATGATGATTTTGTGTAGTGAATGGAAGCGCAAGATAATATATTATAATTTTATAATATAATAATCTATAATATTATATTTTTAAAAATCATTTTGGTGACTATTGCAATTTTTTGTGTGTCTACATGCTGTTCAGTCCCAGCACAAAAATTCATGAAGAGGCCCCATCCATAAAGTTTGATGTCCTGTGTGGTTAAAACTTTGAAAAGCTGCGTATGCTGCACAGCCAACCCTCCCCATTCACACACACACACACACACACTCACACACACACACACACACACACACACACACACACACACTCACTCTCTCTCTCTCTCTCACACACACACTGCAGTCAGATCCCCACTCATTTCCATGTGTGTGTTCCAGCACCTGAGGCTGCAGGGCAGGGTAGGAGTGCACCTGGTAGCTCACTGGACTCAGGGGACTGTCCTCCTGTCTCGGTCCTGTATGCAGGACAGAAATGTTGACTTTAAAACTGGAGACTCACACAGGACACTGCAGAGACAAAGTCCACATGTGGTGACATCATGCATCATGACCCTCAGTGCTGGTGCAGCTGTGTATCACCGCTGTATAACACTTTGACTGTGTCTGACGTAAGAGTTAACCTTCAAATACATATAGATTAATATATAAATACTTGTGTATAATTATATGTGACTGCATGGAGCACTGAAAGTGTGGCACAGTCACGTGACTCTGCGGGAGACTGACTTTTCTTGGCGCCCTCGGGGATGATGCGGTAGACTTTGTAGGGGTCGGAGATGTCCAGCTGGCTTCTGTCCACCAGCTCCTCGAAGTCGTTGCTCTTGTTGAGGGCGCAGCGGAGCCGCGTCTTCCAGGTCGGCGGGTCCGGCTTATCGATCCCCTCCCGGAACTTGCCCTTAAACAGCGCCCAGGCCTGAGGACACATCCCGGGGACAACTTTACACACGTGTCTCTACACATCAGCATCACCAGGCCAAATAGGCTACAAGTATATTTGTCTGCAAACTATCAACACTTTATATATTTAGACACACACACACATATATATATATATGTATATATTTCTGTCTCACGCATGGGAACGTGAATAACGTCTTCTTTTTCAATTGTTTGTTGGAGAAAAAAATAAAAAAAATAAAAGAGGTATATTTGGATGTTGAAGGTTGTTTCCAGGAACATATATATGTATATATGTGCATGTGTGTGTGTGTAAGTGATGAATTTGTCACACATCTTCTCCCGTCACATGTTCTTGATTTCACTGTGTGCGCTACTTTGGCTGGGATGTGCGCCATGTGTTGTGCCGCAGCTGGATGCGCGGGGCTCGTACCTTGAACAGCGCCGCGTCCTCATCCCGGTTGTAGTCCTGTTTCCCGGCGTGTTTCCACGGGATCCTGAAGATGCTCTTCTCGTCGTTCTCCCACACCAGGCCGGGATATTTCCCACAGTCCACCTGCTCGATGAGCCACTGACGCAGCTTCCCGTTGCCGCTGCTGCCGGAGCCTCCGTAGTCCCCCTCAGGGTTCATGGCTGCTCTGTGTGTGTCTGTGTGTGTGTGTCTGTGTGTGTAGTAGTGGTAGTAAAAATCAACCGAGTCTTTCAAAGTGAAGTTAAAGTCATAAACAGGTGAACACCCCTGCGCCTCCCACGCGCTCTGGCTGTGCGTCCTGCGCGCGCCTGGACTCGGCTGGTCTCACCTGGAAGACCTGACAGAGCCGTGTCACGGTGTCACAGTGTCACGGTGTCACAGAGTGTCACAGTGTCACAGCAGTGTCAGTGTGTCAGAAAGCCCTCATCATGACGGCGGGCCCGCTTAAATCCTCCAGCTAGAGAGCAGCGAGAGGGCGGAGACGCAGAGCCGGGGATGCTGAGGAGGAGGAGGAGGTGGAGGAGGAGGAGGAGGACGCACCTGCTGCTGCTGCTGCTGGTGGTGGTGGTGCTGGGACCTGCATCTACCGAGAAGCTTATCGGCGCACAGAGGGGGAGGAGGGACGGAGGGGGAACCCTGCCGGCGTAACTCAGAAGTGTCACACGACCGCACATGTGGAAAATGATGGGACGGAGACAAAAACAATTCTTTGAAATGATAAAGACTTACGAAAAGTAGTTTGACAGTGGTCCCCAGCGCAGGAGAAATGATGCACAGCCTGCACACAACCTGTACACAATCTGTACACAACTTGTACACAACTTGTACACAACCTGCGTGTACACAGTGTGTACACAGCCTATGAGGTAAGATCATGATGAAGTGTGTCACAAGGCCTGGTGTTTACTGAGAAATAAAAAAAATAGTAAACACACCTGAGCAAAACACAATGATATAATCTCTAAGTCTAAATTGTGCTTTATCTAATGAGAATTCAATCTTAACCGCAAAACTTCTCAAGCCCCGTGTCAGCATTATTATTATTATTATTATTATTATTATTATTATTATTATTATTATTATTATTATTATTATTATCAGCAGTCTTATAGGAACGCACAAGCAGGTTTTATTGTCCATAACCAAGTTAGCGTTTGTGGGTTTATAAAATCTCCCCTGTATTTGACCTTATATTTATTTTATGGATCGAACTCATATTTTACTCATATTTATTTATTGACTATACTGTTGTTTTTATGCCCTTACCTGCATGTGACGCACTTTGTGACATTTGTTTAGAAAAAAACGCTATACAAATCAACTTTACTTATTTAATTGTATTTAATGTAAGCTCAGATGAATGTAAATTCGAAGTTTCCCTGCAACACAGGAAACAATTGTGATCTAAAAATATGAATGAGTAGCCTATAACTTGTGACGGTTTTATAAAGGAATCTGAGTCAGATCTCCAACTTTTCATGTGTTTAGTGAATATGAAAAGTAAGTGTTCGAAATCCCTGTCAGTCTTCTCCCTGTCCAGCCTCCACAACTCCGCCCCCATACACATGTGTGTATGTACATTGTATGTTTTATTTGTCCCTTGGATTGAAATATATGGTTGAATATCTCAATCCTAGATTCTCTGAAGATTATTGTTTGTTGCTTTAGGAGCTCCTAAAGTATGTTTAGGAGCTGTTGTTTGATTGATGGTAAATGAGATCACTTTTGTTTTTGCTGATTTATTCAATTAAGTTTTCATTTGTTGCTTGTAGATACCAAAAATAAACGCAGAATATTTAGCAGTAAATGGTCAACTGTCAAACTGGATATGTGTTTTTGTGGACACACCATTCTGGTAGCACCTATCCACACCAGCTAACCCCCCCAATACTTTGCAATAAGAACTTATACACAATATACATTGTTTCTCTAAATTACCATATGAATTAAACTGAGGAGAAGGACTTACATGCTGCCGTATAGAAAAGTTCAGCTTCAGCAACTCCAGCCACAAGAAGAAAATGCTGCTGCCACAGGGGAATTCTCCTTCACTTCATGAGTAATCTTACTCTTTTATTGGTCATATTATTGCACTTTTATTTTGAAATTATTTTTACTCTGTGCTATTGTTACATTTGCTTAATCAAATAATTTGAATATTTCTACCACTGACATACTGTGCATAGTGTAACCATAATGTTAAGGCGTCACCCATATTGAGTTCTTATTATAAACTGTCTAGTAGTTCTCACAAAAAGATATCACCAAAGAACTAGTTTTGCTTATGGCATTGTCAATAATTTGGGGATTTTTTTAAAGGTAATATTCACATATAATCAAAGAAAATGCAAATGAATTCAGACTTTTACTCTGAATGTAAGTGTTTTATTGTTGTATCTATTGTTTTAAACAGAACTTTCATCTATAATCCCGTGTTTCACGAGAAGATTCAGTGTTCGTCCGCTTTCAAGCTGTCTATAGAAAGTTAACACTCATTTTTGAAGTACAGGACACAGCATAACACAACTGACAGGGGGAGTGCACTCTATTAGATGTGCGATCACACTCTGTATTGTATGTACATACTTCCTTGCCGTCCTGCTTGGTTGCCCATGCATGTTGTTGACAGTTAGAAGCAAGGACAAAACATGACGAAGGGGACGCGAGATGTTGTAAAGAAAAATACCCCATCACATGATCAACCCATCCTTTCGGCAAAAAATAGAATAAATGATTATGAGTTTTCAGTGTTTCTTTCTGCAGGATTAATCATGAAATGCAGAATCCAAGCAGCTGCTCTGGTCTCTGTGGGCTTAATGGTCCGAGCAAACGCCCACAGTCCTCGGCTGCTTCAGTTGTGGTAAAACATGGCTGACAGCACAACATTTGTTTGTTTGTTTGTTTTCAGGTGGTCCTCGTGGCCAGTGCAGGAGTGACGCTGGCAGGTACTGTGTCGCTGCTGCAGTTGGATTTCCTAGTTAAAAGCGCTTCGATCTCTTCATCGTCATTGAACACGTGCTTCCCGTACTGCTCTGTAAACCAGGCCCGATACTGGAGGAGGAGAGAACATAAGGAACGTTCAAAAGCAGACCATCAATGAGAGGGAGTAACTGAGGTAGTGGAGAGGAGGGTGTTCATTGGTTTTTTTGGTGGTGGAGGTAGATCGTCAGTACAGTTCCAGGTGCTTGTCACATCATCAGACTACATTAGAAACTCCCTAACAACACACCTGTCACCATACAGATGTTTTAATGGTGGAACATGTGTAAGAGTAAAAGGGGAAGACACACACATTCACACATTGTCACAGATGTTAAGTCAGTAAGTAAACGGTCGTGCTTCATACCAGTTTAGAGTCATTTGTAAATCTCAGCATGACCTTTGCACAGATGTCCATCCCATGATCACCTGTGCCCTTTGCCCCCCCCCACCCCTGGGTGTGACTCACTTCTGCCAGGTCCACGTTTTCAAACTCCTCCAGTTGCCGCAGGAAGCCCAGGTTCGGCCCCGCGCACGGCCTGGCTGCCCTCACTGCTGCCAGAGCCTCCACCCAACCACGACCGGTCACTGTCATGATGTAGGCCACCACCAGGGTCACGCTGCGGGACACACCTGCCACACTGCGAGCGCAGAGCTAAAAGCTTGTAGTCATCATCCCATTATACGCTGAGAGCCTCTTCTTTAGTGTACAAAGAAGTGAAAGCCCTGTTTTCCTTTAGCTGTGGTTAAATGTCTGATTTTGCATGTTTGATATGAGAGAGGATGAAAGATGAAATGTACCATGAAAGCATTAACCAAATTTATTGTGAGGCAGCTTTTTTTTCATTGCAGTGATGTGGCTGAAAATGAAAACAGGGTCAATAAAATACAAAGCCCTCCAGCCAGTTCATCACAGAGACCAGCAGCATTTGTATGCTGTATTTGTGTGTCCTCGTTTCAGCTTCATGGGAAAATCACACCTATTTCACACCACACACTTAATTTATGACTTAAGAGCATCAGATTTTACATTTGAAAAATAAAAGTTGCGCAGTAAAACTTTTACATATCTCATGAATGTTATAAATTCCTAAAAAGTAGAAGATACTAACATATTAAAAAGTAGATGAATCCACACAGACTGTATGCAGGATCTTGTTGGGGATTCACTCACCAGTGAACGAGGCAGCCTTCTCCTTTCAGCCGAGACTCATGGATAAATCTGATGCTGTCTCTGAAGTGCTGAATCCTAGTTGTGCCATCACATTCAACCCAGGATTAAACACTTTTTCAGTGGTGTTTATTCTTATAAAAGATAATGAACATGCCCTCTAACCACAGGAAATTACAGATTAGATTACACATTTAATTAATTAATCTTATTTTATACAAAATGTGTACCGTTAAACTGTGAATGTTATAAATAGGCTCTTGTTAATAGTATTAATGTATATACACTTACACTTTCCACTGGTCATTAGATGGTGCATTAAAGCCGATATATTCTAACAACATGACGCAGTACACACTGTACAGATGTGATATTTGAAGTACTTACAGGTTTTGTTTTGAGTGGTCAGCAGCAGATATACAAAGGTACATCATGTCCTAAAGGGTGAGGGGGAAGGGCGGGTTTTATTCAAACAACATTAACATATTCCCACACACAAAACTGGCAAATGCGAATTTTACTGTACAACAGTACATGAAAGTTCAACAAGGATCATATGATTTATTTTTTCACTGGGTCTAACTCAATTCCTGTTTTCGGTGAATGGGACAGCCCCTGAAAACCTGCTTTGCTGACCTCGCTCCTCTCTGGTTCATGACATAATGATAATCGCCTGAGCGTGTGTGTCTGTGTGCGTGTGTGTGTGTGTGTGTGTGTTCTGTGCACCTGGCAGCTGATGTAACATGCAGTGGACAGAAACTACCTGCCGTTATGACTTGCACTGCGGCAAAAACCCCAGAGCCCTCTGGGACACAGTGAGCCCTGGAGGTGCACTGGGTCAGGTTGCACTCACACGAACCCCGGACACAGTACCCACGCACACTTAAACACACATTACCTATAAATATTTCATACAAGAGACATGCATGCATGTCAGCGAAATTGTGTTGCATTATTGGTATGAGTCAAGATTCGAAAACAAATTCTGAGGAGCGCTTTTTGCACAGTCACTAATCATGACCATGACTCAGTGATATTATTTGGAAGGAAACGACATTATCGACTTTATCGATTTTGTTTGTGCAGCGTGTTAATCACAGCCAGTTACTGTACAGAAAATGCAACACTTGACCTTTGAGATTTGGTGGTTGCAAATTTTACCTTCCTTTCTCAGGAACCATCCAGCTGTCTTCCAAGAAATCAATCAGTCAGCAGTTTGACTGTTAGCTATGCAAATAAACCATCCCATCTGGCCACTTGGGCGACACTGGTAAAACAGACCTGAGTCATCGCTACGCCACAGAACTAAAAAAACACATGAATGTGAGTGCCGTTGTACAATGATTTGTGTGGCCGCAGCAGGATGGGCCGCTGAACGAGAGACAGTCTGTGGGCTGAGACACAATTTCAGGTCCAAAGCCTTTTTTAAAAGTTTTGGTGGTTGACCAGTTCGGGTAGTGATACTGTAAAACAGGTTGCTGTTTCTCTTTAGCGCTCAATGAAACACACGAGCATGGACGGAGAAAGTGTACAGGAATCTCTGAATACTTTTCATGCTCGCTTTCAACAAGAAAAGACGAAAGTTGTGAAAGCGGACACAAAAGGTCTCAGGCGAAATCATGTTTTTCAAAAGTGCGGACAGAGGGAGACAATTTAATGGTTTTAACGCTGTAAATAGAAACATGTAGTTTCTGTATAGTTCATACAGTTAATGTCAAGTTCCTAAATTTATATATATGATGCAGGAAAACACATATCCAGCCATTTTATCCATAAACGTTGGATGCATAGAGACTTGACCCAGGAGTGAACTTAATAGAACCTCTCAGGTGTTTGGTGTGATCCCACAGAGTGAAACAATAAACCTTCTTATTCATTTGAAACCCGGTGAATTCCAGATCTCACGACAATGTGCAAAATGTGCAAAACTGAAAAAAAGACACCGGACTTTCTCATCTACCGAAGCATCCTGCTGCCCTGAGAGGGTGATTATCCATTCAATAATATTTCAAGCATATAACATTGCAGTTTATACACAGATTTCTCTTTTTCCTCTCAAACTGTGACAGACATTTTTGATACTTGAAAATACATGAAAAAACAGTTGTTAGTTGCAGCCCTTTGAGGATGTTATTTACAGATGGTACAGCGACTCTGGCCTTATGCTAAAATATCACACTTTCAGTATGAGTATTAAGCAGTGGGTACACTGAGGATGGGTTAAAAACAACTCGGGTAAGTTCAGAGGTCGTAGTGGACTTCATGGCTGGATTAATGCTGAGGGTCACAGGCTGATATTAGTCACGCAGAGAGACAGCTCACCTCCAGGATGGGTGCAGCTGCATCATGGATTGACAGGATGTGGGTGATGTTGTGCTGCACCAACAGCTCCCTGTCTCGAGCATCTGCGGATAACAAAGAAAAGCATGAAATTGCAAATAGTCCCTCCATCCAATCACAAATCATCTCATACTGGCTCGAACCTAAATAAAGCATTTCACACCCTGCAACAGCCCCCCGCCCCCCCCCCCCCCCCCCCCCCCCCCCAAATGTCTCCAAAGCAAATGTGGCCCCAAAGTTTTGCTCCTTTTTTAAACTGAAAGAAAAACCGGAAAACCAGTGTTTCTAAAACAGTTCCACAGCTTGGCCTAAAAGCAAGAAACAGTAATACTTCTAATCAAATTTTGTTCTTTCAAAGGAAGCCAAATGTTTTCTACCTTGGGCAGATGTGTCAACACTTTTTTTTGTCATGCTCTGCAAGTTTAAAGGATGCTGGTGATGCCTCCTAGATGAGTCTGTGCCGAGGCCTCCTGTCAGCTAAATGAAATCATGTCATCCTGTTTCACGTGTCACTCACATGTGATCTGTGCAAACGTTTGTATGCAATTTATAATATAAGCAAAATTTTAAAAATATGTGAGTAATCTGCTTTACATAAATGCTCAACACTCTTTGAGTAGAAACACCATCTCAAGGCCATTCAAGGTCAGATACTGACACAAGGCCCAGTCTGTTGCTCATTAGATAATTAGGATTATGGGCCATCACAATGAAGTCAGAGACCAAAACCAAAATCCACTCACAACATATTTACATCTGTTTTATATGGACATAATTATGCAGTTGAAATGTGCAGTTTCTGTGGACACAACAAAAGAAGATAAAAACAGCCAGATGGCTGCAGCTTAAGAAAAGAAAATAACATAGAGGCTCAAAATATAGGAATACAGCATTAAATTTATATAACTCCATTCAAGTACCAGTTTCAATAAAGTGACCTCAAAGAAATAGAGTTTTATTTTATTTTCATAAAGAATCAAGCTGTTGCCAAATCTCAACTAAACTGGTTAAATCTCAATAAATAAATTTTAAAAATAAAGTACAAAATAAAGCACATAATTTAATGTTATCCTGATTTCATTAAACAGTAAATATTTAACGTATAAAAATGGACAGATGAATAGCTATGAACTGAATGAAAACTGAGATAACACATGCTGTTTGGATGCCGTGTGTTCGCTTTGCATTGTGTGATGGATCCTCCCACAACTCTGCAGTTATATGTTTTTTTAGCTTTTACATGGATTATGTGGCAATGATATTTAATGTTCCGTGGGGCATCCCCTGCCAAACCAAACTTCATGCAGTCGCAAGCAGCCTTCAGAAATAATTTGTTTCCTCCAGCTGCTGGAAGACTAACATACCAAACTGAGCACGCACGCACGCACACACGCACACACACACACACACACACACGGGCAAAAAACACACTATAACAGATTTTTTTCCATCATTAAAATACACGTCTTCAGTCCTTCTGCTCTACACTGTGACTCCTCCACTCTATAGAAACCGAGCCCACTGTAGCATCTCACCACATGCCCCTCCATATGAGGAAGTGAAACACACACTGCTACATTATCCTGAAGCTAAATTAATTCATTACTCAAACGACAACAGGCAGGACAACTTACCTTTGATATTTCCCAGATAAAGATTAGGCAGAACCTAAAAAGAAGTGTAACACTGAGTTAAATGGAGAATGCGGAAACTGGGAGAATAATAAAAGGTAATCCTCATTAAATGATCCTGTACCTTGTTTATTCCGTTACCCATGTCTGCCAAAAGAATCGTTTAGGACAAATCTAAAATCCCAATAAGAAGTGTTTGGCTTCAGAGAGCAGAGGCGCTGTATCAGACTGTATTGCCCAGTGTGCTCCTGTAGCATTCAGCTCCTGTAGAAGATAACTGGTCACAAGCTGTAACTGTGTCACATCATTTTCAAACCACCCCTCTAAGCTGGTAGGTCATAAAGCCTTTGACATGTCCACTGCTCATATGTTGCTCTGGATGAGGTAATGTGACCTCTGCAGCACCCGGCTTGGATATTTATATATAGACTAAGAGTGGGTCATGGGACTGAGGACAGGCACATACCAACCAGACAAAGACGACTGGAGGCCAGAGGATAGCAGGCAACCGGTGAAGCCATGGATCACGCCTGACTATTGCTCATTGCTATTATTACACTGTACAAGGAGCACACCTGAATGAGGCTCACAATATATTTCACTTGCAAGAAATCTCAGTTCAGTTTCAAGGCATGTTGGATATTGATAGAGGATAGTAGATATCATGAGACTAATCAGTGAATCTCTGCACTGAGTACTACAGCTATCATCTCAGTATTTGTCAAGGCTCTCCAATTCAACACAACCACGGTGTTGACCTCTGGTGGTACCCAATGGGAACATTTAAGAGCATCACCACAGTTGGCGGGATTCAGAATCTGAGGACCTGGAACATTTTTAAAGAATTGAATGGAAATCAAATGAAAGACAAACGCTTCCATCTGTGTAGCCATGCTGCTCGCTGACTCCACTGTGCCAGAAAACACTTTGTATGATTATATTAGCCAGGTAGGAGCAGCAAATCCTCGTATACAAGTGTGTCATCAAACCAACTTCTTATAAATGTAAGGAAATAGCTTAAAGGCGTCACTGTATCTCGGAGCCGAGAATTCCCCCTGTTTGTTTTAATCTCTGTGTCAGCTCTCAGTGGATGTCCAGTGGAATCTGCATCAGTCACTGCATTTCCAGTAAGTTCTGCTGTATCTTCAACACATCGCTCTGAAGCAGTCGAGGTATTTTTAGCCCAGTGCTGTCACTTTGTCTTGTGTTCCTGTGTGGTTCAGTGTGTGGCACAGCACAGACGCACTGACAGGCAGAGGAGACCGGAGGCGTTTACAAAAAACGGCGCCTGTCTCAGAGAACTAGGTCTGTACAGCTCATCACAAAGCCACAGCTCTGACCCATTGATAAACAGACACATCACACGTTAGAAACAAGGGAACTTTGAGAGAAGACTGAGGATAAAAAACAAAAACACTTTGCGCCAGATCATCACTGCCGCTGTAGGTGTGTGTGTGTGTGTGTCTGTCTGAGTGTGTGAGAGTGTGGGTGGAGGGGGTGGGGACTGTGCTCAATAAAGGATGTAGAATGTCAGAAAATTGCGAAAAAAGTGTTCCAATTGATTTTAAAGTGATTCAAAACACAAAGAAACACTTTTTTTTACTTTGGCGCCACTGTAAAGTTGACTTCTTTCCTTACAATTAAATGTACTAATTTTTTTAAAAAGGTTGCTGCAAATATGACTTATCATTAAAAGACAATTCGTATTTTATTGTATTCATTAGAAACACAGGCTACATTGGCTACCAGGGAGAGCACTGGGTCTCACGAACCTCAAATTCTGAGTGTAAGATTTAGTGGCATCTAGTGGTAATATGACAAAATGCAGCCACCCTAATACCGTCATTATACCGTCCTCTCTTAAACATTGGTGGCCCTAATGTCAAAATGTGAATGGCCCTCAGTGTTTCACTCACTCACTCACTCACTCACTGTCTGAGTAGTTCAGGGTACAGGACTGCAAACCGAGCTGTTTTGTTATATAAAAAAACGCACAAATATTGCACAGGTTAATTACATCTTTGACGTCATACAGTTAAAACATGCCACATCAATGATCACAAAAATAGATACTTTTGCACTGATCACACTGTGACGCACATACTACACTTTGTGTCACCTGTCCAGGCGAGACAATGCGTGTGTTACAACACGTTGCACAAGCATTTTGTCATGTCTTGTTTCTGTGTTGGTATTATTTCCTGTTTTATTTTGAAA
>JAFBJQ010001073.1:0-68428 GCA_016785345.1 Trinectes maculatus
TTACATGGTTTCATGTCCCTTGTGTCTCACATGGTGTTTGATCCCAACAACCAGGTGATGTTTAATGTAAAACTTCATATTTCTGAATCAACAACAGAATAGTCAGTGTCACACAGAAAAAGACAGAGCAGGTTTAATTTCACGTGTTGTTTTAACTCTTTACACTCCCTTTCTCAAATACATGCCTCTTAGAAAACAACCTCTGTACAGATTTACAAAAAAAATTGTAATGGCACTGAGATCACCTTTAAATTACTGCAGTGCTGCAACTGGACAATCATAATGACATTTTTTGGCAGTAGTGTTGCCTACACTGCTGAGTTGCAATAAATGTACACTACATGATGAGCCACAGGCAGTACATACTGTTCAAACACAGAGGCAACATGGCAGAATGTAGAGCTTTCAGTCATCATCATGTGTGTGCTCCAGTGTGTTTTTTGGAGCATGTGCCTTTGTCAAGGATGGAGAAGGGCTAAGACATACTACAACATGGTCATACTTAGAATCTAGAATTTACACATCTATAGCAATAATTGTACATGGATCAATATTCAGAGCCATAATCATACAGTAAAACAATGATAACAATTATTGATATTGTCTAAAAACTACACATTATGTTTTCATCTTTTCTTTAAAAAGGAGCCATATATTTATATTTATATACTGAAAATGTTTGTCTCTTAACCATTCTAGTTTCCTGACTAAATAGGTAACTTAAATATTTACAGTAATTATTTTACAATCATTGGCCCAGCCCACTGATGATAAAATGTTCCTTTTAGTTTGACTAGAATAAAAAGCACAGAATGGAAGGAGGGATGAGAGCGGAATGGTCCTAGTGAAAGGCGAGGTAGGGAGGGAGCAGTGTGGACGTGAGGTCATTGTCCCAATCCCAGACAGGGTCTGACCCCCAGGACCCGGGGTTTTTCATGCAACATTTCTCTGTCAGCATATCGAAGCACACTGAGACACTAACCTCACACTGGAAGAACTGCACAGGGCGTCCTGCAGCACAATGTGTTTCATGGGTGAACACGGTCATCCACCATGTGTTACAAGGAGAAGGTTTGTTTTTTCCTCCTCCCACCTCAACATCTACATGATTACCAGCTGCCCCAGCACCATCCGGAACTGCTGTGTATACCCTGCCAGCTCCCTCACTCTCTTAGTCATGTCTCTGGCTGCTCCAGGGGCAGGATACTGAAGTGCCGCCGTCTTTGTACTGATCACGATGTCCTTGAGATTTTCACAGAGTACATTGCTGCTCTGAGCCACACGCGACTTCACCTCAGGAGATTTGGCCTGCCGTGACAATGTGTCACCAATAAAGACCAACTTGTGTGCACTGAGGATGACAAATTTGCTGTGTGCCACAAAAATTTTGGGTGGCTGGTTAGAGTTGACAGCAGTAAAGAAAGCATCAATGGCATTGGTCACCGTGGTGATGTTCTGCTCACACTGCTCTTGGTAGAAAAGGAGGAGCTGTCGGTCACCATGGCAGAGGCTGGAAGAGGATGGGCTTCCAGAGCCATTCTGGGCATGCTGACTGGCTAGAGGGAGATGTGGAGATGGGACCCAGCCTGTCATGTCATTGTTGATTGGCCGGCTGACTTCCTGCTCGAGCCATTCAAACTGTTTAATCTGGAAGGGGAGGAGGAGACATTTAGTACTAAATGGTGATACTACAAAGCTACAACAATCAATTGATCATTAATTACAAAACAACCAGCAACGCCAGTCTATGCCAGCCAGTTTCAGCTGCTCTGTCAGGATTTGCTGATTTTCTCTATTCTGTTCATAGGATTTTTGTCTGAAACACCGGGTCTGCATTCTTCACTTTTATTACAATTAAATATTCAAAGGATTTCTAAATTAACTAATAAAAATTATAAGTGGCTGTGTACCTAAATAGTTTCAGCATTATTGAGGCTGAGGTTAAAGATTGCGTGGGTCACACATTCTCAAACTTTCACAAAAGGAATGCTTTTCTTCATGTGGTTCAGTGTCTTAACATGAACTCAGTCAGGCTGATCAGGTAAGCGCTGCACTAATCACTAGACATTCATTCATTCATTCATTTTCTACCGCTTTATCCTGTTAAGGGTCGCGGGGGGGAGCTGGAGCCGATCCCAGCTGACATCGGGCGAAAGGCAGGGTACACCCTGGACAGGTCGCCAGTCCATCGCAGGGCCAACACAGAATACATATACAAACAAACAACCATTCACACTCACATGCACACCTAAGGACAATTTAGAGTGGCCAATTAACCTAACCCCCACAATGCATGTTTTTGGGCGGTGGGAGGAAGCCGGAGTACCCGGAGAGAACCCACGCAGACACGGAGAGAACATGCAAACTCCACACAGAAAGATCCCCCGAACCGAGATTCGAACCAGGGACCTTCTTGCTGTGAGGCACGAGCGCTACCCACTGCGCCACCGTGCTGCCCTTAATCACTAGACATGCACAATATAAATTGTTTATGATAATATTGTCAATGTTGTTTTGACGATGTGCAATGTTACATCATCGAGTATTTAAACTATGACATAAATAACACAAATGGTGCATAGATGGTACAGGAGAGGTGCATGAATCATAGATAGTCATCTCCTCTCGCATGCAGGAAACATGCAGGAATCTCCGCTCTCAGCAACAAGCTCACCAGATCATTTATTGGCGAGACGTGAGGTTACCTCGCATGGCAATGGTTGGGTCTGCTCGTTGGTCAAAATAAAGTTATCTGCAACATATGACGAAAAACTGCTGAGCTGCTATTCATGGCAGCCATGAATAGCAGCTCAATGACCAATCATTGAGTGTCATTTATTAGCTCCTGCTTTGAAAACGTTATAGCAGCTGCGCTGTGGGTCGTTAACCTAGCAACGCAGAGGGGGACAGAGGAATGTTGAAAAATAACCCTGTAAATGGTGACTTCTGGTGATTTCTGTGGAATGACATGGGCAAACTGAGACTTAACAATATATGAAAAAACAATTAACCGACATCTGTTACTGCTCATTTTTTGCAGCGGCGCTGAGAAGCAGCAGCAGCGGTGCACAGCTACAGAATGTATACGGGGGAAACACTGTTGTCTGCAGCACAATTGACCTCAGAGCAGAGAACCTGAATGTTTTACCATTTACAGTTTTTTTTTACAATTGCTTACACACTAAAATTAAAACTTTTCCACAATTAACAAAACCTTACACTCAACGAGAAAAACACCCGCCAAGATTTGCACAACTGTAAGCACATTGTCAGCTTCACACTTTTTGCAAAACACTACACACAGTGATTTGCAAAACACTAAACAAACCTGTATACATTTGAGACAGAAATTTATAATGATGTCATTTCCTTGCAATTTCAAAGCAAAGGCTTTCAAATGAACACACCCACAAACCAATTGGTGAAACACAGCCACCAGGTGTGCACACATAGAGGTGCTTAATTTTAGATACAACAATTAGGTTTAAGCATTATAAAAAGGCAACAGGTAAATTCATCTGCCTACAACAAAAATGGATGGTGTCAGAGGAAGATGGAGTGCGGATGAGAGGGGAAATCCGAAGAGAACAAGGTGGAGGTAGAGGCCAAGTTAGAGGAAAAAGGAAAAGGGAGCGGAATTATCTTTATTTCAGAGAGTTTTGCAAATGGATGCAGATGAAGTCCTGCATGAGTTTATTTACTGTACATTGATGAGGCTGGATTTAACCTGACAGCAGCGAGAAGGGGAAGACACATCATTAGCCGCAGGGCTATTGTCAATGTACCAGGGAAACATGGGGGTAACATTACCCTTTATGCTGCCATTGCACAGAATGGGGTCCTCCACTGCCATACCAACATTTTAAAATTGTGCTTTAGCAATTGAAAAAAACTGTAATGTCTCTATGTTGGAGTTGTACTGGGAGTCTGTTGAATGCTTAAGTTAAAAAAAAATAAACAAAAGCTGCTGTTCTGAAACGCACGCACGCACGCACGCACACACACACACACACACACACACACACACACACACACACACACACACACACACACACACCTGTTGCTGCTCCAGTTGAGTCTTGTTGTGTCGAATGATGCTGCCTGTTTCCAGCAGCTGTCGTTGGTTCTTCTCAAACTCCTCCTTTCCCTAACAAATCAATACATAAAAAAACAAAAGATTAGCCCTTTGCACACTTACACTGTTCCTTGTACCACATCTCTTTATGGACCACAAAAATATTGAAAAATATACAGCCTATTTATCCCTTTACTGGTCACAACAAGAAGTTGCAGTTGTTTGGTAAAAAAATTACTGTGTACATGCATGTGTATGTGTGTGTGTGTGTGTACACCTGTAGATGAACATAGTCGTAATCCTCCATCCATCCTTCCTCTGTGGTCTCATATGGCCTGTCCACACCTTCTTCCTCAGCAGCTGGGAACTTTGGCGGAGAGGGGAGGGGTCTTGACTGGATGTTCACCTTCTCTCCTCCCAGACAGCTCCCACTTCCTGATCCTGTCATGTGACCAGTGATCTCCCCTGGGATAGCAGGAAGCGGCAGTTGCTGCTGCTGTCGGTTGGTCCGTTTGAAGAGAAGTGTGGCGTTACCATGGAGAAAGGAGGCCAGTTGCTTTGCGTCATCAGGGATACCTCGTGCTGTCATTATGAGTCGATCCAGGTCATCCCCCCCTGGTGGTGGTGGTGTGAGAGCCGTGTGTGACCAGGAGATGGCATCTAAGCTCTGACTGTGTCTGACCAAGCTCTGAAAGACCTCTTCCATTTTTCCCACCTGACGGCCAAGTTTGGTCTGAAGAGAGCGGTCTGTGGCCTGTGTGGCGTTTGCCACAGCTCCCCTGGCAAATTCTAGGAAGTCTCGGACAGTGTCACGCACACGGTCTGCTGCCTGATGAATGGCTGGAAGGTTTCCTTCCAGGTGAGCAGGGCTTCTCCAGTTCCCTGTGATGAATGACATCATCAGGGAAACACTCGACTCAACAGCTAGCTGGAGACGGGCCAGACGCTCCATCGCCTGCTCTAGGTCTAAGATGAGGGGTTTCCCTGTAATGCAGCCAGGATTAGGAAGTGATGAGGAAGAGGAGGTGTCACGGACAGGGATCATGTCTAAAGATGAAGCAGAATGGTTGCTCCGTGTGCTTCCCGTACTGGAAGCAGAGAGCCGCTTAAAGCATGCAGTAAGTTCCTCGCTGGTGGACTGAGCATCACGTACAACCTGGACAACACATATGAGGGGTGGTGCAAAAAAAGATGTATTATTATTTTCATTATTATTATTATTGTTGTTGTTGTTGTTATCTTGTTGGTGCATTGTGTACATGCAGCATCCATTACAGTTCTGTTCACCCTGGGAGAGGGATCTCTCACTGTCCCCGAGGTTTCTGTGTTTTTCCCCTGTTAAGAGGGTTTTTGTCAGTGTGTCTTTACCCTCGCTGAGGGTGTAGGTCAGAGGATGTTACACCCTGTACAGATTGTTAAACACTATGAGGCAAACTGTGATTTATGAATATGGGCTATACAAATACAATCTGATTCAATTTGATTAGCTATCATTTTCCTATCTTCAAACTAATCTTGCAATGTTTATTTCATCAATATGTAGAAGCAAAAAGAAACAAAATGACAATGTGAACTGAAACACTGGCTGTTTGAACCATTACAGTCACCCACACACAGGTGAACAGTGTATTTCCATAGCCTCATGATAACAAAGATGATGACAAAGTTGCTTTTTGATTACAGAAAACAATATTAAAAATGTATGAGAAAAAGTCTTGCAAAATATAGGATTGCCCCTTTATTTCGCCAACCTGTGGTGGGACATCATAGATGTAGCGCTCTCCCCTTTCCTCCACTTTCTCCTCTCGTTCCCGAGGGAAGTCGTAGACATCCTGGGCTGGGTAACCTCCGGTCCGTAGGCTGGCTGGGATGTCATAGATCTCCTGAGTAGGCTGGCTCACACCACCTGTATCTCCATGAAAATGCTTGTCAGTCAGGATAGGGGGTGGGACATCATACACATCCTCTGGAATAGGTGGCTCATTGTCGTCATTAGTGTGGTTGTCGGGGAGGTGCTGGGCAGGAGGCACAAGGACTTGGGGCTTGAGTTTGGCAAAATGTGGAGGCACATCATAGGTCTCCTCTCTGGTTGGCTGAGCATCAGTGATATCTTTGCTAACAGATGGGGGGAAGTCATAGACCTGGAGAAAGAATACTCTACATTACACAAGCTGTCAGATTTATATTGTTTAATTAACTTTGTGATACAACACAGAGATACAACTCACATAAATGGTTTAATTGCACCTGGTAAGTCACAATTAGACTGTCAACTAATTTTCTATTACACTAATTTAACTTATTTTGCTCATTTCATGATGTTGCGCTTTGCTTTGATGAAAGTGAAGGACCGTGTCATTCTGTTCCTAAAATTTTGACAACATACATTTATATGATGCTCCAAATAATTCAAGCCAAATCAGTTCAAGTTGGTATGTTTACCATTATATTCTCATTTGGTCAGGAGGGGAACTAGATCTAAACAACCTTGTGAACCAGTGAATCATATTTTCTACATGACAATAAGCTGTTTCCAAAAATAAAAATTTAAATCCACCAAGAGCAAAAAACAATTGTCATATTGCATATGTGTGACACACATTTATCCACAATGTCTACTACATGAAAAGCCTTACTGCTTGCTGTGCAGTCTTTTCTGTGCATGGTGGTGTGTCATATATATCGTGACCACCAGAGGGCCCTTTGACCACCATGGGAGGAGTGTCATACACCTAACACAAAGGAAAAGACAGACATAAAACACATTGTCAAACACACCACATGAACACACCTACCAGTGTAGTGGCATGACATATCAGAGAGAGTCATATTCGTGCAGCGTATTTAGAGGTCCACATGTCCATGAACACAGCATCAATAATGTACTACTACAACTACAAAACACAGAATGTAATAAGCAAGATGGGTGAAATATCTGTCAGTGCCAGATGTGATGATTTCATACGGCTGCACTCCTACTCCTACGCTCTGAAGGAACTAGGACATAAGAAGAGGCAAACCCTGATGTAGACCCTGATGCTGATTAACCAGAAAACAGGGAATAAAGGACCAGGAACCAGGGAATATGTGCTCTTGTGACTTCCTCAAGCAGGAGCAGAGTTTAATTCAACATACGATTCAAACCACAACACTCAAAGTATAAAAGGGAAGATGACTTCCTGTGTGACAGACAAACACTAAAGCATCATTTCCTAAAATATAATAAGTACATTAAAACAGACATGTTGAATGGGTTGTATGACATAGAACAGCCACTACAATATTCCAGCTTCTGCCCCATCAGCTCAGTTTCTCTCACAAAAAAATTAGATGACATTTCCAAATTGTGCAGTTGGAGAAACCTTTACACTAAACCAATCAGAAAACAGTTTCCCTGTCTCACTGTCAGAGCTGATGTCAGCTGTTTTACATGCTACAGACCACAGGTGTCAAACACAAGGCCCAGTGGAAGACATACAACAACCCACATTAATACAGTGAGACAGCAGACCTTCACTTGTCTTTAGCTCATGTTTACAGTTTGTTCAGCAGAGTTTCGCTGCATTTTCAGCACAGCTTTCAGCATTCACATGCATTTCCTTCAGGAAATGCACTTTATCTAGTTTTCTTTAACTTTATTAACTACATTGGTAAAGTTGAAATATACTATTGCACCTAAACGCACCACTCCATTCACACAACCTCGCATTGGGGAGGGACTTAGCCCTAATAGGCAATTTGAGGCTACGCAGGCCACGAGCTGTCAGAAATGTCAGAGGTGAGGTTCAGGTGCATTTCTTGTTCTGGGTCTCTTTGGCTACATTTGCACTATAGGCCTTAATGCCCAATTCCGATTTACTGCTCAAATCAGACCTAATTAGGTCTAAAACCTTGCTATCCCTCCACTGGCCGCCTCCTTCACTGCTGTCCTCCATGTTTGTTTCCGTTCCTGGCACTTTTTTTCAGTCAACATTATTTAGCAATGATGTCAAAGTCGCATTGAATGCGACCTGGCTGCTCAGATTGCAGTCGCATTCAAAAAAATCCGATAAGTATCTGTATATGTATCTTAAGTACCACATTTGAAAGTGGCCTGAATCTGATTCGAAAATGTCAGGTTCAATGCGACTTGTGCTGTTCACACTGTAAAAAGCAAATCGGATATGGGTCACATTTGAGCGAAAACAACTGGGTTCAGGTCACTTGTAGCTGCAGTGTGAACGTAGCAACGAGCGAAAAGGAGCTACTTGTTAAGAGGACAGGAAAGACGAGGAGAAAATTCTCTAATTACCGGTAATCGATAAGATGTAAGATATAATCAATAAGATTACACACCACTGATCGTTTCCGATCTCGGCCAGCGGCCGGCCCCTCGTCCAGCGTCCAGCGATTGTCTCCATCTCCAGTTGCTGGCCAGCGGAGACAGAGACGATCGGCTAGCAGTGGTGTGCGATCTTATCGATTAATTTCGAGAATTTTCTCCTCGTCTTTCCAATCCTCTTAGCAAGTAGCTGATTTCTCCCCCCATGGCTAAAGCCAAGCCGGAGTCGATACGCACATCCTTTGAAAACAGAGCAACGGTGACAAACGTGTCCGTTCGAATTGCTCTGACATGGATTTGCTGTGTTTGCTCAGTGTGCTAAAGGAAGCGGTGGTAGTATTGAAGCTTGTGGGAGAGAGCTGAAGCGAATAATGGTGAAATAATTGAATATGAGGCAGCACTGAGTTTATTGTATCTACTACCTTACGCCAATGTATGTACATTCAAAAGAAAAGTTATAGTTATAGTTCTGTCACCCTTGACTGTGTTGAAAAAGGTTCTGAATAAAGTTAATATCATAACATGTTAATAATACTTTTCTTTATTTGCTTAAATAGTTTGAACACTGATTCAAGTAAAATGGGTTTCAAACTGAACATTTATTTTCTATGCAAATGCATATGTAATATTTGACTACATAATAAATACCGGAACAGTTATTTAACAATATAATAATTTGTAGTTTAATTTATTTTAAATGACATTGCATTTTGTTACATTCATACTGTGGCCCATCGGGGGACAACCATTAGGCCCTCGGTGAAAATGAGTTTGACGCTGTTGCTACCAACAGAGAGTTCACTGTATTACGCACAGTTGTGCTCTGATGCTATTGAGTGTCTGTGATAACTTGTTATGGGCAGACTTCTACACAGTAAACATCGGACATGCTTTGTGTTGTTGTGTTTTTATTACTGCTATACATCATCAACCTGCTCTCCACCTCTTATCCTGTACTGTCATCTTATTTTTCTTAATACTTCTCTCCATTCTTCGGACCTCCTCCTCTTTGTCTCTTTGGAGTTTTAGCATTGAAATAGTCTTTTAATCACCTATGTACAATACATATACAGTAAATAGATGTACAGACACTGAGGCAGACAGCCACTTAAATAACACTTTTCTGTGACACCGTTTCTGAATCTATAGTTATGATATCTATCCGTGCACAATTATCTTAAAAAACACCACAGGAAAACTGTCGCAACACTGGTTGTCACTTTCTCATCACTACTGCTGTTGCTTCTGTATTACTACTAATTTTAACTAGTATCACAGTTCACCTTTATTTACTGTTACTGTGAATCAGTTAATCAATCAAGCTTAAACCAATCAAGAGGTCTCATGTAAGATCTTTGTATGTTTATACACACACACACAAGCCGTACCTGCGTGTTGTGCAGCTGGCGAGTAGGCGGCACATCATATATGTCCTGCTGGGACAGAGGCTGATGTCTGGGTGGAATGTCGTACTCATCCTGGTCAGACTTCACTGTGTCGTACACATATACCTGTCCCACACGAGTAGGTACTACCACCTAAACACAGCCAAGAGACAACAATAGGACACACACACACACACGTTATAAACTCTTACAAAACAGGGTGCACAGCGATACAGCATTAAAGGCTGTTGACTATTTAATGTAGAATTATACTACAAACATCAGTCAAGAGAATAGAGTAGATATCAATGCAACCATACATATTTGATCATCAACAACAAATTCATTATCTTGGTCCATGTACTTCCTTTCTCTAAAAAGGTCAAGAGGTCCCGGTGCAACAGCAACTAACAACAGTCTCCTTAATCCGACTGATTTTAAAAATGAAGTCTGTCTAGAATAAAAACTAATCGATTGTTCAGACTGGATGAGCAGAGACTAAAAGGTTGTCCTGACTATTGGAGACACACAAGTAATAAAAACAGAGAAGAGGTCCTGTCATAGCTGCCGTGGGAACCAGGCTGCCCTATTATGCGCCTGTTTAAATTTTGCATTATATGAATGGAATGTAGTGTCAACAAGTCAGGCTGGGAAATCACAACAGCTATGATATACAACACAAATGGAATATATGTAGCCATTATATCTGGTTGTCACAGTGTCCTCCCGTTATCCTCAGACCTCTGTTCTTCCCCTGTAATTACCAGATTCCCACATGTCCTGGTTTAATCAAAAACTACCAGAACCATTTAATGCTATCAGCAGCCCTAAAATAGCAGCTTAAATATACATTTTCAATTATGTCAGTGAGAGAACTGCTTGACTTTCATGTAAAATCACATTGGTTCTGTCCCTCTGGGCTTCAAATGTATATATTATTGGAGGTCCACGTATATAAAATGTTATATTTTCTCACCTGACTTAATATGGATAAGTGCATGAGAATAGCCAAACTAAAACTAGCTTCAGCTATATGAAATATTTGAGATGTGGTATAGGCTATGCAATTTGTAAATAATTTACAAATTATTTCAAAAAGTTCAATTTCATCATAAGAGATTAGAAACTATAAAATGTGAGTCAAGTCATTATTTAATCACTATCATACTTCTCTTTGATGATAATTGTTCTTCTCTATGCTGTTGTAAAGGAGACAAATGATAAAACTTATGTTATTGACAGGGGCGTCACTAGGTTTTAAGGACAGGAGAGCTTAGCCTCCTCTAAAAAAATAAAATAATTAAACAATCAAATTTTATTTGTATAGCCCATATTCACAAATTTCAATTTGCCTCATAGGGCTTTAACAAAGAGTACAGGGTATGACATCCTCTGACCTACACCCTCAACAAGGACGAGGAAAAACTAATTGCAATTTGCCTCATAGGGCTTTAACAAAGAGTACAGGGTATGACATCCCCTGACCTACACCCTCAACAAGGACGAGGAAAAACTGCCAAAAAAACCCCCTTTTAACAGAGGAAAAAAAAACCTCCAGGAGACACTCATGTGAGGGATCCCACTCCCAGGGATGGACAGAAATGCAATGGATGCCACGTGTACACAACACATTAACAACATGACTTATAATTATTAATTATACAAGTAGAATAATATAATATAATATAATATAATATAATATAATATAATATAATATAATATAATATAATATAATATAATATAATATAATATAATATAATATAATATAATATAATAGTGGTAGTGGTGCGTTGAGATCACCTGTCTAATGACACACACCCACTTTCTGCACTAATGCTAAGTAGATCTGTGTCTGTGTGTGTGCGCGCACACACTTGTACTTAAATTATGTACCATTTCGAGCATAGACCTTGTATAATGAGGATTTTTGGAAAGTTTTAGGGTGGCCAACCCTAAAACCACGTTTTAGATGTGGTTTTAGGGTTGGCATAAGGCGAAGGTTAGGCTGAGAAAAAATGTTTTCTGTTATCCACGTGAGCACACATTTTGTTGTACACATACAGTAAGTTTCAATTCCATCAAATTTTCAATATAAAATTGCAATAGACAATGAAAGGAATAAAATACTATCAGTGGTAGGCTGGACTGGCATCACTGTCCATAACACCTTGTCTCCAGTATAGTTAATCAAGAATCACAATATGGTTGTGGAGAATGCTTTGTTGTTTCTCTCAGGCTGTGACATGCAATGACAAATGTATAGAGATTAGAGAGGGTATTATAATCATCTGTTTATTTTATTAAGTTTAATTTTTGAAAATAACTTGGTTTTAAATTCTTTGTATATGGTACATTTTAATAGGAAAAGTTCTGTTTCATTCTCTCTTTTCAACCCACACTCACCTTAGACATCCCCCCTCCACTCACGCTTTTTGTTGTATAGATTCAGCTGAAATCATACCCTTGTGAATTTATCTCTTGATTGTATTGTATAGTATTTGATATCTTAAAGTCTAATATAGCTGTAAATTGTTACTTTTTCTGTGAAACTGGAACCTGTGAAATTAAATTGTTATTGTGCAACTGTAGTCATTTTCCAACTGTTCATTTCAATGCTTATGCTAGATTAGGCAGGGAAATCTGTTGGCACACCAGCCCCACCAAGATTTTTTTTCACCAATCACCACTGATGGTTGGGAACTTAAATCAGCTACTGAATCAAAATAAATGATAAAAAGTGCTCCATTGTAACATAAATAAGGTAAGGATAAGGCCCACAAGGATGTGTGTTAATAAGTATAATCATTTGTGAGTTCTTCGTAACTGATGTCAGATTGGGCATTTAATAATCCTAAATTCGGTTTGCATCATTTCAGGAGATATTCCTGCTTTTAATGTCTCTTGAATCTTAGATACATTTACATGTTAAATACACTTGCTTGCAAAGCATCTTCCCAAAGCATCTTGTCGCCTGCTGTTCCCGAGAGAGATATGAGAGGATGATACCAGGGTCTCGGACTGTCTCTGAAACAAGTGCATGTATTGGGGTTGGCTGAATACAGGCAGCACGGAGCTGTACAAATCTCTTCACTTGTTTCCTATGTATCCTCACATGACTCTGGCCTGCTGAGGATGCTGGTATACTGTATAAAGATTTACCAACTTCCATATTCACAGGTGAAAGCTGCAGCCACTCTGAGCTACCAACAATAAAATGCCCTCACACATATTTGTTTATGAGGAGTCGTATATTCATGCCTTTCTTCCATGTGTATGTTGACATCAAGTATTGCTCAATAGATGACCTTTGCTCCAAGCAATGTCCTTCTCTCCTTCACAGCAGCACCCTCCTCCTCTCTCTCTCTCTCTCTCTCTCTCTCTCTCTCTCTCTGTGTCCCCCCTTATCTCTGTGTGTCACTCTCTGTCTGTCTGTCTCTCTCTCTGTCCTCCTCGTCTCTCTGTCTGTCTCTCTCTTCTTCTGACTACCACCCCTCTTTCCTAGTGAAGGACAGATACCAAGCAAAACCAGTTCCGCCAGAAACAAAATGCAGAATGAAATCTCCTCTGTAATATGTGGTGGTAAATACAACATATTTTTAAATATAGCCAAGTTTTGAGCTTCAAACTGACCACGGGAACCACACAGGGCAAAAATACCCTTTCTACACATGCAGATGCAGCAGAGAAAAATAATTCTTTCCAGCACAGATGTGCAGTTCAAAGCGAAAGGGATGTAAAAAATAGAGAAAGGCATAATTAGGAGGGTGGGGATGATTTGTCTGAATCAGTGGACAGACCTGCTTCAGATCATCATCTATGACTCTGTTTCTCACATCCATAAAGCAGAGGGTTGCATGGAGAGTCAGACACTGACCTCTGTGCTCATTAGATCTATTATATATACCGGCAGAAGAGCTTCCAGTCTGACACACAGGTGGCTACGTTCTTACTGGACAGCTAGGTAAGGTTAAGATTGTTTGTTGTAAATGCATGCAACTATACTTGTTGTACTGGCTAAGGTAGCTATTATCAAGCTAGGTTACTAGCAGCTAACAGCTAGCTTTGAAGTGCATTCAACAAACTTGTAATGGTAACGTTACTTGTTTTACGAGTTGATTCTGCTAATATTCTACAGGTGTGGTATTTCAGTGGTCATAAACAAGTAATCCTTTTTGCAGCTTAGCTTAGCACAAATCCACTTTCCATTTCGATTGTTCATGATGTCACAGAAAAATGGGGGGTGGGGGGGGCGAGCTTGCTGTGTTTTGAATGGTGTTTATGTGGAATGTCAAGAGAAGTGGCGCATGCAGGATCTCACCATGCACCTTTAAGATGTAACAACTGAGGCCAGGTGTGGTGACAGGTTGTGATGTAATGTGGCAGTTGACACGTTGACTGGCAACCACCATTAAACTACAGAAACAGACTATGCAAACATTCATGCCCCCACACCCGCATCCACCCACCCACCAATGTTCCCTCTAAGCTGAGCGCTTGCGCAATCGCGCACTGCTTGCACATTCTCAGCGCACAAGAAAATCTATGCCGCGCATAAAATAAAATTCAACATAAACGTATTAATTAATATCTAATATTAGATCTAATCTAATCTAATTAATTAGACCAATAATATTGTTTTCTGCACCATTTTGCAACGTAACTCAGTGAGTGACAGGTGTCCACCCAATGATACGATACAGTTCACTTCCGCTAGGCAGCCAATCACAGCCTTGACAGTGCTTGTCTATCTGCCCTGCCCATACGCGCCGTGCAGGCTAGCTAGCTAACAACAACCCTTACCATGGCGAAACGAACAGGCAGCAACACATCCACTCACCAAGCTAAAGTAAAAAAGAAATGCGGTTCTTTTAAGATGGAATAGCTGTCGGAGAATGTGCAAATAGAAGAACAAGCGGTGAAACTGGGTCCGATTTTTTCTTTTCTTTTCTTTTCTGACATATAACATACTACACATCTCATGAACAAGATTGTTGTCTTTTTCATTTTAAGTGGGCAAAATCACTTATAGTAAAAGTAAACTAATGAAAATTGCTGCTGTAATTTGATTCTTTTAATAAGCCATGTAACTTGCTATGATCCGAGGTTTTGAACAGGTGTAATACTGGTGTGTGGCCACAGCGTGCGCATCTGATGTTGCTCACAGTGGTCCTCGGTGTGCTCAGGGAGCTTGTGTGTTTGCGCAGACACATGAACAATTAGAGGGAACATTGCCACCCACCCACACACACACATAGAGATCACTTTCTGCTGTTCATAAAGTGTGTGTCTGTTAAGACTCTGGAGCCACTGTGGCACGTGGCGACTGATACACCCCTTCCAATACTTCAATGCCTTTGATGACAGCTGTGTCAGTTGACATTATTCTTTAACTTCCTGGCGCGCAAATGTATGCATATATACTTGTGGTACTTCGCAGGTTTTGATAATTGACACAGCCACCCCCTATAAATGTTCTACGGTATGTATTGTTATTTTGTTTTTGTGTACATGCAGCATCCATTGCTGCATGTACTTACTGTGACTCCCTGAGGATTCTGTGTTTCCCCTGTTTAAGTCAGTGTGTCTTCACCCTTGCTGAGGTTGTAGGTCAGAGAATGTTACATCCTTTAACAGATTGTTAAAGCTCCATGAGGCAAACTGTGATTTGTGAGTATGGACTATACAAATACAATCTGATTGATTGATCATATGATCACTCATTAAAGCAGCAGTATATAAGATCGAGAAGAGAGCAGACTTAGCTTTCAGTTTCAGTTTCATGTCACTCCCCCTACCTCTCCTCTGCACTCATGCCCCGCCTCCAAGCCCCACCTCCCCGTGGCACTGAGCGGCTGCTGGCAGTGTGAGCAGAGGGAGGGGGCAGTTCACAGAGTGTGTGAGTAGTGATTGACAGATGTCAGACACTGGCTCCTCTGGCTCTGATTGGTTGTTTTGTGTCGGGCGCGGTGGATTCTTGCCAATGGCGGTATGAGCAGTACCAATGGAGCTATTTTTTTTCACAGATTACATGTCTCGTGTACTGCTGTCTGGTCATACGGACAGTTTTATACAAGTTACATACTGCAGCTTTAATACTGATGACAAAGCCACAACAATTGAATAATCATCTATTAAGTAAACTTCTCTGAGTGTGGCTATAATAATGTGAATTCCCTTGACCTTATCCTTGTTATCACCTGTTGGTTTTAGCTAGGTCAGCACATTACAATGAAGGGACTTGGCAAAATAAATACATAAGGCATGTGACACATACAATAAAAGGCCCACTGCTGGACCTGTGACTCAACATGTTCACCCAGTCCTTTTCTTGTTCCTAACAATATGTCCTTGACTTTGATAGAAAACACCAACAGGTCAAGAAGTATTTCACTGATAACCCACCCAAATTATTATTACTGCTTGTATAAATAAGGTTCTGACAACATTGCAACAACCCCTTACAACCAGTTAGCTTTAGCTCTCTTTAGCTCTGCCTCCTCTCTCTCTTTCGCTCAAAAAAACAATAAGGATAGTGTTGTAATTTCTCTGCTCTCTCTGTGGCTCTTAGCTCCAAGGCTCTTAGGGTGTTTTTACACACGGTCCCTTTTAAAAGAACTCTGGGTGCTCTCACACCAAAAGCATTTGGTGAGCACCAAACGGTCTATTCGGACCAAAAGCTCTTAGTTCGGTTCGGTTCCACTTCACATAGACGGCTGATCGCTGCGCGTAGTGTTGCTTTTTGTGTTTGTATTGTATTTTTGTGAAATTTTCGTAAAAGTTTGAATTTAGTTTGTAGAAAGTGTTTAAGAGCATATAAAGTGTTTATACGAGTATGGGAAAGGTTAATAATAGAGTGGGAAAGGTTTATAAAGCCTTAAAATATATATAAATGTTCGCATCCCCCCCGCGATAGATGAGGGATTACTGTATTTCAAAGAGGTCCTCTGGAGCTCTCAGACCCCCACTGTACTGCATTCACTGCTTTCATTCTCTCTGAAAATTCTTGAAAGACTTTCGCATTGCGGTGGGTCGTTGATAGTTGTGCTTTCATGCTCTAGTTGTTCCAAATTTCCAAAAGACATTCATTTTCGTCTCCCCAAACTACAATGCATCCAGGTATCGTAGCAGAATCTTGAGAGGTACATGCGTGGCTATGTTTACTGCCTTTGCCATGGCCATGACCTGCTGCTGACATGCTTTGGATTTAGTATTTTCTTTTCTCTACTTTCTTTTCTCTGAGTTTTCCCAGCTGCAGTCACATGACCAATCTACGGCAAGCGAAGAAGATTACAATACTGTGCAAAAAGGCAAAGTGAACCGAGTGCCCTTTGTGTTCACAATGCGCAGATTAGGCAAACCGTACCGCTGACTTTTTAGAAAAATGTACAGTATGGTTCATTTTAAAGAGGTCTGAGTACAATTGAAGTGTTCACATACAGACAAAAAATGCTGAGTCATCGATCTGAGTTCGTTTAGAGGGTTGAAATGGACCAAGTGTGAAAACAACCTTAGCATCTATCACTGTTAAAAGGGATTTTGGCTTTTAGTCAGAAGGACTATTGTTGTCAAGTTGAGAGAACTCATTGCCCATTACAACAAAGTAAGACGAGTTACAACAACTTCAACTGGAAAAAAGCACGGAAACTCATCAAAAACCCATAATAATCCGTTGAGTTAACTTCAGAAAATAGGTCAAGGTGGGCATTTCAACCAACACGCATGCGCCAGCAATGTGACGTCACGCGCAGTGTTGGATTTTGAAAATCTGAGCCGACCGCCATTTGTTTTCTTCGGAGCCAAGCCGTTCAAGTAAGTACATTTTAAATTATTTTAGCTTAGTTTGTTCATTTGTTTGGTGACGTGCACCTGTCGTCTGATGTCTTCATGCATTTATATTATAATAATATAAATATATATATATATATATATATATATTAATGAAGTGATGTGAACCCCCCCCAGAGAAACCGTGAACCTGCACACGGGGGGCGGGGGGCGGGGGAGGGGGGGATTAACACTGATCTGTGGTGGGAACAGTTGTATTCAGCAGCAGTGAAGCACATGTTCTGTCGGGTTTGACCTCGTCACTCAAACATCAGACGCGTTCAGGTCACCTCTCTCCAGGTGCCCAGTAAATCACTCTGTCATTTAACTTCTTTATGATTATTATTATTGTCTGAGCGCCGGCGCCGGCGCCGCTCATCACCGTGGTCAATGTGACCTCAGCGTGGACGTGATGTCCCGGGAAAGCCTTTTGGGAATTTCTGTGGAATTTCTCTGGGTTTGGCACAGATGTTCACTTACAGCGGAAGATGAGCTGATAATGTTTCCATTTGAAGTTTAAAGGTGTGTGTGTGTGTGTGTGGGGGGGGGGGGGGGGGGTCGATACTTGTAAAGGTCAAATTCACACTATAACACCATGTCGGTAATATTAGGTCATATCAAACATGAATTAATCAGAATGAATCATCCCTTAATCACAAGAATGAGAGACATCACAGCAACAACACTAACAAAAGACAACAATAACAGTTTGTCACAATAAACAGAAGATGATGTCATACGTGATGAACTTGGCGAAGGACGTCTTTGCTTTCACTTGATGAAACAACTTGACTGACTCCTCCCCTTCCTGGTTTCATGACCCCTGAACCTTGGCCAGTTTTTCTGCGTATTCCCACACGGGGCTTAAATAACAGATCAAAACATCCCACCGTCCTTCAGCGATATCCTGTGAACAGGAGATTCAGCCGACCGCAAATCCTTCCTGGCTCGTTATTTTCGTATCTTTAATATCAGAAAATTCATTTAGCATCCCCAAATCCCAGATTCCCAGGATTTGGAAAAACGGGCTTATAAACAATCACATGCATATTCAGTGTATTATCAGCTCAGCGAAGGGAAAATTACCATAACGGAAAGTATTTCCATAATTAGAAACAGGAAAGTAGGGCAGCTGGCTGGCTGTAATGTAAATGACTGCTGCCTGCATTAATAATCCTGTTAATGCACCGTCATCATCAGCACACTGCTCAGCTTCCTGCACATCAGTACACAGCTTCACGGCCAAATCAATGAAAACATGTATTTATTTATACAAGATCACTGCATCCACTCACCAACAAGCTAATGTTTTCTCTTTTCCTCTCATCCCTCCATCACGCCCGCCCGCCTCCCTGTCCCTCTTCTCCGTCCCTGTTTTGGATTCCTCTCTGGACCCTGACCTGGTAACCGTCTCTCCAGGCGTGGTTGACAGAGATCCATGAGTACGCTCAGCAGGATGTGGTCGTCATGCTGCTGGGCAACAAGGTGAGACTCTGCAGCTCGACAACACTGAGAGATGGATGGAGAGATGGAATCATGGAGGGAGGGGGGGGAGATGGATGGATGGATGGATGCTCCTGAAGGCAGCAAGAGATCGATACTTTAATACATATATCAAAAGTGTATTGTGGTTTCTGGGTGAAAAAAAAAGTTGTGAGACCAAATGCATTGACGTCCCTGGTTAACGTTGGTCTTATTGTGCGTTTGTTGTGTTGCAGGCTGACTCTGCACACGAGCGGGTGGTGAAGCGAGAGGAGGGAGAGAAACTGGCAAAGGTGAGTGATGTGACACGCGGCATGAGAATTAACACACACACACACACACACACACACACACACACACACGGACCTGAGTCTCCTGATGTACGGCAGCTGTGTCCTGATTACTGGGTGTAATAAGACAGGAAAACGCACACTGTGGTTGTTGTTGTTTGGAATAATGTGCAAACTACATTTTCCAGGTTATTTGTCTCAGACGCTCTGGGAGGTCTGTGAGAACAGATATGAAGTGAATCACTCAGATATGAAGTCAGTTCATCCCTCTGAAATTGGAGTAACACAACAAACGTCTGTGTGTTTCTGTGTGTTTCTGTGTGCAGGAGTTTGGAGTGCCCTTCATGGAGACCAGTTCTAAATCTGGACTGAATGTGGAGCTGGCCTTCACTGCTGTGGCCAAGTGAGTCTCACACACACACACACACACACACATGTGCGCAAACGCACACACACAGACGTAACAGTGCAATCGAGCACAACAAAGATCCCTGTGTACTCTGGCGAGAAGAGGCTTTTATTTTGAAGGGACAGTTGATAGTAATAATACTGCAGGTGAAGCCTTATTTCAAAGCAAGTTTCCTGCAACTCATCATCATCATCATCATCATCATCATCACCATCATCATCATCATCATCACCATCATCATCATCATCATCATCATCATCATCATCATCATCATCATCATTAGCATCATCATTAGCATCAGCCTTGTTATGGTAAGAGGCTAATTGGCTGTAGCCAGAAATAGCACAACACCCTGCAGATACAGGAGAAAAAGATCTTGTTTTCATCCTCATGATTTATTTATTTATGATTCTTTTGCTCATTTTATCAACATTTTTTTTTTTCATCTTTCGCTTTCACTTGTCTCATTGTTGTTTTCATCTCGCTGCATCACTCGCCATCTCTTGTCTCTTCCTCTCCGTCTCCTCCCCGTCTTACTTCATTCCTCTGCTTTGATTCGCACTGAACGCACAGACACACAGACACACACAGACACAGTGTGTGTTCAAAGTAAAAGCAACACTATTGTCATGGAAACCACAATAACGGGAACTAATGTGTCACTGAAGAGACTATTGAACCACTGACTAACTCCAGCACTGTGCGTCTATTTATGTGAAGTGTTGTTTTTCTCTTTCACTTTGACTACGTTGCTGGGATTGTTTCATGGTTGTTGCATCAGTGTCACAGTAAACAGTGTATTTTCTCTGTCACTGTCTCTGTCCCTGTCCCTGTCCCTGTCTCTGTCTGTGTCTCTGTCTCTGTCTCTGTCCCTGTCCCTGTCCCTGTCCCTGTCTGTGTCTCAGAGAACTGAAGCACAGGACCATGAAGGAGCCCGACCAGCCCAAGTTTCAGCTGCAGGAGTACGTCGACAGAGAAATGAGGACTGCTGGCTGCTGCCGCTCATAGACCACATCTGATCTGGGAGCGTGTCTCCTTTTGTGCGTGTGTGTGTGTGTGTGTGTGTGTGTGTGTGTGTGAGAGAGAGAGAGTGAGAGCACAGGTCCGTTCATATGTAAATAATCTGAGTCGTCTGGGAATAAAGTTTCTTTTCGGGGGTCACACAGCCAATGTGCTCCCTCCAAACCCACCTCTCCTCTACAACTGTGAATGTAATATAGTTCCTACACACACACATGTTTACGCACACACACACAGACACGCATGCACAGATGGCCTGTTTCATCCATACTGTGCAGTGTGATCTCCATATCTTGAATCTGTGTAGATTGTAAACGTCCGTCTCGTTATATAGACTCAGATGTGTTGGATATTCAACCAATCAAATCGTCTTATAGGAACAGCTGATGTGAGCGGTCCAACGGCACCAGGTGCTGTTTAAGTGCAAGATGAAGGACTTGAGGTTCTGTCATTCCTGTCATTCCTGTCGTTCCTGTGTTGTTTAGTGGTGGTGTTGCAGTTACTGCATCTGGATGTGTACTCACACTGTGACTATAGATTGGAAAGTTGGTTGTGAACAAAGCTGCTGTGAGTCAATAACAGGTTTTGTTTTGTTTTCCCACTGATTCCGACCACATGAAGGACCAATCCCATTGAATCCTGTTGTGCCGATGTGAAAATACTGTAAATACAGATTGAAAAAAAAAGAAAAAAGCTTCTGTTTACGACGCGGTTCGTTTGTTGTTCAGCTGTGATCTGTGTCTTAACCGAAACGATTTGTATTGTTTCAGTCGAGTGTTCACATTAAAGGATGAGTCATGAATGAGTTGGTCTTCATGTGAATGAACAGTCAGGATACTCAGACGTGGAACTGCAGCGCCATCCCGTGGCTGACAGTTGTTATTACAGCAACAACATATCCTGTACATGACAATTAATTACTGTATCTGGTACAACACTTACTTCAGCTGTGGGTCTTCCTGTGTGTGTGTGTGTGTGTGTGTGTGTGTGTGTGTGTGTGTGTGTGTGTGTGTGTGTGTGTGTGTGTGTGTGTGTGTGTTTACTGGAGGCTTTTCACAGTGTTGTCAGACTCAGTTCAGTCATGGCTGCCGCGTGTGGCTTCAGGACCTGATGGTATTTTTATTTTACAATTTTAATCGGGTTAAAAAGATCATGCGTTTTGATCCTGTGAACCAGTCTCTATGATTTTTTTATTTTATTTATTTTTTTGCTTTAGGTTATTAATGATATTTGAATGTACCAGGATGTGGGAGGAGGGCCAGATTAACCTGCAGTGTGTAACAGTGTGTGGGGACGTTATAACCTGAACGCATCAGTCATACTGCAGCCTGGTTGGGAGTGGTCAGTGTGTGATGTCATCACATCCTGCAGTGGGCTCAGACACAGTGGGGGCGATGTGACCAGAAGAAGGGAACAGGTCAACATCACACTGTACACATCCAACAAGAGTCTCACAAATAGATGCGTGAGAAAACACTGTGACCCACCGCAGGATGTGAACACTGCACTCTCTCACTCCGGCCACAACGGAATAATATACAATCTTTTTATCTTTTTATCTTTTGTTTTTTCCCTCTTGCACATTCATCACCGAGCTGCTGCGTATCCAAACCCACAAATGACAGCTGTGCTGCTTTAGTTACTTTACTTTACGTTAAACTTTCACAATAACGTAAAACTAGCATCAAGGTTTTCAATTAAGTTCATGTCAAATCTGCTTGACACCTTTTATTTAGATTTACACACATTGACACACAAAAGCTGTAATATCTCATACGCTCAACAGGGGTCAGACTTGTATCAGACCTGTTCTACTATACCTGATGCAAACCTACACAATGCATTGAGCTGTGTAGCAGTGTCGAGGGGCCACTATAGACTCAGGAGCGAACATCTGGCCCCAGAGGTGCAGCGAGGTCACCTGACCTCACATGATCAACAGGTGCGCGCTCGTTAGTTTTAATGACCCTGGTGTTAAGCGCTCACTTCGTAATCCTTATGTCCATCCCGGGAAGCAGAATATGGCCCTGTTGCATGAGTGTGTGTGTGTAAATGTGTTCAATGGTGTGAATGAGTCAATAGTCCAGAGTCATCGCTATCAGAAGCCCTCAGATGACTGAGCCAGGACCATCTGTTACAGCTGCTGCTCTCTGTGTCATTAGCTGTACCTGAGGGCACCATAACCCCACTGGCACTTCTGCAGGGGTCAACGCGCGTGTGTGTGTGTCTGATTGTGTGTGTGTGTCTGTGTGTGTGTGCTCATCCCTCACTAGTTACCCAGCAGTACACTCTATTGGGCTAAAGTGACCAGGAACCCCAAACAAAGCCATGTGCTCTCTCTCTCTCTCTCTCTCTCTCTCTCTCTGTGTGTGTGTGTGTGTGTGTGTGTGTGTGTAATTGCCATGTTGAGACAGCATCATCACTCGTGTGTCTGGAAAATCCAAAGGTCGTTCCACTAACTTTCTTCATTCGCTGTGCAAACAGAGCAGTGTCTGTCTGAGCTGTGGCCTGGAGCCGTAACACAAAACCCACCGGCTCTTCAGCTCCCAGGTGTCATATCAGTCTGACTCACTACACAACTTACAGTTACACAACTCACTCAACTCCCCGCCTTACAGATGTTACTGTAATAAAAGCCTCTGCACATCTGTTTAGAATTAAAGCTGTGATTGGAAAAATATGTGGGCTCTCTTGTTATCACCTTATTGAAAGAGACTGATGACACTGCCTTCATCTGTGTGTTTACAGTCACTGCGCTGACTGTGATGTGTGTGAATTAGTTGTTAGTGGCAGATGTGAATGGAGCAATATTAGTTTCCGGGTTTACATTTGTGCACGTGTGTGTGTACGCTCGCACAAGCCTGGTTTCTGTTATAGTGACAAGTGGCCATACACACACACACACACACACACACATACAGGTTCTGGTCAGGTGGAGCCACGTGCATCACTGTTTTCATCCATGGTTCCGCCCACACTGATATTTACCTGCGTAGATAAGACAGCAGAGGAAGAGGAATACAGGAATACAGGAATACAGGAATACTGTGTGTGTGTCCACGCGTCTCGACTCATGGTTCCACAGTTCCTGAAGATCAAACATCTACATCTTAACCATGTTCATCAAAACCATCTGCAGCACATGAGTGAAAATGATAAACAGCAGCTAAAGTTAGACGGGTAGAAAAGGTCCGGGAGTCACAGCCATGGGAATATGTGTCACAGACTGGAACATGTTACTGTTTGCCAACATGCGAGGTCTCATCACTGCGGGAATGTTGGACGCTCCCCGGGGCCTTTAACTCCTCTCCCTGTGGAGCATATGGAACATTTATGTAAACAACACAAGTTCATGCAGCTTGAAAGTTTGCATGTAATTTTTATTGATCATGTAATTCAGAAAAACAAAAAAGAGATATTGTAATGGCCAAATAGTTTAGGAAACAGTCAAAAGACCATTCTAAATCATAGTTTCTTTATTTAGATTTAGATTATTACACTGAAGATGTTCGCATTATTTTTAATGTCACCCACATATGTTGTGTTTGCGCCACTAAGTCCATGCTGTGATTCAACCAGCAGCCCCCGACCCAACAACGCGGCTTATTCCTTAAAACCGGGCGAGCCATTGCTATGGCCACCGCTTCCATGGCAACGGATTATGATATACACAATATATATATAATTATACAACAGTTTATATGTCACTGAAGCAGCAGGGTCCAACCTCATTAAAGATGAAGAGTAAATGTGAGCATGAACTACTTACAATTCATGTGATGACTGAATGTGTCCATCACGCTTTCCATAGCTCACGCATAGCTTTAGGTTAGGGGGGGTTGGGTGGGGGTGGGGTTGGGGGGTGTATTGTTAAACCCCAGTCGGTGTATGGTTTGATGTGGATAAATTCAGCCAGTTGTTCGGCTCATCAGCCACATTCATATGAAACCACAAACCATGAACAGGTTAACGACATATCGTACGGCCGAGGTGACAGAGCTGACCTTTCAGGTGTGCGGTGTGTGACTGTGACTGTGACTGTGACTCTGACTCTGACTCTGACTCTGACTCTGACTCTGACTCTGACTCTGACTCTCCGGGGGCTCGGAGACGTGGGAATGGAACAATTGGCAGGTATGAGACGGCGTCTCTTCTGTCTCTGCCAGTGAGACGCTGTGTGTAAACACTGTATCCTGATTCATTCTGTTACACTGTAAACTCTTAAAGTTGGACTGGTGTCCTCGACTGTCAATCATTTTCTCACAGATGCTAATGCAGAAGTAAAGTGTGACAGGAGGTGATGTTATTGTAGAGGAGTCAGATCCTTTATAGTGTTTTTTGTTGTTGTTGTTGTTGTTGTTGTTGTTGTTCTTTAGCTGAGAATATTGATCTGTGAAATACAGATATTTATTAAAGACTCACTCCACTTATGTGGTGAAATAAGCACTGAGTGGGCGACAAAACACAAGTCCGACTGTTGCCAAGAGATAGAAATACACGTGCACACACACACGCACAGACACACAAAAACACACCCACACAGCGAACGGCCTTGTTCTTTTCCTCTGGTCAGTGTAGTGACAGAAGGCAAACATGTTTTATTCTATTAATATATATATATATACACACACACACACGCACACACACACACACACTGTACCTTCTGCATTGATGATTGTGGCTTTGTGATGTTTATGCATAAAGCCTCTTGAGACTTATGCTTTGTTGAAAGTGCTACAAAATAAAAACGTCATTAATTCCTCCCACGTTTATTCGTTGTCATTTTACTTTTTATTTGCACTTTTGTGTGTGTTTTGAATTCAATCCCGCGTTTGTTTGCGTGTTAGCGCTGTGTCCACATTAAACCTGCTTCCTGGGAGAAACTTAACTGGACTTCCTGTTTTGTTTTGCAGCTCCTGTTCCTGTTGGTTCTACTTCCTGTGTGACTTCCCTCCAGGTTCCTGTTGCACCTGTTCCTTGTTAATTAGGCCTTGGGTTGCAGTTCTGTTCTGGACTCAGGTTTTGGGGATTTGTTTGGTTCTTTGATGGACTGACCTTCATGGACTGGACCACTTCCTGCCTCCACCCACTGTAAGCCCTGTTTGTTGTGTTCATTTGCAGCACTGAGCTGGGTTGGTTGATGTTTGTTCGATGTAGATTGGAGTCAGGGATTGGGAACAGGCCGGGACAGACAGGCTCCTGACAGAGCATTAAAGATATGGATCAGACCACAGTCACAGTCTTTCCTCCACAGGCATCTGTTCATTCACTGCAAACAGTGTTTCACTGTTTCCCGTCTGTTCGCTTTAGGTCAGGGCCTCACCACAGGAGCCATAAATACCCTGGATGAAAGCCTGCACCGGGCCCCTGGGGCCCCTGGGGCGTCAGGAGCTGTGGAGCAACACGCACCAGCTCCTCAGCTCACACAAAACCAATGACGACACACAGAAGGAGACGACTTTCATGTTAGGTAACATCACACTGCAAATATTTCTGACTCATCATGACTCACTGCTTTCCACAGGTACATATACTGTATATATACAGTATATGTGTGTGTGTGTGTGTGTGTGTGTGTGTTTGTATATATAGTGTATCATGTATAGAGATTAAAAAAAGAGATGAATGAAATTTGAGGGTTTAGATTAGTATATACAGTGAGTCATGAAGGTCCTATTTTCCACATACACATATTTATACAAAACATACAACATGTCTGTGTACACACACACTCATACACACATGGGCTTTTTCCACAGCACATAGAAACACACAGTACTTTATAATAACATGAGATGGAAACCAGCTGTGTTTGATAGCATACGGTTTGTGCTGTGTGTTGTGGTGTGTGTCTGTGATGTCGCTGCAGTGTTGAGTGGCAGCTCTGTCCCTGTGTTAAATGTGGGGACACATGGATACAACACATATGTATACGTCTTGTGTGTATGTTCATATGTTTAACTCTGCATTTTCAATATTCTGCATTTTGTCATTGCACAGTGACATTGGTGTTTGGCTTACTGTGTGTGTCTGTGCGTGCGTGCGTGTCTGTGTGTGCAACTTGCAGTTATCAGTCTCTATTATGAAACACACAAATGACATTTTTAGGAAACTATGCAGACGCAAAACCGGGGGGGGGGGGGGGGGGGGAAATTTCAAAAAAACATCACCATGGAGGTATAATTCCATTAGTGAGTGACAAAGTTGATAGAAGTCACAAAATAAAGGTGTGACGTCACGTCGGGAGGTAAAGTCGTACTCTGTGTTTATTTGCGTGTCAGACAGAGAGAGAGAGAGAGAGAGAGAGAGAGAGGGGAAGTACAGTAGAAGCATGTTGGCTGCTGCTTGGCGCCCGGCGCTCGGCGTGACTCATCCTCTCTCTCTGACTGGCAGCCAAAATTAACGGCCACTTTGCGCCCAGCCTCCGTCACTGCCACAGAGGCCTTCGGTTGACAGACTCATAAAATTACTATGATCAAATTAGAAAACAGTGTTAATCTGCTCTCCTGGGCGGGAGGACGAGAGGCCCCCCGCGGCGAGCTGACGCATGAGTCCTGGTGGAAGCGTAGGAAAGGATGAGGAGGACGAGAACTCCTCTTCTCTCTCATTGTCTTCAAGGCAGAAGTGGTTTGATGGTGTGTAACTCCAACAAGTTGTCAGCCTGAACGTCTGTTTTTCAGTCTATTTAATATGCTTACATCACCTGTGTTACATCATGACGGTGTTGTTTATGGTTCACTCACTGTCTGTGATGGGCACAGTGTATACAGCGTAACAGCTGACGGGGAACAGGAAACCCCTGCTGTGCAAACACCGCGCTCATCAGGTGTCATTCATCACATGTCAGCTGTACAAAACACAAACACACACAACTGTTGTCATCGTGAAACAACAGTCATTATAACCAGGATGCATTTGTATATCCTGAAGATTTATATAGGATTTATAAAAGGTCAAAAGCCTTATTGTGCAGGCTGATTGTACAGTATACAGTGTGTACAGTACATATGTGTTGTCAGCCTGGCTGTGTGTGTGTGTGTGTGTGTGTATTATTTATATATATCTGCTTCCATTTCACCTGTTCTATTTGTTTATAAGCACATTATCGTTTTGTTGCTGGTGTTGTTGTCGTTGTCGGTGCAGTGATTGTGTGCGTGTCCATGTTTTTGGATTGGCTCATGTTTGGATTTGAAAAATCTGAGTGTGAGTCAGAATAAATGAAATGGAGCCTCCTCTGCATCACAGCCGCAGCAGCAGGACGCAGCATCAGGACGCAGCAGCAGGACGCAGCAGCAGGACGCAGCAGCTCAGGTCTAATGAGGCTGTGTGTGTGTTGACGACAGGGAGGAGGAACAGTGGACAGCGAATGCCACCACCTCCTGGACCAAAACAAAAACATCCGTCACTACTGTACAACATGAGCCCGGCGTGTTTCAACCCGTGACGCCCGGCGGCGTCCTGCACTGACACATGTCAGTTCATCTCGTAGGCAGATGTGTGTCCCTGTGTCAGTGTGTACACAACAGTGTGTAGACAACAGTGTGTAGACAACAGTGTGTTCTCGGCCTGTAAGTGAATCAGTGAGTCAGTGAGTCAGCTCGCCGTGTGAGTTACAGTGAGTGAGATAACGTGGCTGTGAGAAATAATTAAAAAGAAGAAATAAGTCACGCGAGTCGTGAAGGTCATCGTCGTTGTTTCCTTTGATGAATGGAGCGTGTTTATCTGTTTCCTGTTTCCTGCGCTGCGTTATCTGATTCCTCGCCGCACAGATCCACGTCCACTGGCGTCCGCTGGACTTCCAGGCAGACGGCAGCTCGTACACACCTGAAGATTTTATGATGTAACTGGAATAAGAGACTCCACATAATGGTGTTCAGCTGGGGTTGATTGAACTGGCTGCAGGTGGAGGGATGGCGGAGCGGAGTGATGGCTGATGGATGGTTGTGTGGATGATGGATGATGGATGGTTGTGTAGATGATGGATGATGGATGGTTGTGTGGATGATGGATGGTTGTGTAGATGATGGATGATGGATGGTTGTGTGGATGATGGCTGATGGATGGATAAGTAGCTGGGAAGTGGATTTGTGTTGCTAAATATGGCGCAGTAAATGGATGAAAGGAAGCCGTGACTTCATTTTCCCACCACCCATGAGTGTGCGGCGTGTATGAGCGTACCTGTGGTATTTGTTGTCATGACGAGAAAAGGGCAGTGTGTGTGTGTGTGTGTGTGTGTTTTGGAACAACGTGAGGCATATTTATCATGTGATGCCTCTTCCCGCTCTGACTGTCGCCGTCTGCGACTGGAAACACAGGAGGCGGCCGGAGGCGGCGGGAACAATGACACAGTGTTGACCTGCACCACTGTTCTGCCTGTGTGGGCATACAGATGCTTGTCCGACAGTGTTTGTGCATAACATGTGTGCAATTGTGTTGTAATGTTGTTGTGAGATACACAACTTTACAGTCAAACATTTGAAGTATATGAAGTGCTGTGTAAAAAAAAAAAGAATTGGTCAAGCGGCAGTCGTCGTCTTGATCATTGATGCTGTGGTTGTGATATGATGATGCTGTTGTTTATGCTATTTGCACATGTTGTTGTTGTTGTTGTTGTTGTTGTTATAAACCTCCGTAATAATGAACCGTTATACGGGTATAGTTTCTGTTGCAGCGTCTGGTGCTACGTTGCACCGCTGCACTCTGCGGGGATGAGTGGGCGTGGCCATAAAGCTGCTGATGTAATGACAGGATTCATCCTCACCGTTAACCTGTGAAGCATCGCACACACCCGGAGCAAACACTCGCCACGGCGTCTGATTGTGTCTATTCAGCTTTGATGACAGACTTTAGCGTGAACGTAATCAATGAAAGGTCACGAGGGTCACAGGCAGAAAAAACAGACCCCTCGTTAGTTTCTATCTTAACGAGGTTTTGTTATTTGCTACAGAAAACGAGTCTATGAGTCGACATCAGTTCCGCCGTTCTTTTATTCCCCCCCCCCGGTTTTTGATGTCAATAACAATTCATGAATGTGTGTGTGTGTGTGTGTGTGCATGAGAACACTACTCGCATGCTCCTCCTGTCTAATCCACGGAAAATCAAACACACTGAGCCACGTGAATGTTTAACTGTAGGTGGAAATGGTTTGTGTGTCCACCACACTGAACAGATAGTGTGTGTGTGTGTGCGTGTGTGCGTGTGTGTGTGTGAGTGTCCGAGTGTCCGCCGGATCCAGTGAGACAATCGATTGTGCGATTGTGTGCACATGCTTTTGTGCAGTCAGCTGACAGTTGTGCTTTTACATCTCAGCTGAGTCTGAGCCTTTATGTTTTACGTTAAGTGGACTGAGCCTAACCTGCACATGTGTGCTGGTTGTCCACAGAGGTCAGAGGTCACAGTTGCAGGACAGGAGCCTTGTGGCTGCACACGTGTTTTGTTTGAAAGCCCAAAACAATGCAGGTGATGGACATGTGTGGTTTTATATTGTACCTCATGGATATATGGAGGAGGTCAGGGCTATTCAGGGTCTTGGTCACGCCGCCCCCCGCCTCCCCCCCATGTGACGTGCGTGGTGCTACATAACAAAGGGCTTCTTTCATGTACAGTCTCCAGCGATCATGCGACTGTTTGACCTGTCTCACCTCCTGTGCTGCTGTCTGACTGCTCGGAGGCGTTAAAGGCTTGAAACATATGGATTTATAAACACATTCAAACATTTTCTTTATTTATAAGTTGTCCTAAAATGATGCTGAGATCCATTTTGTTTTTAGCGGCCATTGAATTGTTTATCAAATCTAAAAGCACCTGCACGTCTCGCTGGATGAAATTCATGACGCGACGGCCTCTTCGCAATCATCGCAACGGAGGATGGAGGCGAGAGTCTGATCTTCACCTGCTGGCTGGGTGTCATGGCCGGCGTTTACTCCTCAGGATAAAGTTCTCGGCTCCGACACGGCGCCCACTGATGAACGGGCAGTATGATCAGTCAGGAAGCTGTGAGGCTCCAAACACACGGCTCTATTCCCCCTCCACATGGGGCATCTCCGACCTGACCGATCAACCCGAAACAAACAGCAGGGGGTGGGGAGAGGAGAGGAGAGGACTGATCAAGGAGATGAGAAGAAAAGAGGATGGAGGACACGTAAACAGAGAAGAAGGTGGATGGAGGGAAAAGGTAGAATATTAATGAGGCGAAAAGGGGAAAGAGAAAACAACAACAAGAGGGAGACGTTTAGTTTGAGGTTGATAGAGGAGTAGAGGAGGAAGGAAACAGGAAACAGAGGTTGGAGCCATACTGATAATAACTGTTTTCCTTAGAAGAATGTTCCTTTAATGTGGCTTGAATGTTCTGATGGTGACGTATGACGTCGAGCCGCTTTCCTTTGGGGGCGTGATGGGGTCATATTCTTCACAGGCACTGAACACACAGGAAGAAACAGATATTCATCAGCCATTGATCTGCCTGAGGAGCAACACGGTTCTTTGGACGCGAGACACCTGAAGAGACACACCTGAACTAAACAACAACAACAACAACAGAGAAACATCACACAGCGAGGCACCCAGCACAACCATGGAAGAACTGAAGGTCCTCTTGACTGATTACTCACACTGATCTCTTTATTATTGTCATCCATCATACACTGAAGCTGTTCGTGTGAATTTGATGCCCATAATTGGATTGGATAATTGAAATATCAGCCATTAGGTGGCAGTCCTGAGTGAAGAGTTATTATTTACTGCAGAGTGTAAACTAATGAGAAGAAAAAGTTCTAGAGAGAAGCTAAAGGTAAAATAATAACAATGATTTATAACAATAATAATAATGATTATTATGATTATAATAATAATCATAATAATGATTATTATTATTATTATGATAATAAATAGTGGTAACTTCTGAATTGGAGCTTCCGATGAAATAGCATCTTGTTCTATGTACTACACTTCCCATGATGCACCGGGCATCAGTCCGCACACGCTGCCCCTTCCTCTTCCTCTTCCTCTTCCGCCATGAATTCTGAACTTTGGACCTGACGTTGCGTAACATTCCGCGTCCTGGGTAGAGTCGCGTGACTGCGTTGCGTTTGTGTTTCATGTGACTCGACTGAATGAGCGACAATAACCGTGCGGCAGTGGGTCTGTCTGCGCCGCTCGACTGCTGCGGAGGACTCGGCAACGTGGATTACTCCAAGGTAACGACACGGGCACGTGCACAGGCTGCTCCCCGAGCCCGGCGCACTCAGCCCGACCCGGTCCGACCCGGTCTGACCCGGTTTCACTCGCTTCCGGGTCGGATCCGCTGCCGGGCTCCAAACAACAGGAACCCGGCCTATGGAGTCAGAGCTTTTCAAAATAAGAGCACGTTTTTCTAAGTGTGCCTTATTCAAAGGCAATACAGTACAACTGAACAGTGTAATGTATTCGATTTAAATACAGAGTAACCTGATTAAATGTATTTTTACATAACACAATAAATAATAAATAATTTTAACTTTATGATTTAAATATGCCACAGCTCCTAGGAACACGCCACAAAAATATATGACTTATGTACGTATGTATGTTTGTGTATGTTTATGTATGTTTGTGGCGTTATTTTCAGTGATAAAATAGAAATAGTCAATACAAGTTATATTTTCCAGTCATATTAATTAAGAAGTCTGGTTTGACCAACTATGAACCAGGTAGATGCTACAGTATTAAAAATATTCATCATTTTCTACCGCTCATCCTTAAAAACACATCATATATACAGGAGCGGTGAACGCAGATACCAGGTGCTGACCTGTGACCCACAGCGTGACCTTCCTCCACACTCAGATAGACAGGGAAATCTAACCGTGGTGCAGTCATCACGTTTCCCTCCTATCTCTGCAGATACACTATCACCGCTTTGAGCTGAGTTTGAGCTGTGGGAACCTGTTTGGAGATATTTGTGGTTCTCATGATGTTGATAGCATGAGGCAATCTGCATTTTCAGTCTTTTGACATGAGCAGCTCTCTGAAAAAGATTTTTTAACTGGATAAATTAAAAATTTCAGGGCTGATGAAGCAACACACATTAATAAAGCCAGTGTTTGGATAGTGTGGCCAAAGAATTATAAAAATGACCGTTTCATTAAACATCAGTGATGATGAAAATTAATTTTCTTATACACAAAGCTGGAGAATATGACTCAGTGACCATGGAAACCAAAAATGTATCAATAAGTATGACAGAGGCCTGTTACTTTGACAACAGCATGCCATGTTTTAGCAGCAAATGTTATAAATAGTTCTGCTGCAGAAGTATAAATAAACATAGTTCATTCATTCGTGATGATGATGTAAACGTCTGGTGCAGAAATGGAAAATGCAGCTTTTAATGGCTTTTTAATTCTTACAGCACAATGGTCAGAACGTCCATCTCCTCCTCGCGTTTTAAAGCTGCTGCTTGTAACATTAACTCACTTTTTGAGAGACAAGTTGTTAATCAAGACAATTAAATTCAAATCAAATATGAATATGATTAAATAGCCATTTGTACTTTGCAGAGTAATTGGCTGTTGGGCTGTCGGGCGGACTCTCTGTTCTGTCTGTGGAAGCTTTTTAATCCATCATTTAACCAGGCTGAATTAACACGGGAATAATATGTGAGGCGTCGCTGAAGATGGTGTTATAGGCTGAACATTCAGTATACAGAAGCAAAGTGTTTTAATGTGTGTGTTTTTTTTTTTACAGATGGCCATGACGCCGGTGGTGGAACTCCTGAAGCACATCACCTCTCTGGACTCCAGCTTTTACATCACTGTGATGATCATCATTTTCAACCCTCTCTTCTGGAATGTGGTAAGAACCACGCCGCATCCTATTCCAGACTTCATAGCTGCAGAAGAACCTCATAGAGCCTCACGTGCACGTCCTTCTTGCAACAACATTGTTGTGAAACTAGAACCGTCATTTTGTGAACTGAAGAAACGTTACTTTGGTACCAGTTCCATTACTTTGGTACCAGTTCCAGTACTTTGGTACCAGTGGGAACGTTGAACAAAGTGTTTCCGTCCGCAGATAGGCTGACACAGACTGATCAGTCAAATCAAGGCAAAGTGTCCCAGCAGTGTCCCTGATCCTGATAAACCTGCCCTTCACGCTATCACACGGCGTGATGATTCACAGCCAGGACGGCTGCGTGAATCTCTGGATTTATTCTCAGATATTTCAAAATGTTGATAATCACCAGTGGACGGAGGCTGATGATAGCCGATATGTAATCGAGCACACATCACATCTCTGTCCATGAATGTTTTGGTTGTGTATCCCTGAGATGGAATCCTGACGTGGCCCTTCTCGGCGACCTTTGACCCAGTCCGCCATCACGCCTGCCCAGACCTCGTCACTCTGATGATGTTTACTTTGTAAATGTTGACGCCGCACGTGATCCCAGATCACCCTTAGTGTGCAGCGTGGTGGAAGAGGCGGCGTGAGTGGCTGTAATGGTCGTAAATGAGGTAATGGTAAATGGTAAATGGTATGAGGATGATGGGTGATGGAACCAGAGGGCCGGGAACATGGCGACTGGTTTAATTTGATTTGACTTTTGCTTCTTAAAGGGTGGAAAAAGGGAGATGGGGGGGGCACGTGACGGGCGTCTTCATGTTGAAACCGCCATGCGATTTCTGTGTTTGGTCACATGTGATGCCTAAGAGGAGTGATGAGTGGAAATACATCAGATTAGGACACTAACTTGCCTTTTGTGCCTGCACACCTCGTCCAAGGAACATTTCCATTTCTGCTAATCACACGCTGCTGGGAGGAGGAGGAGGAGGGGGAGGAGGTCGCACAGTGGCATCAACGTGCTGCATGTGCTGTGCTGAGCCCTCACTCCTGATAGCACTCAAGGTTCAGCGTGTGCCGCGTCTACGGCCCCTTTTTAGCCTCATGTTTTAGACCATGACTGATAAAACGTGTTTTCACGAGTTGGCTGCCAACCTTGTCAGGGTTGTGTTAACAGCACCAGATGTATTAACGACTCACAAAGACGCAGGTAGTGTAGCCACACCGTGCAGGTCAGTTTACTGTGCTGGGACGAACAAAGCCAGCAGGCCGAGTCAGTGTCCTGCTGCTGCTCCACGACAGCAGGTTCTTCCCCGGCTCCGTCACGGGGTCATGATGTCACAGCCTGACACACTGACCTCCTATTTATAACCCGATGTGTGTGTGTGTGTCACTGACGTGGGCTGAAATCACAGAAATTACTTCAAATGATTTATAGATTTTTTTTTGTGTGTGTGTGTGTGTCAGCCTCTGTAAAGTGCAGATAGACTCACATGGACACTTGGTTAAACAATCTGCCTGTGCAGCTCTCTCCTCACAGACACCAATTACACCTGTGTGCTTATTGCACTGATTGCTTGGGGGGGGGGGGGGGGGCGGGCTTCACGAGTTGGCTGCCAACCTTGTCAGGGTTGTGTTAACAGCACCAGATGTATTAACGACTCACAAAGACGCAGGTAGTGTAGCCACACCGCGCAGGTCAGTTTACTGTGCTGGGACGAACAAAGCCAGCAGGCCGAGTCAGTGTCCTGCTGCTGCTCCACGACAGCAGGTTCTTCTCCGGCTCCGTCACGGGGTCATGATGTCACAGCCTGACACACTGACCTCCTATTTACAACCCGATGTGTGTGTGTGTGTCACTGACGTGGGCTGAAATCACAGAAATTACTTCAAATGATTTATAGATTTTTGTGTGTGTGTGTGTGTGTGTGTGTGTGTGAGTGTGTGTGTGTGTCAGCCTCTGTAAAGTGCAGATAGACTCACATGGTCACTTGGTTAAACAATCTGCCTGTGCTGCTCTCTCCTCAAAGACACCAATTACACCTGTGTGCTTATTGCACTGATTGCTGGGGGGGGGGGCGTGGCAGAGAGGGGGGCATCAGGTGTGGATGATGTCATTTCCCCTCACTCGTCCTGGTTGTCGAGATACGTATCATGCAGCGAGTAGTTTTCAGTCTCTGCGTGTCTTTAATTGTCATCGACAACAAAGCACTGGCGTGTAAATTACCCTCGCAGGAAACCTGGTGAATGTTGATGTGTGTTTGTGTGCAACCACACACACAGAAAAAAAAAACACACAATTCTTGTTATTTCAAAAGCTTTGACAAACAAAGCCGTCTTTCTACAAAGCGTGCTCTGGTTGCACGCGCTGATTGGGCGCCATATGAGATTTACTTTACTGAATATGAATGTTTCAATGTGTATTCTCCTTCCCGTGCTCATCCTCATCCTCTACATTTCCTTTCTCTTTCTCACTTCACCTCTGCCCGTGCGCCTCCTGCTGCTTTCTCCACTCAGCCCTGTCCGGCCGCTCGCCGCCATCAGTCACAAGCAGCGCCAGTGAATCACATTGTAGTAATTTTCTCTTTTCTTGTATGACCAGGCCTTTGTCTCCCACCGAATTCCCAATTCTTTTTTTTCCCTTTTCTCAGCATAGACCATCATATATCGCATACTCCCACGTTTCATTAAAAATACACATATGTATATATGTGTTTTATTTTACCAGTTGATATTAGGGGGGAGGTTTCTCGTCTCTTGTCGTCTCTGGACTTTTCCATGTTCATCATTTCTGTTGTTTTGCGTCTTTACCTGGAGGAACCCCGCCGACTCTCTGTTTCCTGAAACTAAATCATTAGTTAATCAACGTGTTGTCATGGTAAAACAAAAAAAAGCAGACAGACTCCTTTTGTATTCACCCTTCTAGTGGAGAGTGAACCACAAGCACTCAGGCGGAAAATAAAGGTTAATGCTGCAGATCTTTTAAAACTATTTTTTTCTCCCATGTCATTTGCATCTTTCATCGCCAAAAAACCCTGTGAACCGGTTACCCGGGCAACAGGACCGGGATGCTAGCGTTCAGTGGCTGGATGTGGGTGCAGAGGACGAAAACTGTGCCTCATGCATGATGTGAATGCGATGTCTTATTCATGTATTGCACAGAGCATCAGGTTGCCCAGGCCTCTGAAGACCCCTGAACCTCAAGTCAGAGCCGGTGCCAAGCGAGACAGATCCAACGCTGACTCCAACAGAGGAGAATGAAGAGACAGAAGAAGAAGAAAAGCTATATCAGAAGGATAAAGTGCGTGAACTTGCTTGTGATATACACATGGAAGTGTGGCCCCCATGTTGCGCTCCCCTTCACGGGGGGCCCTATCCGCCGCCCGACGGGTCCTGATTCTGCTCCGTGCAGAGCGATCACGTCTGAATGAGTCATCAGCGGGTAGAGGGGAGGGGAGAGAGAGAGAGAGAGAGAGAGAGAAGCTGGGACGGGGACAGTTGTTATTATGTGACAGGTCATTAAAGTGTCATTTAACAGAGCTCGCATATTTCTCATATAGCTGCTGCAGCTCGTCAGTTCATAAGTGATGAGAAAACACATTAAGAACTGCACACTGATTGCACAGGCGGGGGGCGTCCTCATTAGACACGCCACGTTAGAAAGTCTTCCGGAATTTTCCTTTAATCACACATTGACGCACATTAATGGCTCAGTAAATTGATAAATTATCTTTATTGACGCCGTGTTTTTATTTTTTTTTACATTTTGCAAAGACGCGGTAAACAGGTGATGTCATGCAAACTAAAATACACTGTAATGACATTCCATGTGGTCATTTATCCACATTCTGTGCATTAGTAAGAAAGTAACAAGTTACACATGAGATGTATTTCTTCCCCAGGATAAACACACCTCCTCTTAGATTGCGGAACCGTGTGTTCATGCAGAGCGACAGGATGGCGTGCGTTTGGACCACCTCGGTTTACACGCTGACACGATGGCTCCTGGCAGCGATTATATTTGGGGTCTGACGCACAAGTGTTGCACACATGGGAAGGCGCCTTTTTGTTACAACACAAACTTAATGGCAGATATATTTAGGATGAATATTAACAAGCCTGCCTCAGCTGAGGACTCGGATGGTTCACCAGAACCAGTTGTGGTCATGTGGTCATGTGGTCATGTGGTCATGTGGTCATGTGGTGGGATCTCTTGAGGGGTTTTGGTTTAAGGCTTGGGGATTGTGTGTTAATTGTAAAATCGTCCAGTATTTTGTTTTGCAGCGCTGTTGTTACATGAGTCTTGTATAATTGACCTCATAGGTCACACGCAGGCAGTTTCATGATAACGGCAACAAATCGAAATCTGTGCTCGCCGACTGCACAATGACTCTTTGAGTTGACGCAGACGTAAACAAACACGGGCCTTGTGTTCCTACTTGTGTTACATGTGTCGACTGAGATGACGATTGTTGGATTTTATAGGTGTCGCTTTTAGACACAAACTGACCTTTAACATTTCCAGCACACTTATGTCATGACTTTTTATTATTCTGCAGAATTAGCCAGCGTTAACACAACACAGTGGCTAACATTAGCTGTTGTGTATCATGTATCCCGCTTCTCCAGGCTTTCAGCCGTGTCCTTCAACCTGTAGCACTGGTTGAAGGACACTGGTTAGCACTGGTTTATCACAGCAAGAAGGTTCTGGGGTTGAATCCCAGTTCAGCTGGGGCCCTCTGTGTGGTGTTTGCATGTTCTCCTGTGTCTGTGTCGTGTGCGTATGATATGGTTTCAGCTGATTTGGTGAAATAGCCGCGCTTGTGTATCTGCAATCAGTTCATTCCTGATTAGCTTCTCCCTGATTGCTACACAAATATTACCTCCACGCCCACTCTGCCCTGAGTACAGGTCAGCCTTGGCTGAATGGATACATGCCGTGCGGTACGCGCGTTATCAGCCTGCATGCATGTGGCGATGAAGCGATAGAGCAAACAGCATATTAAGTATCATCTAATCTTCCCCCCTGCATATGGAGCGAGTCTCAGTCATCGGGTCTGTGCCGCCCGGTGGCCTACATCTCCAAAAACAAAGGACTCATCGGTTCATGCTGTCCACGTCGTCTGCCGCTGTGGCCCCTCAGCCGCATGCAGCTGATGGTGACCGTTAGTCAGCACGGAGCAGGAGGACTCACACATCTCATTGGAAGAAATCTGTTGATGGATGAAATAATGGGGGCAGTATTTGGTATTTTGAGAGAAATGGACCCACTCAGACGTAATGGAGACAAATGTAGCTGTTGAGATTTTCTGCGTTGTGTCGTGTATATAAGTTGTTATTGAGAAAGAGGCTTGTAGTTGTTTGCGTCGGATCTGATTGGCGCTCGATGCTGCTTTGTCCTCAGTTGACTGTGATACTTAAGATAACAAACCATAACAAAGCGCATCTGAGTCATTAATCAAATTCCTCCTCGTGCATTATGTACGTATACGAAAACATCGTCGGATAGATATTCATGGCTTCATTTCCTTGTTTTTCATTTATTTACTCAGTGGAGTCAATTACGCTGATTGCGTGACCTCAGGTGTCCCGAGCCAGACCTTGAGCGTTGGCCACTCGTTGTCTTTTGATGAGTTAGTTGTTTTTCTTTTTAAAACTTCATGGTCTCATTGTATTGACATCATTAACACCGTTTGATCATACATTTTTTTATGTGTGCATCAGTAATATTATAGGATGCAAAGATGCCTGTATCATGTTAAATGGAGGGCGGCACAGTGTTACTGTTGTGTGTTAGGTAACTCTTCTGTCCGTCCCTTTGTGTTCACAGTATAAATAAAAGATTTTAAAAAAACCAAAAAACGCACGTCCTCCTGTCCAGAGTGGTAAATAGTCTGTGTGTCCTGACCCTTTCATAAAAGCAGATGATCAGTGTCAAGAGGTCAGGGTCACAGTGTGAAGGACATGTCTGTGTATCTGGGGGGGTGACAGTCACACTGTGTACATGACTGTGTACATGATATCAGTACATGACATCAAGCCTCTTGGGCTCCGTCTTCAGCTCTGAAGTAGTCGACTGTGTTTCGACTCTGTGTGTTTGGATTTGATCTGGCTCCGTTTGATGTCCATGATGAAAGTAAGACAAGAAGAACATTCAGCTCCGCAGCCTTTACATTTCAGTGGCTCCAGCATTGTGGGCGATCAGGAGGATCGCGTTTGACATCTCAGCTTTTGCTTTTCTCATAACGCAAAGGAATTTCATTGCGCCATGAAATTGCGAATATAAAACCATGAGGACACTGGGAGAAGGTTTGTGAGGATGTTGTTGAGGAGCAGTGGGTCAGGTCAGGTCAGGTCAGGTCAGGTCACTGTGATGAATAATCTGTGATAACACTGGAATTAGTTCTGGAATTTGTACAAATGAGTCACCTGACTTCACCCCTTGTTGTCATCTCAGTTTGTGGTGATACTATAATATACAGTATGTATATTATACGTATAACATTTCGGCACAGAACGAGCAGGAGGTGTCAGTTTCTTTTGTTTTCTGCTGGTGACAGAATGTCCACAGATATTAAATATAAAATTCAATCAATGTTTTTTTTTTGTTTTGTTTAGTTCAGTTTTTTTTTTAAGATCCAGCGAGGATTTAATCAGGATGTTCCTGGTCTGACCATGTTCCTGTTGTTGTTCTTCTCCTCGTTACTCCGGCTCCAGCACACATCCCTGTCGTAATACACCGCATCCGTGTGTGTGCGTGTGTGCGCGTGTGCCAGCATTTGTGCCAGCGTGCTTGCTGTTCCCCCTGACACAGAGTCCTCCAGTGCATATTAAATCTGGTCATCTGCTGGTCAGGCTGAATCTCAGTCCCAGCTGGAGCCTGTATTTCTGACCACCAGTTTAAATGTCCCCTTCATATCGCAGTATTTCACATCCTAAGATGTGTGGATGAGGGTCAGATGAGGGAGGAATCAGTTACTGCTCTTTTTCCATATTATTCCTAGATGTTCCTGCAGTAACTAACGTCAGGCGTCAGAAGTTCCCTGATGCTCTGACTCCAAACCCAGTCTGAGGGCCGTGTCTCAGGTTCAGGTGGGCTGACGAGGAGCCTGTTACCTAAGCCCCTGATTGAATTTGTCGTTCAGCCAAGCTGCCCCACTCCCCTGTGCTCCCCACGCCTGCGCCTCCTCCTGCTCCCATGGCTCGACTGAAGATCTGATTACAGCATCAGGAGCCTGCGTGAAGAACACCTGAGTATTTGTAGTGTCCTCCATCAGCTCATGGAGCGTTTGGACATTGTGCTGAAGGGTTGGGGGGGAGTGGGGAGGGGCTGCAGTCTCATTGCTGTCTCTGAATAGAATACAGCGTCGCAGCAGCACAAATGGTCCAGATGATGTGGAGACACGTGTACACGTCTCTCGCCGTGCAGCTCTTACAGATGATGAGGTGTATTGTCGTGTGGTTGTGAGGAGCACATTAACACCTTGATGACCCTGTAAAACTTTAATACTGTGATTACTTTAAATATTCAAACATGACAGCTTTGTCTCGTGCTTTCTATGCAAATATGTTCACAATGTGGACTTTCAACATGCACAGCGTGTGTGTATGTGTGTGTGTGTGTGTGTGTGTCTGTGTGTAAAAACAGAAGCTGGGAAGGAAGTGCTCCTGCTTGTTACACGTTTAGACTCTTCCCAAACATCACATACATTCTGTACATCATCTCCAACCGTGAAGCCGTTAGCTGTTTGGATTGTTCGGATGATCACTGCCTCCATTGTTGTTGTTGTTGTTGTCGTTGTGGCGTCGCCGTCCTGCTGTGTGCAGCGTCCCACCGAGCAGACGCTGATGAAATCAGCATTTGAATGAGAGACAAAAAGAGCGCGTTATCTCTTTGCCCACTGACTCATCCCTCACCTGTGCACCGAGCCGCTCTGAAAAGAAACAACCTTTCCCCATACAACTCAAACACCGGGAAGAATATTACTTCTATTACTTTCCCCCACTGTCAATCGCTCTCCTGCTCCATCCTCTACCTTCGCATAGAAAAGGTTGCCACGGCAACGCCTGTGTCCTTTTTGTTTTCCCATGTCATCTGCGCACTTCCGCAGCCCACAGTCTGTCAGAGTTTTTCAGTGCGTCCGTCAACAAGTCTTGGAGTGGCTAATGCAAAGTACAGCCAGGTACTTTGCTATGTTGCATAACTGCTTGGTGCTGAATAGTTTCCACCTGAGTGTGTGAAATGGATTTGGGAGAAATCAGTGACATAAGATCTACAGTAGTTCTTTGAGTTGCAGCTGGAGGTGCATGGTGCATTGTGGAGAGATGGAAACATCCACTAAAAGCTCCAGGTACATGCTGAATGCAGCATATAGATCTTTACACGTGAGCAGCGAAATGTTTGCATGAAAGCACCAAAAAAAAAAAAAAAAATGAAAAAGATTCAGACCGGTCATTATCACTCCACTCGGGAATAAGAGGAAAAGTTGGGATCTGGCTTAAAAACATGTAAAACGGCATCGTTTTTTTAAAATTATTGTTAGATAATAAATTGTCTAAATTAATAAACATGGGCCTTCACCTGTTACATAAACAACTTTCCTTTCATATTATGCAACAGTACTCAGTGGGCTGTTGCCTCTTTTTTTGTCAGTAGCTTTTTTTTTCCCCCTCAGCGACCTTGTAATGATTTTCATTTGATTCTTGGCGTCATCCTGTTACAATCTGCAGCGTTTAAATACAAACAACAGCCTTCTCCCACTGTTAACGCCTCCTGACATCATCACTTGACTGTTCACTTACATTAGAGATCATCACCAGCAAGCTTTGTATTTTCTGTCTTTTCAATAATGTGACATACAGTGTGTGTGTGTATATATATATATATATATATATATATATATATATTACTAGCCTTTATACTTAAACATAAAGAATGAAAGAGTACATACAAATGAACTGGACCAAACCAGTTCTTAAAACAGCTGGGGTAAAATCCACTGAAGTCCATAAACAGACTGTGAAACATCTGCCATGCATGATACAATCTGTCCAGATATGCAAATGTGGGAGGTTGTAAATCAGGATGGAGCTGGAAGTTTCTCATTCATTTACGGGAACGCCATTGCTTTAGTGTCTGGATCGTATCGCCTTCATAACGTGTGACAGCCATTACTGCCCAGCGTTCCTGAAATGTTGTAAATGTGAGAGAAAAGACACAACCGCCCTCCAACCCTCAAACCATCAGAATAAACTTTTGGAAGGTTAAAGGAAAATTGGCAATAATGTAAACAAAACCTGGATGAAATGACTGTATGTGGATGATAAGGATGGGTTTTTTTTTCTCCCTGTCATTGGTCAGGTTGCGCGATGGGAATATCGAACACGGAGCATCTCCAGATTCTTCGGCAGCCCTCACCGGGCCTGTTACTTCCTGGGCTTCGTCATCATCCTGCTCAACCTCTGCCGCAGCCACAGGTGACGCACATGCCCCCCCCTCCCCCTCCCCTTTTTAAAATTCCTTTTGACCTTAACTTTGTTTTTCTGTGTCTTGTTCCTCCTACACGTCCTCCCTTACGTCCCTGTCTGTCTCACTGCTGCTTAAAGAAGGTGTGAGGAAATGTTTAGATGTTTGATCGCTCTCTTGTTTATCTGCCGTGTTCATTTTCTCCTCTGCAGAACTTTATTTGAACCTCTCATCCTTTGTTTGTCTGCGCCGTCGCCTTCTGCCACCTCAGCATCCATCCACAAAACCACACATCAACACATATACAGTATACCAGTCCTCCTCCCTCCCTCCCTCCCTCCGTCTGAGGAGGGGTCTGTTAGGTCTGTTGCCGGGCAACAGAGCTTTTGGAACAAGCTGCTTCGGAGCGATAAATTGTCTTTGCCAGTTTTTCCCTCTTGTGCCTTTTGAAACGAATATTTATCAACACGCTGGACTGAAAATAGAGGCTCTGGATGCTGCGCTGCAGAAAAACTTTGTACGTTTTGTCTCATCAGGGAACTTTTTATGTTCAAATAAAACAAGTGCAGCATGGAAATAAGGGGTAGAGGAAGTATTATTATTGTTATTACTATTACTATTACTGTTATTATTATCATTATTATTATTATTATTATCGCTCCTCCTTCCGTGTGGTGCAGAGTTTCAAATATTTCTGTGGTTTCATGACAAAATCAAACATAGAACTTATTATCTAACAGAACTGCTAGAACAACTTTGTACGTTTTGTCTCATCAGGGAACTTTTTATGTTCAAATAAAACAAGTGCAGCATGGAAATAAGGGGTAGAGGAAGTATTATTATTGTTATTACTATTACTATTACTGTTATTATTATTATTATTATTATTATTATTATCGCTCCTCCTTCCGTGTGGTGCAGAGTTTCAAATATTTCTGTGGTTTCATGACAAAATCAAACATAGAACTTATTATCTAACAGAACTGCTGAACACAGGAGAGAGGTTTTATTATGAGCCATTTTCAGTCCATTTCTCTCAAACTCAGTTTCCAGTCCGCACTTAAATCAGCTTTTACTGTGATTACGTGTTCCACGTGATCACAGTGATTCTTTTCAGATGATGTGGCTCATAGAGGCGAATGAAGTGAAGAGGGACATTATACCTGTCGCTCTGGCCGAGTCATAGTAATCACCGCATTAGTTCACTGTCTGCCTCCACAGTGTGAAGGGTGATTGAGCCTCCCACCGCTCCTTCACTCCGCTGTGCTGCCCAGCGGAGGCTTGATTAACTGCTAATTAAACTCAGACGTAAGGAACAAAACAAAGTCCCGACTCGTCCTGAACTGCGTTGGCACAAAGGTATCGGTCTGACGACAACGCGTTCTGCTCTCACCTGCAAACAGGACGCTGGTCGCAGAGGGACGATTTGATTTGTCCACACAATGGCTGATTTTTAATGAACTGGCTGTTTGAATTGACGGCAGCCCGTAACACACAAATGTCACATGACAGATGTGACAGGAAACGGCTTGGAGTGAAATGATGAAACCCGTCGACATGAGTCTGAAAGGAAGTTTTTCCAGCAGTGACTCACCACCAGCTGTAACAGTACATCCTGCGGTCAGTGGTTCACACCCACCCACCTGGCCGCGTCTTTGTCCCCCTGACCCACTTTCCCATTCCCTTTTCCAATCCCACTCCCAGCAGTGTGCCCAACGCCAACCCGACAGCTCAGCAGTCGCTCTTTGTGTCTGCGCGGTGAAGCAACACAACTCATCACGGTACACTTCCTGTTCCCTTTGATGAGGGAAGAAATGGCGTGGGACGTGAACTAGTGCTGCTTTGAAGCTGCAGGGTCACGGCGGCCGTAACCAACGTTAATTTACAAGACCATTATATGTTATATGTTAAAAGGGGCCACGTATAAAAAAAAATACAAAGAAGTGTGTTACTGGTCAAGTTTGACTGTATAGTATTTGTAATATATGTTCAACCTCTGTATGTACAGGTTAGAATGCGGTGCCTAACATATACTTTTACATTTCCACTGTTGAACTTCAATGTTAAGTAAGAAACTGCTGACTCGGCATGTAGGGTTTGCTCTCATAGCAAACATTAGTTTGTTCAGGTTGCGATGGTGACTTGTGTTTTGGTTCCCTCCTGCAGTATGACGGTGGCGATGAAGGCCCACGCCAGGTGGGAAGTGATGGACAGGACAGATGTGTTCTACGCCGGTGTCGCGCTCTTGGCTGTGGGCGCCGTGCTCGTGCTCAGCAGCTTCCTGGCTCTGGGATTCACCGGAACCTTCCTCGGTGAGTAACACAACCAAACGATCAGCGCTGTTTGTGGTTTATAATCCCCGCTCTGAAAGTTGTGGGATCGTTCCGTTTGCGAGTCCGTGACACGTGAACACGTTTGTGGAACGCTTACATACATCACGTACTCATTGGCATCTGCCCCTGAGACAAACATGTTTCTCCTCGGTTGTTGTTGTGTTGGTGTTGTGTACCGCCATGGTGATATGATGGCCGCCTCCCTGACCATTTGGCAGAGGCTGGTATCTGGTTTCTGGGTCACTTCAGTGAGTCACGGTGGACGTGTGCCTCAGTAGACTGCGTCTCCAATCATCAACCAGATGCCCGGACAGAGTGACGGGGCGGTGGCAGCCGGGGCAGCAGAGGGCGACGGGGCGTGTCTGTGTGTGAACATGAATATATTGACTTGAGACTTTTGGCACGTGTGCGTCTGCAAAGTCTGTCCAACATGAGACAGCTCGTACCAACGGCAACACAAACGCCGCTCACTGAGTCAGCTGAGCTGAGAGCACAGAGATGATTCTATACGTTCAGTGATATGATTTATTATTTACACTCTGTAAAAAGCTGCGATGAGATTATGACACGCGCCTCTGTGCCACAGGGGAGGAAACAGCAGCCGCGATGCGAGGTCAACGAAAAGGTCACAGACGGAATCGATGAAATGATGAATATCTTCAGCTGTGGGTTGAGATCATTCGGCGTAATCCTCGGACGCGCTGGAGCTTCTCCGTGACCTTTTCTTCCCTCGTTAGCAATTTCCATCGTTTTCATCACTTTTTATTTACTTTGTTTTATTTTTCACCTGAGTTTAATTTTGTCTGTGTGTGTGTGTGTGTGTGTGTGTGTGTGTGTGTGCAGGGATTTATACCACAATCTCTTGTCAATGTTTTATTGTGAGCCCCCACAAACACACACACACGCACACACACACACACACACACATATGGGATATGGCCTGTGGGGGTGTGTGTTGTAATTTGATGCGTCTTATTTGTTCTATATTAATCCCCTAGAGTCAGCGTGACCTGATGATTCACACTGATGGCACAGGGGCAGAAACAGACACACAAACCCAATCTAATCGCCTAAGTCTTAACACATGCTCATACCCATAGACCCACTTCTCCGCCCCCAATCCAGGTTGCCCGTCTTTCGAACCACGATGAGACGAGTGGCGCGGGAGCGGGAAAACTCGGGCTTTAAAATGTGAATGGGTTTTCCAGCAGCCACTTTCAGGTCAGAAATGAGGTTAGTGCATTGTTCTGAAGGCCAGTTACAGAGGAGTCTTCTATTCAATCCCAAATCGCATTTGTTTATATAATCTCCTCGTCCGAGGAGACCAGGCCCACCTGTGGCGTTTCGACACACACGCACACACATATAACGAAAGTGGTTATATAACGGTTATAAGCGCTCACGGAAACAGGGCCATCGCCAGCGCATGTCATTCAGCAGGCTGTGGGGAATCTGGCTGCAGGCAGATGTGTGGGTAGACGACGGAGGGACGAGGGGAGATGTTTGAATTGTTCATGTGCTGTTAGCAAAGTGGGTCATATTGTTGTTTGTGGGGATGGAGAATATCCCGGGTCGCAGGCGCAGTCGGTGCTCAGGTTACAGAGAGCAGTGTCCTAGTTCAGCCACATGAACTCTGGATGTGGCTTCAAAGCAGTCAGCTGAAATGACTCGTTTTGAGTTGTAGAAGAAGAAGAAAGTTTCCTTGATCTTCTCCCCCTCCTCATATGAGGCTAAGAACATGAACAACAACCCAAATCCAAACATTCCTATAACAGCAGGGGATGAAAATACTTTTGCAGAACTTCAACAGTCAATGTTGGCGGCGAGGCGAGGTGAGGCTCAGCGGTGGCTCAGCGGTGGCTCTGAGTCATGGCGTCCTCACAGGGTCACGGTATGATGCTTTTTGCCAGTTGATAGCACATCACAGAAGTTGACAGCCGGTCTCTTAGCAACGCTCCAAGTGCCTCTCAGTCGCAGCCACTGGAAACTGTGATCAGAAACTTTAGTTTCCACTTTTAAAAAAAAAGGAAAATAAATGTAATGTTCTTCTAATTTATTCTTCCTCAAACCAAAATGAGTGTTTTCTTCCTCATTCCATGCTGCAGTATTTAAACTTCACCACCAGGGCTTGACCTCATGTGAATGAGGTTATAGTCAGCGAGGTGACAGTGGTGCAGCATTAACACAACGGTGTGCTGCCAGAGACCTCAGAGACCGCCGCCACCTCCACCGCCGCCTTCTCACAAACGCCTCACACATCACTGTATAATGACGAGCGGGCGAAAACTCAGTGTGGCGCAAGTTTAAAAAAAAACAACAAGTGGATGAAAGTGGTTACCGTGGCAACAGTTTAACATGGCCCACAAGATCTGTGTGTACCTGAACTTTGTGATGAACCGGACCACGGAGCCAGGTTCTGTACCGTTTCACCCTCAGCGATGTTTTAATGTTGTCGCCTCGGCATGGACCTGCTGACTCACACACCTGTGTGCGTTTATGTTTCAGGTGATTACTTTGGCATCCTGATGGAAGAGAAGGCGACTGGCTTTCCCTTCAACGCCCTCGAGAACCCAATGTACTGGGGCAGCACCGCCAACTACCTGGGCCTGGCGCTAATGTAAGTGTGTGTGCGTGCGTGTGTGTAAACATTGCTAACGAGTCATGACCTGCAGCCGATGCTCTGCAGCAGCACTTTACATTATCTCTGACCTGCCAATGGAAGATGTTTCCAAGTTGCAGAACAGTTTCCCCTTTAGAAGATGGGGACTTAAGAACTTTTTACGTGTGCCTCGTTTCTATGACGACCGTGACTGCATCACTCGGAGCACGGCCTGCGCAGTTGCTAGGCGAGCGCTCCAGGGTCGGCGAGCCCAGCCGCCAGCGAGAAGCCATTAGTCCCCCGTCCCTGCTCACAGAGAGCGGCGCCGACGCCGTTCCTAATGACACCCTCTCTCGTCCCTCTTTGTTGTGACTAATTCTGCTCCATTTTCTCTGCTGCTGTGAATGTGATCGCACTTTCAGCCGCGCCCCGCGTGTCTCCGTGTTTGTCTTGTCAGTCTTAGAGACACAGTCGTGTCCTCTGTGTCCACGTCCGCCTTCTTCATCACCTTCATAGGCAGATGGTGTAAAAGTCTTTCTCGCCGCGCCCAGTCGGGTCACCTAGTTAGACTCTTCCCTCCCACACATCAGGCCCCTCGCCGGCGCCTGTCAGTGACCTGAGTGGGCGATCAGCTGACACACATCAGCAGATGATGCATGACTCCTGCTGCGGAATCAATCAGAGAGAGAGAGCTACACAGGCTGCATGATGCCACCCGCTTCCATTGTTGTGGTTATGTGGTTTTTTTTTTTTTCTTTCTGATCACTGGTACAAAAAGTGCGTGACAGCTACAGCCAAACGTGACAAACCAAGTTTTATGAAAGAAAGTTATGACAGAAAATTTAAAAAAAAAACCAAACATTTGTTTGTGATTTGTAGTATTTATTTGTAAAAGCAGCGGTGGGCTGCAGGGGGCGTGATCGGGAGCCGACAGGGCGTGGGTTGCCTCGCTCAGACCATCTGGAGCCAAGGTCAGGGAGCGTTCACGCTCGGAAATGTTTTTCCGAAGAGCTGGAGCGCTCCTGTGTAACGTGGCCCTGCGAGGCCTTGGGGAAACCTGACTGAAAGAATCAGTGTTCACTCAACACAATTATTCTCCTGCACCACGACCTGTACACGTCCCACTGACCTCCGACCTCCGAGCCTCCTCTGGTCCCTCTCAGCCATTTTAAATGGCGTTTGGTGCAGTAAACAAAAGCTCATTTAAAATCAGGCGATTTCTGTTTGCAGTTTTCTCTCACACTCGGTACCAGGGTGCTGAACAGTGAACAGTGGAGTGAACGCTGCCCTTCAGTCGTATCATGTGTTGAGCTTGCAGGACGGCGGCGTCCCTCTGAGCGCAGTGGAACAGTGGCGGTCTGACTGCAGAAAGGTCGGCGCTCGGCTGGGGACAGAATCTGTGGCGTCTCACCACAACCGACCCACATCTGCAGTAAGGCGCCATGAGGCGGCTGCATGATGCACATGCAGGGCATGAGAGCAGCGGGGATAAAGCACCTGTGGTCCAGATTCAACTTTTATCCAGTGTGTGACATAATCCTACACTGTAACAGCAGCTGGTCCCTGCAGCCGTCTGTGATTATAGTGATGTCAACAGTGAACCCCGTGGAGCTGTGATCCACACGTACAGTATCTGACCTTCTGACCCCGTCTGCTACAATGTGAGACGTTCTAACAATCAGAGACTTTGATCAGGATCAACGGTTGAAAAGACGATATGGGATCAAACTGTTGTTTTGTATCATTTGTATCATAAACTTCTCTGTGTTTCTACCCTCTGAAAACTTTGACCTCTGTTGACCTCTGACCTTCCTCCACCGTGCGTTCGCTCTCCTTGACGTCATTGCGAGTGCTTTTCGATGGAGGGTAAAGATTTGTGCCGACGTCAGTGTCGTTAAGACTGACTCAGCTGTACCTGTCATTAGTGCCCCGCCCCCCACCGCCCGCCCCCCACCGCCCATAAAAACCCACCCTTTTATGTACGTGGCTGTTTTCATCTCTCAGCTGATACATTAGCTCACAGTGAAGGTTATCTGCTCCTCGTTTCTTTAAAGGTTATTCCCATTACCATCACAGGAGCAGACATATTCGGCTTAACACTCCTACTCAGAGGTGTGTTAGTGTCTTCACTGATCGACACCCTGTGTGCTCCTGCAGGTCATTAACACATATTTGTCATTATGTTTCCGTCTTTCCTCTGATTTACTGCAGAAGTTGCTCCAGCTGTGGATGAAGGTTCGCCGTTCTCTGCTCCTCATGTTCGAGACGTGTTCTTCTGAGAGACTTAATAACTGTTCATTTATCATTTGTCACCCTTTTCATTAGTGTTCGTTATCTCGTCGTCCCTTTGAAATCTGAATCGTGCTCTGGGTGAGGATCGCTGATTGAATAATTGTGATTTACGTTGTGGCAGAATTCGAGTTTTCAGAGAGTGGGGGAGGAAAAAGTAAATCTAACATAGAACCTTGAAATTTAAGAAAAGCTTTTTGTTTGTGGTGTGTGTGTGTGCACCTCTCCACACGTCTCTCCTTCCTCCTGCTCTGGAAATGAAAGTGTGTAGGAGTCTGTGGATCAGCGTGTGTGAAGACAGCAGGAGCTGAACACCAATTTGTTTTGTTTTTTTTATTAAGAAAACCACCGAGACGAGCACATGACCCACATTTCCCCTGGAGATCATATAATACTGGACATGACACACATGTGAATGTGGGCAGTTTGACACAGGGCTGCATCCTGTCAGGATGATACGAGTGTTCTGATGCCACCATCCACTCGAACAGAAAGTCAACAGTCTTTAAAAAAAAACAACAAAAATGACAAAATGGAAATAAAAGGACTTTTACATAAACACACACACAGAAAAAGGAGTTTGATTTGATTCCATTAAGAAAAAACTGGATTTCTTTCTCCGGTTGAAGTCGAGGACAAAGTGAATCAGACAAGAGGGAGGAAGAATGCGATCATGTGACTCTCAGATAAATGGTTCATAATTTTCCGTTTTGGCACGAGCCGGTCACTCAACAGCCTGACCGACTTCTGCCCGCTGGTCGGTAATGATGACAGTTTGTAATGTGGGTCAGTGGTAAATAAAAGATTACCGCACAAGGGCCACTGACTCATCCTGTCAGATTTGCGTATGTGTGCCAACTTGTGGGTCCTGCCGCCGCACACAGCTAAGTGTGTCGGACGAGAGGACGTGCAGTGAACGTAATCGCCGCCGTTAACCTGAACCTCACACATCCACACAAACACACACACACACACACACAAAGCCTAAGTCACGAGACGGACAGGAAACGCATTCACTCGCTAGAGAGCCTCAAATATGATGGAGAAGTATGTCAAGGAGAAACATCTCAAACGTCAGCCCTGCAGGCGGAAAGGCGAGAAAGCAGGAGGTGCTTTCTCCTGCTGATGTTTCCAAAACCCTGAGCGAAAAGTTCTGACCCTGAATTTGAAATCTGTCAACTCAAGCCTTGAATCTGGAAACTGCTGGAAACGACGAACCTTTGCAGCCTCTTTGATCATCTGTAGGTTTGTTATTGAATCGATGTCACTATGGACCATAAGGAGAAAACTGTCAATCAAACTGACCCTATCTCAGTCTGCCGAACTCATTCTAATATGAAAAAGTACATTTTAGAGTCAGAGTTATTATTATGACTCAGCATTAAATCCTTCATGGTGGCGTCGCCTTCATCTCTTCTCCTAATGGCCCTAATGAGGAGCCCAGCATACATTAGTACATCTGACTGGACCACAGCCTCCATGATTGTCATCTTAACTAGGTCATGGTGGACACTTTCATAAGCCCCACCATCAAGGCTTTACCTGCTCGACAACCTGCTGCTGCGCTAATTCATTTATGCTTTTCTTTTTTTTCCAATTACAAACCTCACGGTGTGTATTATGAACATCTGTGCGTCCAGAGTGACAACAGAGAAATGCTGTTACCCACACAGCGTCACAAAAATGTGTTTTTTCAATGCCGCACTCACACTTTTTTTTATCCCCCCTCTCCTGACGTATGATGCATGACCTCCATTATGAACGTTTGTGTGCGCTTGTGTGCGCTTGTGTGTGACAATGTGTCCTTTTTTATGTTTTTGCCCATAAAAACATAAATCTGTGTCACTGTGCCACATTCTGATCAGAAATATGTAGGTCAAATTGTGGTGTTGTGGTTTTTTTTCTCTCCATGATGAAACCCAGGTCCTTTTTAAACATCATTTCATATTGTTGATTTAAAAAAAAAAATTCTGCTAATTTATGCAGAATCCACTAAAACAAATGATATTGATTGATATTCATATCAAAATTTGATTAAATCCAACTATGTTACTGAAAATTATTTTCCATTCTACATATTCTTTCACATAATAATGTGTGTAAAAACACAAATGACCTAACTCGTTTGTACTTGTGTTTATTTCTCCCTCTCTGTCTCCAGTGCCTCCAGCCCCGTCGGCCTCGTCCTCACTGCCGTCGTAGCAGCTGCTTACAAGGTTGCGATTGGATTCGAGGGGTAAGTTCTTGTCTCGCTACTTGTTTGTGGTTGTGATCAAGAGAATTCCAAGACACCACATTCGGACGGGGTCAGGGCTGCGGCACAGCACAGGCAGTGTCACAGCCATTCATATAGAATTACAAAAAAAAAAGCTTGGGCCTTGGTGGATCTCTGGATTTTGATTGAATCCATCATGGACGAGGGCTGCACCATGTCCAAATTTTATATTTATATGTATATATATATGTAAAAATGATGGAGTCTGGAAAGGCTCTTCATCTAGTTGCTGTTGACATTGGTTGGGTGCCCTTGGTCTGAATCGCCAGAGAGAGGGATGAAAGCTTTTTCCTGTCATCAGATTTTTAAAACATCACGATCTCGGGGCCGTGTCTAATTATTCAAACTTTTATTATTCTTTCAATTCGACTGTATTTGTTCTCCATGTCGTGGTTAAACGGCGAGCGCGCGTCCGTGCATAGTTGTGCTATGTGGCCTGGACTCAGTCGATATGCGGGTCATGTGTCGACACAGGTAAACGGGGACATGTCACCTAAGCACAAGTTAACAAGGCCACCTGGGTAAGAAAATGACGCACCGGCCCCCCCGCCCTCCCCCCATCTGTTTTCCTCTCAGATGTCATCTCCATTTATTCAGAGTGACGTCCATCGGCGCTTTAAAAGACGCACGCCGACATTTATCCTTCATCGTTGTAATCGCACGTTAAAAGCCTCACTGGTTTGTTCTTATTTCCTGTTTGTCAGTGATAATTAGGGGATACGATCAAAAAAAAGAGAAGAAAATAAAATAAAATAAAATAAAATAGTATGTTGACCTACTTCTGGTCTGCCTGTCCACACAGACACATGCATAGAGAAACGCACGCACCCACACACACCCACACACACACACTAACGTACACAAACATGCTGCTACCGCATTAAGCCAAAAGATACGGAGCTCAGCACAGAAGCAGCTGGTGTGTGCACTTATTCATCAAGCTGTGTGTGTGTGTGTGCGTGTGTGTGTGGCTTCACAATAAGAAATAAGAAGACATCACCTGATTAGTGGCACAAAGGAAAATGGGGGAAAATCACAGGCTCACTGGGTCGAAGACGACTGATCCACGTTTATAACGTGACTCACAGGCAAGTTAGTTTTAACAAGTGCAAACAATCCGGCTAACGACCCCGGCCGGGGCCCTTTATACCCGTCACCGTCCGACTGAAGCTCCTTTCACATCGTCTCAGCCATATTGCTGCCGCGGCGTCAATCACCTGCTTTGTGAATTGAAGGAAAAGGAGCCTCTGTGTCGCCGACATGGGTAAAGTCCCATTAGACCTCCTGAGCATGCTTCTCTGAATCCGCCTCGTATAAGCCCAGTGTGTGAATGAGCATGCAGGTGCACTCGTTACCGATGGCGTGCTTCTTTTTCCCAGCGGCGCCGATCCACAGTTGTGCCATTTAGCCTGCACCTGTGAATGGAAGAAAAAGGCAGGTGCCAGATTTGACCGCACACTGTGACTGGGGAAAGATTCATGTGCTATATTTACATTGGCCTCGGGGCAAAGACTGAATGATCTCATCGAGTTAAACGATGCGGCGGACAGCGAGGTGTCAGGCGGGATGTGACCTCACACTGGGCGAAAGCGGCGGAGCCATGAAACAGGTGCCTGGTGATTTCAGACCACGTCTCGGAGCTTTTTGTGTTTCACGCAACTCTTTGACAAAGTTTGACACAGGAAATAATAATTAGTTTGTAAATGTGTATGTTTCCATGGTGACCAGATTCCCTGTTATGATCCTGCTTTACCATGTGACAATACAAACCTCCTGACGTGATTCAGGATCATACTGTACTACGATATCATACTGTAGTAATCATAATGTATATAAATATATTTATACTGTGTATGAATATATATACTGTATATCAGAGGTCTTCAACAGGGGGTCCGCGACCCCTAGGGGGTCCGCAGAGGTACTGCAGGGGGGTCGCGAAAGTTTTGCACTATAGGACTAGTGTAATATAAAACACAATTTTATACATGAGTAGGGGGTCCCTGCTCCATCTCTCCGTCAGTTTGGGGGTCCTTGGCCGGGAAAACGTTGAAGACCCCTGCTGTATATGAATGTATACATATGAATGTATAGCATACTGTAGTAATCCTACTGTACTACGATATACTGTAGTAATCATACTGTATATGAATGTATACACTGTATATGAATGTATATCATACTGTAGTAATCACACTGTATATGAATGTATAGCATGTATTAATTTGTATCATATGCATCAGCTTGAATCTGTGCACATGATTAAGACATACAGTATATATCTGTGTGTGTGTGTGTGCGTGCGTGCGTGCGTGTGCAATCAAGTGCATCCATGTGGAGGAACACACAGCTTCTTCCTATCATATGCACACACACGTACGCATACACAAGTTTTCTCACGGTCCAGCACTCACTCACACACACACACAGAGAGACACACACACACTCCCCTGGCACAGAGTGGTACGGCCACACACCCTCTGATTTATTGTCCCATCACCTGTTTGTTCTTCTGTATTTACAGACCATTCACTGAGCAGATCTATGCAGAGAGGAGTCGGCGCCGCAAGCGTAAATAATCCCCCCCCCCCAGACGCTTCCTGCTTCTGGTGTGGCAGAGGATTCCCCATCAGGTCACATGGACGGACAGATCACCCCCCCCCACCACCACCACCACCACCACCGCCTGGATCAGTGATCCACCTCCTCCGGCGTGGAGACAGAACAGGTTCACTCCTGTCAGTGATGTCGACCCACAGGGCTGTGATGAACCTCACTGCTGAAGATGTCGAGTATGATGAGAACGTTAGTGTTAATGAATGTTATTTCAGTTTGATTTAAAGATATGTAGCGACATGTATAATGACATGATACAGTATATAAAATATTAGTTTTTCTATAATCCGTGAAGACTGTGTTCTGTCCTTCAGTCGTTCTGACGATCCCAAAGGAAACGGTTGTGCAACAGCTGCTGCATTGTGCAACAACCAAAAGAGTTTTTTTAGACTTTAGTGGATCAGAGTGTCACATTTGATTCCTCTTTCTGTGTAGTAGCTCAGATGTCATCAGTATTATGCTGCTCCGAGGAGGAGGAGATGGAGAAGGAGGAGATGGAGATGGAGATGGAGATGGAGGAGATGGAGATGCTGTGTCGCTTCATCAAGTCTCAGCAAAAATACACAACAAAACAAAAAAAAAGTTATACAAGAGAATATGTTTCCTCAGATCTGCTCTCCCAGGCCAACACAAAGCCTGATGTCGTCCTGCTGACCTCAGCGGCCTGAGGCTGAGCTGTCTGACGCAGAGCGCACAGCACATCCTCACCCCCCCCTCCTCCCCCTCCTCCCCTTTATTTAGCTATTTAGCACGTTGCCCTTTATATCTGTGTTGCATCAGTGATTTCCATTGAACAGTGGCTGTAACGTAGCAACACGTCCTGCAGTGTCCTGACCGGAGCCAGATTAAAAGCACCTCATTTATTATCCCCTCGTTGTGTTTTGTGCTGATTTAGCAAAAGTAATTGCCCTCACCTGATCATCTCGTCTGCCCGCATCATCTGGCCGTCCTGTTCCACTGTGTCGTTATCCACCCGCCTGACATGACTCATTCTCACACGCTTTCCCAGATCCCAGACACACACACAGACAGTCTATATATATATATATATATAAAACTGTGTGCGTGTGCGTGTGTGTGCGTGTTCATACACACACACACACACACGCACACAAACACACATAAATATAGTGTGTGTACGTAATGAGCAGTCTGAACATCAGTGATGATGCTTCTCCTTTATCTACACTGGACACCTCAGACGTTTTCTATAATCGTGTTGCTGTAAGGTGTTTATTTATTTTTTTGTCTGTCTCCAGGTGGACGTTACATCATGTGATCCGCAGCTGAAAGTAAAGATCTCACACACACACACACACACACACACACACACGCTCAGACACACAGACACAGACACAGACCGTATACTGTATGTAACACAGTCAGAGGTGACTCTGAGTCGTCACATGGACGGACAGATCCCCCCCCCCCACCACCACCACCACCACCACCACCGCCTGGATCAGTGATCCACCTCCTCCAGCGTGGAGACAGAACAGGTTCACTCCTGTCAGTGATGTCGACCCACAGGGCTGTGATGAACCTCACTGCTGAAGATGTCGAGTATGATGAGAACGTTAGTGTTAATTGATATTGTTTCAGTTTGATTTAAAGATATGTATAATGACATGATACAGTATATAAAATATTAGTTTTTCTATAATCCGTGAAGACTGTGTTCTGCCCTTCAGTCGTTCTGACGATCCCAAAGGAAACGGTTGTGCAACAGCTGCTGCATTGTGCAACAACCAAAAGAGTTTTTTAGACTTTAGTGGGTCAGAGTGTCACATTTGATTCCTCTTTCTGTGTAGTAGCTCAGATGTCATCAGTATTACACTGCTCCGAGGAGGAGGAGGAGGAGATGGAGAAGGAGGAGATGGAGATGCTGTGTCGCTTCATCAAGTCTCAGCAAAAATACACAACAAAACAAAAAAAAGTTATACGAGAGAACATGTTTCCTCAGATCTGCTCTCTCAGGCCAACACAAAGCCTGATGTCGTCCTGCTGACCTCAGCGGCCTGAGGCTGAGCTGTCTGACGCCGAGCGCACAGCACATCCTCACCCCCCCCTCCTCCCCCTCCTCCCCTTTATTTAGCTATTTAGCACGTTGCCCTTTATATCTGTGTTGCATCAGTGATTTCCATTGAACAGTGACTGTAACGTAGCAACACGTCCTGCAGTGTCCTGACCGGAGCCAGATTAAAAGCACCTCATTTATTTTCCCCTCGTTGTGTTTTGTGCTGATTTAGCAAAAGTAATTGCCCTCACCTGATCATCTCGTCTGCCCGCATCATCTGGCCGTCCTGTTCCACTGTGTCGTTATCCACCCGCCTGACATGACTCATTCTCACACGCTTTCCCAGATCCCAGACACACACACAGACAGTCTATATATATATATATATATAAAACTGTGTGCGTGTGCGTGTGTGTGCGTGTTCATACACACACACACACACACGCACACAAACACACATAAATATAGTGTGTGTACGTAATGAGCAGTCTGAACATCAGTGATGATGCTTCTCCTTTATCTACACTGGACACCTCAGACGTTTTCTATAATCGTGTTGCTGTAAGGTGTTTATTTATTTTTTTGTCTGTCTCCAGGTGGACGTTACATCATGTGATCCGCAGCTGAAAGTAAAGATCTCACACACACACACACACACACACACACACACGCTCAGACACACAGACACAGACACAGACCGTATACTGTATGTAACACAGTCAGAGGTGACTCTGAGTCATGGGACACACTGTCTGAGATAACCGCTGCAGGATATATATGTATGCATGTGTGTGTGTGTGTGTGTGTGTGTGTATGTATGTATATATTGATGAGACTCTTTAGTGATGTGATGACCCTGTAGAACCTAGGAGTCACAGTTATAGTGAACCGATTGGTCCGTTTGGCTCATATCACCCTGCAGATGGGTGGTGTGGCGTAGGTTACCATGGTGATGCACCCAGGTTAGAAGTGAGTGAACTTTGTGACACCAGAATGCGTCCAGATCTGCCTCACACTTCCCACATCTTCTTCCCCTGCTACAACCTGCTCACTGCCTGAACTTCACACACACACACACACGCACACACACACACACACAGAGAGAGAGAGAGAGAGAGAGAGAGAGATTTTCTTTCTTTTTTTTTTTCTTTGTCTCTGGTAACCTCAGCCATTCATCTGGATAACATTGTATCCCGAGCGCCCCCCTTTGCTCACTCTGATAACTGCAGCCTGGTGACAGGGACGAGTAGCTGCTGAGCGACCAAGTTGATGTATGAGAAAGATGCAAATATTATTATCGTCAACATGGATGTTGACGATAATAATAATAATAATAACAATAATAATGATGATAATAATACTAATAACAATAACAACAATAATAATAGTGATAATAATAGTAATAACAATAGTAATAATAATAATAATAATAATAATAATAATAATAATAATAATAATAATAATAATGATAATGATAATAATAATGTGTCCATTAATGAGTCAGGATGTGTTTCACATCAGCACACATGTGGCTCGTGCAGGATTCCCATGCGTTCAGCTGTGATGTTTTGGGAAACGTGTTGTCCAAAGTTCAGCCGAATCACATCTGATTTGGCCCCTGGTGGTCATCTGCCCACTGAGGGCCACCACTTCTCCACTTTTCCTCTGATGTTTTCACTGGATGTTTCTCCACGTCGTCTTCGTTGGAAAAGTCACCAGTGGGAGTCGGGTCCGTCCTCTTCTCTTCTTCTCTGTGCGCTCAGGGGAGAGGCAGGCGGCTGCTGATCACTGGGCCGTGACGTGTTGGGTGGAGGAGGAGGAGGAGTCCACTGTGGGTTTATATAGCAGCCTCCTGCCTCTGCTTCAGACAGAACCACACAGCAGAGCGACCCTCAGCCTCTCCACACACACACACACACACACCAGACTTCTCCTCTTCTGCCTCCACCATGATTAAGAAAATGTCTCCGTCCGAGAGTGACTTTGACATCCCGGCCAAGAACTGCTACAGGATGGTGATTTTGGGATCCACCAAAGTTGGGAAAACGGCCATAGTGTCGCGGTTCCTGAACGGGAGGTTCGACGAGCAGTACACGCCGACCATCGAGGACTTCCACAGGAAACTGTACAGCATCAAGGGGGACGTTTACCAGCTGGACATACTGGATACCTCAGGAAACCACCCGTTCCCCGCCATGAGGAGACTCTCCATACTCACAGGTACCTACACCTCCACCTCCACTCACATCAAGCACAAGCATGAAGGTTTTTATGGTGCAGCAGCCGCGCGCTCCTCCAGGACGCACGGTGCGCACTCAGGACGCATAGTAGTAAATATGAAATCCATGTTCTCCTGAGATACTCACCAGTGCGCACCGTGCGTCCTGGAGGAGCGCGCGGCGCGCAGGGCGCACGAGCGTCTATGTTAGAGAACAGTAGTAAATATGAAATCCATGTTCTCCTGAGATACTCACCCCTCACCCCTCTTCTCCTCCAGGCGACGTCTTCATCCTCGTCTTCAGCCTGGACAACCGAGACTCCTTCCAGGAGGTGCAGCGGCTGAAGCGGCAGATCTACGAGACCAAGTCGTGTCTGAAGAACAAGATCAAGGAGAACATCGACGTGCCTCTGGTGATCTGCGGCAACAAGGGCGACCGGGAGTTCTACCGGGAGGTGCAGCAGGAGGAGATCGACCTCCTGGTGGCCGGAGACGACCAGTGCGCCTACTTCGAGATCTCCGCCAAGCGCAACGAGAACGTGGATAAGATGTTCCAGACGCTCTTCACTTTGGCCAAACTACCTCACGAGATGAGCCCCGACCTGCACCGCAAGGTGTCGGTGCAGTACTGCGACATGCTGCACAGGAAGTCCCTGAAGAACCGGAAGCTGAAGGACATCGGGGAGGCGTACGGCGTGGTCACCCCGTGCGCGCGGCGGCCCAGCGTGCACAGTGACCTCATGTACATCAAGGAGAAGGCGGTAGGGGGCGGTCAGGGCAAAGACAAGGAGAGGTGCGTGATCAGTTAGACGCAGTTCGATGCCCACGTGCCAGCTCATCACCGAGCTGTGGAAGATGAAGGATCCCGGTGAGGCGACCTGTGCGCCCGCCTGCGCTCTGACTCACAGCGGGGCTCGTGGAGCCGCCGGAGCCGCCGCGCGCTCTGGCGCAGCGCCGTCTCCACGGACACTGCGCGCGCACACGCGCGAGACACATTCCAGCAACCACAGTACCACCATCACTGCCACACACACAGACCCTCTCTCGCCGCGAGACACCTGAGACTGCTCTGTCACTCAGAACCAGTGTGTGACGTGGCTTCACGCCGCGCGAGACCCGCGCGTCGATGCGTAAAACTGTGTTTTGTTGACGTCATGCCCCTTCACACAGGCCCGCGAGGAGAAGAAGAGACTCTTGTTGTTGTTGTTGTTGGAGGGGGTGGGGGGGACTAATGTTTACATCTTATCGTAGATTTTATAACGACAAAGTTCACTTGAATGTTGCGTTTTGCTATTTGAACTCTTTTTTAAAAATGTGAATGTGTATTTATTGTCATTGTCACTTTTTGCAAAGAAAAAAGTTAAAATACGATTAAAAACACAAAACTAATATAAACAGATGTTGTCCATTGTTCTGTCCTGTGTGTGTCTTTGCACATTAACCACCAACACACACTATTCATTTAACAGCTGCTGACCTCTAACCCCCCCACCCCTGAGGCCCCAACCACTGTGCACTCCACACACTCACACACTCACACACACACGCTCACAACCACATTTATAACCATCACCAGTGTAACTGTTGCTCGTCCTGACATTTGCACAACAGACCTGGCCAAAAGTAATGAGACATGTTCAGTGCAGTACCAATGAGTCAGGAAACAGGAAACAGGAATCGGAACCAGATCACTGTTTCATCTGATGTTAAACATCATGAGTCAGAGTGGTTCCGAAAAGGCCTTGAGCACAAAGCTTTAATATTAATCTGCTCATATGCTCTCTCTCTCTCTCACACACACACACACACTCACACACACACACACACGCGCTATAAAAACATGATGAGCTGTATCCACTCATTCATTTTAATAAGAGGCTGCAGAACAGATCAGACTGGAAGAACATCGGCCTGAGGTTCTGATGTACACAATCTCACTTCCCCCTGAGACGACCCAAACACACCGTCCAGTTCTTTCTCTGTGTGTGTGTGTGTGTGTGTGTGACGTCTCAGCTCTGCACAATCTGTAACAGAATGAGTTCCAGTCCCGGTTGCGTTCATTAAAAAAACACATCATCACAGTGTCAGTTAACATTTGATTTTGTTTTGTCATAATGAAATGCCTGTGCTCTTTGCTGTGCAGCACAGTACTGTATAGAAATACACAGTACTGTATAGAAATACTCAGCAGTATGAAGTGAGAGACGCACAGTGTTGACGCAGTGAGAACCAGTTTTCATTCGCACATCAACAGATGATGTTGCACGAGTGTCAGCATTAGTGCAAACAGCGGCGAGGGAGGCGAAGGCCGGCGTGGCAGTGTAAATAAGCACAGGTCGTACCAAACATAACAATCATCAGCATGGACACATGGTGGTGGTCTGCAGGATTCTACCAGGGCAGTGTCATAACTGACCCAGTGTCGCAGCAGGGCTGTTAGTCAGAGAGCACAGCGGGATAATGTCATGTTTCCACTGTTGCACCGCAGGCAGCTGTTTCTCCAGAGACATTTGCAGGAATCCTACATTATTCCGAACTGCAAGATTCGACCCGCAGCAGCGAAACTGGAACACGACCTTATGTAATGTGAAAACCCTGCGCCGAGAGAGTGACTCTGCCAAGTTCTCCTCATGACTCGATAAAACCAAATCACGCACTAATCAATTCCCGGAACATTCCCGGAAATTTCCCAAAAAAAACCTATTTCTGTGTTAAAAGACCTAATGATACTTTCATAACGACAGATTCCTCTTCTAACAACAATCACAATAATCATTATTATTATGTCTGTTTAATTGACCCTGATGACGATCAGTAAATTAAAAACAAAACTCGATGCTTTGAAACTTCAGGGAAGAGCTGGAATAGTGTGTGTGTGTGTGTGTGTGTGTGTGTGTGTGTGTGTGTGAGACAGTGTGAGACAGTTTCCATCACATCATCAGTTCAATCTCCTTAATCGTTCAATCTTTGCTGCCTTTGCCTCTTAATTAGTCCCAAATTGCACGGAAAGATTCCGGAGCTTAAGAGCTGAACACCAGCTGCTTTTGAAAAACCCTCCCTGGAAGAGATTCAGACAACACTGGAGACAATCAAATCATGTGTGTGTTAACGTTTGCTTCTGTGTGGATCCATGATCCAACAGTAAGTGTTGATTTCTCCGCTGTGAAGGATTCCGTTTATTGGTTGGTGGAACGTTGTGCACATCGGTGGAATCTGCAGCTTCCAGCTTATTTCCAGGGCCAAAGCAGGATGCAGTGTGTGTTCATGGCGTGAAGGGGGGGGTGGGCGTGGGGGAATGGGCACGTAGCCGGTGTGGAGCTGGGAAATCTCATCCATCTGTTACAGAGCTAAAATTACTGGATTTTCATAATTAATGATTTTTTTTTAATCACCACTAACCGTGATCCTCAAACCGCACTGGGAATCACGGCGTTCCTGTCATAGCATTTTCATCCGAGATGGAAACTCCTCATTCTTATCACAGAGTGGAATAGGAGTGATCGTTGACCTTTGCGACCTTGGCGTTATGAGCCGTGTTGTGTAACTCTACATGTTTCCCCCCATTCCGACATGATTGCTTTGGTCTTGGATTCATCCGTAATGTGTTTACGTTTGAGCGGAGACTCAGACGCCCTGAGATCAGACCGGCGGTACACACTCGCCTATAAGCCTACCTCGCCGTGCACTCGGTGCCGCAGTAATGTGGAGGCGATGATGATGTGCTCATGAGGGGGATTCAAGGATCAAGCTCAAGTTGTTCAAGTCAATCGGAGAAAAGCAACATGTTGTTGTGTTTTCTCTCCTGAGCGTCACACAGAAGCGTTTTCTGAATCTTGGATCTGTGGCTGGAATCAACACATTCCAGCTGTTATTCTTTCCCCCCAACATGAAGAGCTTTTCTCTTTGCTTTTTTTTTTTTTAACCCTGGTGTTGATTTAACGCCACAGTTTCGTGTCTTTGCATCAATTCACTCTCAGACACTAATTAGACTTTACCCCCCCCCCCCCCCCACTCCCCGCAGTGGTCGCGGTTAATCTCACACTGTGGTTAAACACTAAACAGGAAGTGGGCGGCGTCCTGTTGTGTCATGTACACACACACAGAAGCTGCATGTGTATTAAGTATTAACGAGTCTCGTTACCGGAGCAGGTGAACTCTGGTTAGGATGTAACTGAGCCACAGGAAGTCGCAGTTAAACACTAACAACGGCAAAGCACCGAGTCAGACGCTGGTCATTCGTGCAAACTATTTCCTGTCGTTCATTCATTTGACCTGATTTAAAAAAAAAACAACCCAAAAAAAAAACCCAATCAGAAACTGAATAACGATGTCACTCAGCAAAGAGTCACAGTTATATGGAAGCTACACAATGACACAGTCAAACAACAGAAATGAATAATGTAGAAACCAGAAATGAAAGTCACTTTCTCAAAACGATGAGTTCATGATGTCATCATCATGATGTGACAGGATAAATGTCGCGTTGAAAATGAGTTGACGGGCGTTCGTCATCCCAGCGTCTCGTGAACTTATCTGAGGATTACAAGTCGAGACAACAACAGGGTGATAACAACAGGGTGATAACAACAGGGTGATAACAACAGGGTGATAACAACAGGGTGATTCTTTTGTGTTGCTGAGATAATGGGATCAAGTCAAGCTCCTGTACGTCACGGCCATTGATTTGGGATCTGGGTGTTTTTAGTTCATTCTGATGGAAGAAAGTTCGTAACTTTATTTGTGTTACACAGGACAGCAGTCTGGTTGTGTGTTGTGTGTTGTGTGTTGTGTGGTCATGAAGTGAGAAATAGAAGGTTTTGTGTATGAGGCTAATCTGCTTTACATGGAGACAAGACTCAGGAGTGTAGATTAAATTACCACTGACATAAGCACTTACATCAAAGGCCCTTCTGATGCAAGGTTGACAGTCATGTGTGTGTGTGTGTGTCTGTGTGTGTGTGTTCGGAGAGGCGGAGGCCGACGCTCTGACGCACAACATCACTCAAACAGCAACAGGCTTCTTAGAGCAGTGTAAACCAGCCAGGCCTGGCAGTGGGTTTGATGCAGGGTGTGTGTCTGTGTGTGTGTGTGTGAGTGTGAGTGTGTGTGTGTGTGTGTGTGTGTGTGTGTGTGTGTGTGTGTGTGTGTGCTTGATGACTCAAGGGTTTGGAGGACCTGATGGTCCTGCGTACACGGACTGTCCACACGTTGCCCTGGTTCGTCACACTAATGCTGCCTGTTTCTGTGTATTATTATTAGTATTAGTATGGGTATTAGTATGAGTATGAGTATGAGTATGAGTATTAGTATTAGTATTAGTATTAGTGTTAGTGTTAGTGTTAGTATGAGTATGAGTATGAGTATGAGTATGAGTATGAGTGTGAGTGTTAGTGTTAGTATGAGTATGAGTATGAGTATGAGTATGAGTATGAGTATTAGTGTTAGTGTTAGTATGAGTATGAGTATGAGTATGAGTATTAGTGTTAGTGTTAGTGTGAGTATGAGTATGAGTATGAGTATGAGTATGAGTGTGAGTGTTAGTGTTAGTGTTAGTATGAGTATGAGTATGAGTATGAGTATGAGTATGAGTATGAGTGTTAGTGTTAGTATGAGTATGAGTATGAGTATGAGTATTAGTGTTAGTGTTAGTGTTAGTATGAGTATGAGTATGAGTATTAGTATTAGTATTGTTGTCGGGCTCTTGGAATCGTCCAGTGAAAATAACAGAGAACTCCGTGTCTTTGTCCGACCTGCTCCGTGTTTGCTCGCTGGCCGTCTTTTGTTTTTATTCCGTGTAGATGATCATTAGTGATTAATCAGTAACTCTCTGTCTGTTCTTCCTCCCTCAGTAAATACCTGCTGGTGGATGGGACAGGACATCCTCCCATCCCACCCACGTGATAATGTTTACACCTGTCGGTGCGGCGTGGCACAGTGTGTAGCGCTGCTCTGACTCACGCTGCTGTTAGCGGTTATTGCCTCTTTAATGAGTGCGTCACACACCGCGGTGACAACATGAAGCAGCTGTAAGCCTTTACTGCTTCACGTCCCTGAGCCTGGCTTCATCCACGTGAATGTGTTTGCGTTTTGAGAAAGTTGTGTTTTTGTGTTTCCATCGGTGCAGATGAGTGTGGAGTTGAGTTGGGCTGAGGACAAGGTGATGTGTGGTGATCTGTTTCCGCTGGCGACTCTTCACCGTTCCTCATAAACAATCTCGGCCAAAATCGTTCAATCACAATCCTGTTGTTGTGATTTGACGCTTGTGGTCTGATGGCGGGCTGGTTGTGTCACCTCTCGCCATCCAGCGCCTGTTACGTCATCGCTCAGCCGCCAGATCACAGCGGAATGAAACTGCCCACTTGTTGTGTATCCCTGGTGGTTGGCGTTGTGGTGTTGGGAGACACAACGTGAGATGGACGGCACTTGAGATTTTCTCATTGCTGTTGACAGCAGACACGGATCAGCACCTGCTGCTGCAGTCATTACCTGACGCAATCAAACGCACAAACACAACACAAACACAATCTGCAAAACTCAAAAATCAAAACAGTGGCAAAAACGTGTCGACATATTTACAAAGCTACGAAATGTCTTGATTTGACCTTTGGATTTCTACTGAATTTTTGGGAATTCCCAAATTGAGAATGCCGAGACGCTAGGAAAGAGGAATGAGACGTTGTGCTGCAGCAGAGGTTGACGGATGTCACCTCCGCCTGTTGGCGAACGTGACCGAGCACATGAGCCTTGTGGTGGATGAGTGTGATCGTGAGTGGCATCATTGCCGGCATCTCCATGACATCACCCAGTGAGAAATGTTTGCCAAGGAGTTTGAGCCAAAACGAATGTGCGTCTCTACGAGAGACGTGTGTGTGTTTGAAGACAGGTACTTCACCTGGTCCACGGATCGACAGAGGATTGTCCTGCGTGTCCTGTGGAGGGGTTTTATTACGGCTTTCTGGGAAGCTCAGTGTGGCGGCCTACAGCCTCTCCGGCTGGTTCTGGTCTGATCTGGTTTGATGGTGGTGCAGATGCAGGTGGATGTGACATCACACAGGTGCATGAATCCATAAACAGGAACAAGAGGAGATTGTGACACGGTGCTTCACGGCTCTTTTCCAGTTGTGACGTCAACACATTTTGGACCCACAAGGCTCCACTGTGTCTCTCGTGGAAACTGAGTTTCACTTTCCCGGAATCACAGATCTGTTTTGACGTTCAGGAAATCAGGTTACAAACCGGAGTCCGTCCTTACATCACAGCGACAATGACGGTGTTGCGTAACGTTGACTTTTAATATGATATTGTGCATCAAATATGAGCGATTACGTAAATGTCAGTGTGTCAGTAGTGTGTTGACGCACAGCACAGTTGTGTGTTTTCGCAGCATGAAGCGTCCTGAGATGTCCTGAGATGTTCTCCTGAGCCTGAAGGTGTTCAACCACAGCGTGAGTTTCACTGCAGAAACTTTACCACTCATGTCATATAGGCATATGTGTGTGTGTGTGTCTGTGTGTGTGTGTGTGTGCAGTGATGATAAAAGGTCACATGACTTATCAGCATAACAGAGCTCCTCCGGGCACAGAATGCTCTCTCCCAACATCCTCTCTCTCCACTGTGACCTTCCCACAGTGTTCGACTCCCCACAGCTGCACCACACACACACGTGCACACACACACACACACACACACACACACACACACACACACACACACACACACACACACACACACACACAGGCCTGTGTGCTGATGGTTTGTTTGCGCATCAATGAATTGCTTTTGCTGCGCAGAGCATCGCTACCTCTTCCGACCTGATCCATTTCCCAGTGTGATGAACACAGGGGTCTGTTTCCACTGACAGAGACAAACAACAAACAAATATTCCTTAATGAAATGAGCAGAATGAGTCGTTGCGTAAACGCCCGCGCTCGTCATGTCAGCAGCGTCCAGCAGTGGTCACTGTGGCAGCGTTTACGCCCTCGGGCCTTCACCGTCAGATTTGCCCCCTCCCTTTGTTTATACGTTACAGGTTTTTTTTTCAGTCTGATGAAACTCATTAAAGTCCCATGTGCACAATGAGTTGACAACAGACACACAATGTTCATGACACCCTGCCTTAGGCAAATTTACTTGTGTGCTGATAACTTGGCCATGGCGTACGCACACCGCACAATGTTGTACAGTGTTCTTGTTCCTACCAGATGATACACAGGCCTGTTTCACTGTAACCTATTGATATGTGATGGACACTGATAATAACAATAATAATCAGATTTACTTTAATATTAGTATTATTATTGTTGTTGTTGTTGTTGTTGTTGTTGTTGTTGTTGTGTAGTGAGTTGTGTGAATTGATGACACTACATTTTCTCCGCGTACATATTAGCACTTCAGTGAAAACCAAACTCTCTTTTCTCTAATAATCTATTTTTCTTTCCATATTCAGCACATAAGCACCAGCGTTACAGCGAGCGCTACACATAATTATCACACTGGTTATGTGTGATAAATGTGTGATGTCATGGTGACACGCATTATACCCCCCCCCCACCCCTGCTTCGATCTTCACGTCCTGTCATACAACACATGTTGACGCTGATTCTAATTTCACAGTGATGTTTGTGACTTCATTTGTCACAGCTCCCTCCCACTGTCTCTCTTTAGTGTTTGAACCCACGGCTGTGTTGTGTTGTGTTGTGTTGTGTTGTGTTGTGTTGTGTTGTGTTGTGTTGGTCTTTGATATCTGCACACAATTTTATTTTTTACAACATTTTTATGAAGGAAAAAGGGGAAAAAGTGGAAATTAAAACATCTAATGCTCAGTTTTATTGGGAAAGTTCTACACTGCGTTACCATGGTGACCTTTGTGGCTTTATAGCCCCGACAGAGTAACTGTAATTATAGTCTGCAGCTTTTATTCTGACATCAGTCAGCTGAGTGGTTCACTCATCATGACATGAAACATCTGCACCCCCCCCCCCGCCCCCCCCCCG